>OY856411.1:818809868-819397368 GCA_963693085.1 Alisma plantago-aquatica | reverse complement strand
TCAGTAGAAGAGAGTCTAAGGGAAAAGGCAAGGCCAAAAAGAGTTCTAAGGTTAAGTTGAACTCCAAGTCTTCTACACTCAAGACAAGGAAAAGGGGTAAGTGTAAAAGGAATCTATCCTTTTCACTTACAAGTTAAGGAAAGGAAATGCCACCATTGTCACAAATTGGACATTGGTAAAGGAATTTTTCTCTTTATATAGAGGATCTTAGGAAGAAGAAAGAGATAGAGATCTCTACTTTAGGACCTATGAAGAAGTAAGCTAGAACTATGCATAGCAAGGATTGCTGCCACTACAGTTTGAAGCTATCATTCATGGGCACATAATAGAACTAGTGAATGGCTATTATGTACCTTCCATTGATTAAAACATCAAGTATCATTTATGGAAAATAATGATGTTTCATGGCAATATCTTATGTCTCACAATATATACTTGATAGTCATAGAAACAAATGTGTATGATACATATACTAAATGACATGATAACTCAAACATTGAATACTTATAGCATTATCATCTAAAGCACATAAATGACAAATGCATTTCTAGAATCCATATGATGGTTATCTAGACTCCTTTGGTTATTGAACCAGTAGAGACATGCATACACTATTTTTTGTTGAATATGACAAAAGCATGTTAACTATATGTAGTGGAAGAGCAATTTTTCTATTAGGGATCATACATACTGATGTATATCGACCTTCTAAAATAAATGCTAAAGGTAATTACAAGTAACTCATTATATTTATAGATTCTATTAGTACATATGGAAGTTTTTATTTAATGACATACAAGTTTAAATCTATTGAAGTGTTCAAGATGATTAAGAGTGAAGTACACAATTGACTTGGTAAAAGTATTAAGATACTTCCATGTGATCGACGTTGAAATATTTTAAACCAAGATTTGAGGACCTTCTGGAGAGACAGTGATAATGTATCACAATAAACTTCACCTACAACATAATGATGTGTCAGAAAGAAGGTATCACACAAAGTTAAGTCATGATGTGATTATCATTAATAAAATCTAGCTGAACTTCAAATTTCTTTTGGGCACATGTGTTACACTAAAATAATGTATTATCTAAAATGGCTTAAAAGACAATATATGTGATATGGCATGGGTGGTGTCTCAATGTGTCTTTTATAGTGATTAGGTATGAAAGCTTATATACAAAAATAGTTTCTTGAAAGGCTTTGTCCATAAATCACATAAATGATATTTTGTTAAATACTACTCTTATCCCAATCCAACAATGAAGGTGTTTGTTGCTAGGATGGCTGGATTCCTTAAGAGGATTCAATGGAAGAAAAGTAGAACTTGAAATGCTCGAGACTAATAAGTAAACATTGAACCTAAAGAGTTATAGTAGGAAGAAGGAGAATCACAAGCTGTTGTGGAATCTCTAATCCTTATGTAACTCACAAGTCTCGTAGTTCTAGTAGAATGCACCTCAAGCTTGAAAGATTATGACATCTTATGGATCAAAAGGTGGTGAGTTAATCACAGATGGTGATTCAAAAACCTACCTAGAAGCTATTGAGGGAGAAAAGTCTACGGAATGGCTTGAGGGCATGAGATCAAAGAAGAACTCCATGTACACCACCAAGGTATGACCTTAAAGGATCCACCTGAAGGGGTAAAACCTAGAGTGCAAATATTGGTCTTTGAAAGACGACCAAAATGGAAGGGTAGATTGGTTGCAAAGAGTTTCAAACAAGTTCAAGGTGCTGAGCATGATGAAGTCTTATCGCCAATTACCATGGTTAAATTCATCAAGATCAAGCTTGCAATTGTAGCTTAATATGACTATGATATTTGGCATATGGACGTTAAAACCACATTCATTGACCAGAATTATTAAGAGTATGTGTACGTGACACAACTTAAAGGTTTTATAAATCCAATAATGCAAATAATGTCTATAAGCTACAAAGGTAAACTAAGGATTGAAGCAAGCAACTCAGAGCTGGAGTCTTCTATTTGACAAGATAGTCAAAGGGTTTGACTTGAGTCAAAATGAAGATGGAATCTATGATTACAAAAGATTTAGTGGGAGTATATTTATATTCTACATAATTATGGGGAATAACGTCCTTATCCTACAAATATTAAAACTTGGCAAGGAAAGTACCTTCTATGAAGAGTTTAGGCGAAGTATCCTATGTGATAGGAATTGAGATCTATAAAAATAGATCTGGAAAGATTCTTAACCTAAGTAAGAGAATATAGACTAGAAAAATGTTGAATGGGTTTAGAATGCATGACTCAATGAGAGAGAAATTGTTCATGTTCAATGGGGTTAGTCTCTGAGGACCCTAGTGTCCCAGTTCTTATGAAGAACATGAACACTTGAATAGATTCCACATGCATTCACAATTGGATCTATCATGTATGTACGCATCATGTTATCTCATATTTATTGGACATGATGAGAGGATATGTATACTTATCTAGAAATCTTGTATGTATTGGGCATGACGAGAGATAATATTTGTCAAATCCCAGTGAAAGTCACTACAATGCCATAAAAATATCCTTAAGTTCTTGAGAAGTACTAAAAGGATTAGTTCTTTGGTTTAAGTGATAAGAAAGAGTTGGGTGTAAGAGGTTACATCGATGCAAGCTTCCAATATGACTAATAAAACTAATGATCACAATCTAATTTTATGTTTGACCTTAAAATAGAAATGTAAGATGGAAGAGTTCTTAGCTAATGACAATTTTTTAAATATATAATAGAAGTCGAGTATCTTTGTGTTATGACAACAATAGAGAATATTGTATGGATCACCAAGTTCATAAAGATGAACTTATGGGAGGATCTAACCATTGGTGACACAATATAAATACTAATGACAATAATGGAGTAACTGGTTAGGAAAGGAATCTCAAATAGCATACTACAACACTTCCAACTCATACAAGATGTCATGCAGTGAGAAGATGTAATACATGACTGGAAGCAAACATTGCTAACCCTCTATAAATGTGCTTGCACATTAGAAACATGATGGGCATGTTAAGATCACTTGGAATAAGATTTATGGGCAATTGGCTCTAAGTTCAAGTGGAAGTCTGTTGGTATGTCTGCCCAGAGAGCCAATCATATGATGAATTGAATGTGGCATTAAATACCTGATTTGATAATAATAAAGGTAATTCCATCTATTATGTTTGTCTCAGCGTGAGATGATGAAACAAACATAGTAGATGTTTAAAGAATGATGTTGTTTAATGATGTATGTCTTCAAGTACGTGACTTGAACAATGAGATCATATGCATATTAAGAGAACATACATTCTTGTTATGTCCCTAGTCAAATATTACTATGGAAGAAACAGACTACAATAATACATAAGACTTGAGTGTGTGTTGACAAGTGACAGAGTCTCATTAGTCATTATATGTGATATCAAGTCAAGCACATAGGTACATGTTAATAAATAGTGTATCAGACAAACCCACCATGAAAGTGATACATGGAGACCATAGAATGGTATCCAAAATCATCTTGTGTAGTGATACGTGGTGATTGTGGTCCTTAGACCTGAAGTCACTACATACATCACATGTCGTTCATGTACTTTGGCATCATCCAACATGATCATGAATATGTTGGGAAATATGGCTATAGAATAGACAGCGGAAACAATTTTTTTACTACCATATTCCTCATAAATAGTGGATCACATCAATAACTATAAGATGTGAAGGATAGTTTTGAGGATATACCTGGTCTTAGAGAAAGTCCAATGACATCTCCTCATCGTTGTAGATGTGCAACTAACTTCTAGTTTCACTGGGACTCGTTTGACTACTGTGCCTCCTGGTCTGCACCATGGACTGTAGGTTAACATTGTCTTCCTAGCAACAGACAAAAATCTCTACACCTCTATGGAAGTCCACATGGACGTCCTTGAACTTATGTCATCCTACCAGAATGGATTGGAAGGAGTTGTCCTTCCCATTAGTGTACTGGTCATCAACTTTCTTTCCCATAATTGTTTCTCCCTTGATATCCCTCCCTTTAGCGGGTAGGACTTGCTTGGGCTCTCTATTGGTTACCACAACTAGAGAGGACAAAAAATGTTAGAAGCAATTGAGTTTTTCTTTTGGAAAGCCTCCAGTTCCACTCTATTTATAGGAGGGGTCAGGGTCTGGGTTCCCAATCTGTGAGGGAGTTGAAGGGACTAATAGATCTTGATTTTTACAACCTGTAAGCACTAAACCGGTTGGTTGGAAATTGAATCGGTCATCTCACACATGAGTCGATCAATTTTCACAACAAACCGGTCCTTTGACAGTTTCCCAATCACATGAATTTGGCAATTCGTTTCCAATTAATGCTAAACATTAATTCCTTATACCAATGGAATTCAACAAGTGAATTGGTCAACTTTGCTCATGAATTTGACAAAGTCACTAGCACCTTCAGTTGGCACGACCGAGCTGATCAGTTCACCAGGTGAACCAGTCATCTCGCTCAACTTGATCCAATCAGTTCACCTAGTGAGCAAATCGGTTGGTTCCTGATTCATGCAAAACTCACCCAAATCAATATCCAATAAACCTGACACTCTAACCGACTATCTTATCACATGCACCGATCGGTTTGGAGTCCAGTCAGTTGATTTCTTGTGTGAATTGAGTACCTAAATGCTTTAGTAATCAATTCAATCCTCATTCAAGATTAAACTCCTCTTGTACTTCATGACCTATGTGTGTGACCCTATAGGTCCCATATTACATTGCCTTGAATGTCCATAACAAATTATGACTTCACAAGAAATGTGTGGTGCCTAGTTGTACATCAATGCTACCCAAGTAAATGGAAAGTTGGAGAACAACTTCAACCTACAATCTGTGTATGGTTTTATAGTTTTTGTATAGTTCCTTTGTCATTGATTTCTAGGTTGAACTCAAGGCTTGGGGTACTCATCCTCTTCATCATTTCCATCTTGTTCCTTAAACCAGAGCAGACTGTCTGAGATATATGTAAGCTCAATATCACATATTGACTCACATGTGCATGTCCATGCATTTCTTAGTCTCACTAATCAAGAGGCCTAGGGTATCATGCTCTAGTAGGAGGGATAAATTTACTCACATTCAATCCCCATGTGTCACAATCACCCAGTGATCATTGTTATGATAACCCTTATTTGAATATTACATTTGATGATGTCAAAGAATACCGAACGACATGTGATGAGTGTAGTGATTTCAAGTCTAAGAACCACAATCACCATCATCACTACGAGATATGAATATGACAACCATGGTAATGTCTTCCATGTGTCAGTCTCATGGCAGGCCTGTCTAATTCACTATTCTCTAACTTATATCTGTGTGCTTGGTTTGATATTGCCATATCATGACTAATGAGATTTTGTCATCAACCATCTCACACTCTGATCTTATGTGTTATTGTTGTCTATCTACCTTCTACAATAACAATTGATCAATGACTTAATGAGAATTTATATGTATACTCTTAACATCTATATGATCTCATCATTCAAGTCACGTACTTGAAAACACACATCATTGAGTAATATAATTCTCTAGACATTTATAGTGTTTCATCATTATCTCATAACTATATTAAATTGAACAAATCAGAAGCTTGCATTTATTTATTAATCAAATCATTTACATATTATGCCATTACAATCATCATATGATTGGCTCTCTAGGCATACATACCAAAAGACTCCTACTTGCACTTATAGATAATCACCCATGAATCATATTCCAAGTGATCTAACATGTCCATCATGCTTCTGCTATGAAAGTGCCTTTGTCAAGGGGCCAACAATATTATTCTCAGTTGGTACTCTACAAATATTTACATCTCCTCTATGTATGATTTCTCTAATGATATGGAACCTCCATTGTATATTCTTTGACCGCTAATGCGATATGGGTTCCATAGCTTGTGTAATGTTCTCACAATATAGCTCAATTGCGCCGCTGATGCTTTGAACAACCCCAAGTTTAGAGATGAACTTCTATGCATTCCCTTTCTCCATAAGAATTGGGACATTGAGCTTTAGAGATGGTAACTCCATGTCGCATGGGCATGTTTCCTCTCTTTGAGCTCTCCATGTTGAACCGCTTTAAGATTTTGTCAATGTATGTGCTCAGACTTAGTCCAAGAATTCTTTTAGATCTATCTGTATAGATCTTAATCCCCAAAATGTATAATTCTTCTCCCAAGTCTTTTATAGAAAACCTATTTCTCATCCATGTCTTTACCTTTTGTAAAGTAGGGATGTCATTCCCCATCAATAGTATGTTATCTACATACAATATGAGGAATGTCACTATACTTCCACTAACCATCTTGTACACACAAGGTTCATCTTCATTTTGAATAGAGTCAAACTCTTTGACTATCTCATCAAATTGAAGATTCTAGCTCCAGATGCCTGCTTCAACCCATAGATTGAACTTTGTAGCTTATAGACTTTATTTGCATCCTTTGGATTTATAAAACCCTCAGACTGGGTCATATACACATCCTTGAGAAGATTCTCATTATGGAATGCGATTTTAAAATCCATCTGCCAAATCTCATAGTCATGCTACAATAGCAAGCATGATCCTAATGGACTTAACCATGGCCACTGGACAAAAGGTTTAGTCATACTGCATACCTTGAACTTGTCTGCAAACCTTTGCAACCAATATGCCCTTGTAGGTTTTTACTTTACCATCCATGTAAGTATTTTTCTTAAAGACCCACTTGCACCCTATAGGTTTTACCCTTCAGGTGGATCCACCAAAGTCCATACTTTGTTGGTATACATGGATGCCATCTCTGATCTCATGGCCTCAAGTCATTTCTCAAACTTTGGTCCCTTAGTAACTTCTATGTAGACTATTGTCTCATCATATATGACCAATTCACCACCTTCCTGAGTCACAGGATATCCAAATATCTCTAGAACAAGGCACGTCTTATTATATCTCCAAGGTACAAATGTCACTCGAGGAATTTGAGATTCCACAACATTTTGTGATTCTCTTTGTTTCTCTTGTTCATATATCGGTTCAATGTTTTCTTGTTGGTCTTGAACCTCTTTGAGTTGCACTTTTCTCCCACTGATTCCTTTGTAAATGAAATCCAACTCAAGGAATGCAACATCCCTGACAAAAAACACTTTGTTTTCAGATAGGGAATAAAACTAATATCCTCGTGTCTCTTCAGGATATCTAACAAAATAACATTTATCAGATCTAGGGCCAAGATGTTTAGAAAATATTTTCTTAAATAAGCTTCGCATCCCCAAATTCTCATAAAATACATTTTGGGACGCTTCTCATACCATATATCATATGTTTTTTGAACCAATTTACTTGGTACTCAGTTTAGTGTAAACGTGGAAGTTTCTGGAGCATACCCCCTAGAAGGTAGTTGGAAGCCAGCTAAACTCATCATTGATCACACCATATCCAATAATGTGTGATTTCTTCTTTCTAATACACCGTTATTTTGTGGTGTTCCGAGTGGAGTCTACTTGGATATTATCCCATGGGCTCTAAGAAAGTACTCAAACTCTTGGTTTAAGTATTATCCACCTCTATCAGAATGAAGTGCCTTAATGCTTTTGCCAAGTTGGTTTTTTACTACATTCATAAACGTTTTGAACCAGTCAAGAGTTTCTAACTTATGTTTCATTAAATAAAGATATCCATACCTACTGAAATCATCAGTGAAGGTATTGAAGTATTAATACCCTCCTTTAGAAGTTGTTCTAAAAGGTCCACATAAATTAGTATGTATGAGTCCTAATAGATCACTAGCTCTCTCATTGTTACCAGTGAAAGGGGTCTTAGTCATCTTGCCAACAAAAAAGATTCAGATGTCTCTATTGATTCCAAATTAAAAGAGTATAGATAACCATCTTTATGGAGTCTAGATATTCGATTCTCATTTATGTGCCCTAGATGACAATGCCAAATGTATGTTTTGTTTGAGCTATTCAGTTTTAGTCTTTTGGTATTAACATTATAAACACCTATCTTTTGATCGAACAATTAAATATGATATGACATTGGGACACTGCCATAAAACATCCCATCTTTTTTTTTTGATAAAGAGGACCCCCTCCAGGGATCGGCCAAATTGGACCCCACCTAGCCAAGAGTAAACCCTAGGACCAGCTGTGTCATTGGGGGGACACCATGGCACACCCAATTAAATGCCAGCCATTATTGAACCACGGGTAGCGCCTCGAGTCAAACTTGGGTCTTTTCATTGGGGATTGCTGAGCTGCACCGTTGCGCTATGACCACCCCAAAAGATCCCATATTTTGAAATAGAAGATTGACAATTTTTAATATGGAGTTCAAATGAATCCTTGTCCATACAAGATACAAAAATGATGTTTCCATTTATAGCAAGTGCATAATAGCAGTTGACTAACTCTATTACAAGCCCTTTGGGTAGAGATAAACTATAGGTTCCAACTATGCTAGCCACAACTCTTGCGCCATTTGCAACTTGTAGTTCCACTTGGCCATTTCCCAAACACCTATTTCTTATTACATCCTGCATATTCAAACATATGTGAGATCCACATTTGGTATCTAGTACCCATGATGAAGAAGTAGATAGATTTATCTCAATAACATATATACCTGAAGTGGAGATCTATATCCCATCTTCTTCTTCCTGAATGCTTTTAAGTACAAAATTGGAGTTCCTCTTGTACTTGTCTTTCTCCCTATTTTGAGTGTTGAAGATATGGATTTGGGTTTAGCCTCATAAATCTTCTCGACCTTGCTTTGATCCTTGGACTCAACTCTGTTAATCACCATCATGGACTTGTACTTTTTCAATGTTTTCAACATGAAGCAACATAGCAAGCAAGTCTGACATCGGGCTAACCATGTTATTCACATGATAACATGCAATAAAGTGGCTATATGATTCTGGTAGTGTCTTTATAATCATATATGTGCCAACTCTTGGCTCAAAGTGAATCCCAGTTCTTCAAGATGATACACATGCCCAATCATATTGAACACATGTTCTTCTACTGTGGTTTCCTCTATCAGCTTAGACTCAAAAAGTACCTTCATGATATCATCCCTTTCTTGCTTTGTAAGGCCAAAATTCACTTTGTTAAGATGTGTTACCATCTTGAGATCCCCATGTCCTCACACTACTCATGCAACTCATAGTTTTTGAAGATAAGCATAATGTACTTTATCTCTAAGGCATCATTGGCATGCTTCCGGTAAGCATCCACTTGTATCCTAGGCACATCAAGAGTAGATATTTCTGGCACTGGTTTGTCAAGGACATAAAGCTTGCACTATTCAATGAGAACCCTTCTCAAATTCTAAAACCAATTGTAAAAATTTGTCTCGTCGAGTTGGTCCTTCCTAAGGACCGATCACAATGCAAATTTGTTCATCATTTGATTTTATAAGCAAAAATTTGCATTTGTCAAAAAAAACTTTTTGATTTGATTTGATTTGAAAATTTTGACGATATCAATTAAGTCTTGAATTAATTATGACTCCCACTATTTTATTCAAATTTATAGCCCTCACATATCAATTCGGAATATTACAATGTATAATTTTCTAGCGGGCCATGATCCAAGACAATTTAACTATTATCCGAACAACACTAGCGTCCATAGTCAATTGTCAAGGTAGGCAACTTTTTCCAATTGCATCATATGCAACTCTTGGATAGATGATATGCACAAATCCTTGCCATTATCATTTGCATGCCTCTAGATCTCAATCGCATTAACAATAACCAATTAAGCCTGACCCAAAAGCCGAAACCATAATAATGCACCCTGCTAGGGTGGAACCTACATTACTACCATAACACTTTCACAAGATAGATGGCGCACCACACTAAGGCATAACTATGATTGGTTGGTCAATATTTTCATGTGTGTTATTTTTGGAAAGCATCTAAGGCTTCATATTTTATTTGAGGGAGTTTTGTATTTATACATATACTTTATCCAATCACCATTTATATAGTACACATCATATACATACTATATCCCACAACAAAAACATGCAATAAACAAAAAGCTATCATAATTCCTAGGAGCTGCAAAGAATTACCACAACCTAGGGTCCACATCACATGAAAAAACCTATTGTTGATGAAGATCCATGCTTGCCAATACAAGTTGATTGGTTCAACCCTTGAACCGATTGGCTCACCTCCTGGACAGTCAGTTGGTCGTCTCACCAGTTGTCTGGTCCTACAATCCACCATCTGTTGGATCCTCCATACGATCAGTTGGCTCCCCTAGGTGATTGGTTTGGCTCATCCATCTGGTCCTCCTTGGGCCTTCAGTCGGTCAGATCACTTCTGAGATAGTGGTCTAGCCTCGTAAAAATGTCTTTCCTCTTCATAACAGGAAAGTAAACTATCCTACTATTACATGATTATAGTGAAACCTCGAGTTACATTCGTGGAGAGCAAAGGTAGGAGAGAATTAACATTTACATTGGGAAGATAACATAGATTCTCGGTATGCAAACTAAGATAAAACATGATAAATGAACCACACAACCATGCACAGATAATAGTGGTTATTGGCCACAACCATAAACACCATCCACCATCAAAACTCATTTTTAGGGCGACACATGTAAATTGAAAATTTATATATATATATATGTATATGTATATATATATGTATATATATATGCAAACTAAGATAAAACATGATAAATGAACCACACAACCATGCATAGATAATAGTGGTTATTGGCCACAACCATGGCACCATCCACCATCAAAACTCATTTTTAGGGTGACACATGTAAATTGCAAATTAATATATATATATGTATATATATGTGTATATATATATATATATATATATATATATATATATATATATATATATATATGGGCCCATATTTATTGCCCGCGCGGGTAGCTACCCGCCCACTCTTCCCATCACTTTTTTTCAAAAAAATTTTTCACAATTGTAGAGGAGTATTTTGTCTAGATCTCCAAAAAATTTTGGCCAAAAATAATATCATTTGCCCCTCCAAAATAAAAAAACCCGTCCTTATATATATCTGCTGTATATTTTGTACAGAGTTACTTTTTTGGCCAGCAGAGTTACTTTTTTGGCCACCATAGTTACTTTTTTGACAGCAGAGTTACTTTTTTGGAAAGGAGAGTTACTCTTTTGGCAGCAGGGTAGCGAAAATCCAAGTTACCCGCGCGGGCAACGAATGAACGCCCTATATATATATATATATATATATATATATATATATATATATATATATATATATATATATATATATATATATATATATTGGAAACCCAGGATACCTGTAAGGCTTTTGCCGAGCCCAACCTGGGGAGCTCAGCCCCAACCCATAAGGAGCATAGCCCATTAAGTCGCACAGAGGCCGACTGCGCTACAAGAGAAACAATTCCGAACAACATCACCAGGGTGATTCGAACGCGAGACCCTTCGTGAGGGGCCCCGTGCTACGACCACCTGAACTACTGCTCGACGACATATATATATATATATATATATATATATATATATATATATATATAATATAGTAGTTTGGGATTATGGGTGGTATATGATTGGACAGAATTATTTGCATTGCATGAAATAATTAAAAGATTAAACCAAAAATCTGATCATATTGATTATCCCAAAATATAGTAAATTGACATGGCTCTGATACCACTGTTGGAAAAAATGGCTACAAAATAGGCAACATAAATACAATTTTTACTACCATATTCCCCATAAACTAGAGGATCGTGTAAATAACCATAAGATGAGAAGGATGGTTTCTATGAAATACCTCTTCTTGGAGCAAGTCCAATGACATTTTCTCATTGCTGTAGATGCACAACTTATTTCTAGTTGCGTTAGGACTCGTCTGAATGCTGCCCCTCTTGGTCTGCATCATGAACTTTAGGTTGACGTTGTCCTCCTAGTGGTAGACAACTGCCTCCACACTTCTATGGAAGTCCACATGTACCACCTTGAACTCCTGCCATTCTACCAGAATGGACATGAAGGAGTTGTCCCTCCCATTGGTGTACTAGTCACCAATTTGCTCTCCCAAAATTGTTTCTTCCTTGTTATCCCTCGCTTTAGCAGGAAGGACTTGCTTGGCCTCTCTATTCATTGCCACAACTAGAGAGGACAAGAATTGTCAAAAGCAATTGAGTTGTTTTATGGGAAACCCTAGAACCTCTCTAGTAATAGGAGAGGTTAGGGTCTGGGTTCTCAATCTATGTGGGAGTGGAAGGGACCAAAAGTTACGAGTGCAAAATTGGTCAGTTGGAAACTAAACAGGTCACCTAACATGCGAGTTGATCAGTTTGCACATCAAACTAGTCATTTCATGGTTTCCCAATCGCATATGAATTTGGAAATTCATTTCCAATTAATGCAAAACATTAATTCCTTGCACCAATCAAATTGAGAAAGTGAAATGATAGACTTTTCTCATGAATTTAGGAATGGCACTAGAACCTTTGGTTGTCACAACCAAGCCGACCAATTCACCCAGTGAGCTGATATGTGGGTCCCTGATTCATGCAAAACTCATCCAATTCAATATCTAATTAGCTTGATACTCCAACCGACCATTTGGGAGTCCAGTCAATTGATTTGTTGCGTGAGTTGAGAACCTAAATGCTTTAGTAATCAATTCAACATCATTCAAGATTAAACTCCTCTTATAGGTCATGACCTCTGTGTGTGACCCATATTACGTTGGAAGTGAATGTCCATAACAACTTATGACATCACAATCAATGAGTGGTGCCTAGTCGTACATTAATGCTATGAAGTAAATGGAAAGTTGGAGAACAACTTCAACCTACAATCTATGTACATTGCTACAATGTTTGTATAGTTCCTTTGTCACTAATATCTAGATTGAACTCAAGGAAGGAGTAGTCATCATGTTCACCATTGAATCTTGTTCCTTGAACCAGAGCAGTCTATTTGAGATATATGTAAGCTCAATATCACATAAAGACTCACATATGCATGGCCATGCATTTCCCAATATCACTAATCAAGAGGCCTAGGATATCATGCTCCTATAGGAGGGAAAAATCCCACCTACATCATTCATAGTCAGTCCCCATGTGTTATAGTCACCCAATCATCACCATTAAGGTAACCCTTATTTCTGGATTACGATTGATGATGTCAAATCATATCGAATAACATGTGATGAGTGTAGTTATTTTAGGTCTAAGAACCACAATCACCACCATCACTATGAGAGCTGAATATGACAACCATGGTAATGTCTTCCATGTGTCAGTCTCATGGTGGCTCTTTCAGATACATTATTCTCTAACATATATTTGTGTGCTTGGTTTGATATTTCCATATCATGACTAATGAGATTTTGTCATCAACTAACTCACACTCTGATCTTATGTGTTACTATTGTCTATCTACCTTCCATAATAACAACCTATCAAGGACTTAATGAGAACGTATATGTATACTCTTAACATCCGTATGATCTGATTGTTTAAGTGAAGAACTTGAAAACATACATCATTAAGTAACAACATTATCTAGACAGTTGTAATGTTACATCATTATCTCATAACTAAAACAAATAGAAAAAATTGGAAGATTGTCTTTATTTATTAATCAAATAATTTACATATTATGCCATTACAATCATCATATGATTGTCTCTCTGGGCATACATACCAATAGAATAAGGGTTCCCATAACAATGATGATTGGGTGCACTATGACACATGAGGATGGAGTGTGAGTGATGTAAATGGGATTTGTTTCTCCCATAGAAGATTGATATCCAAAGCCTCTTGATAAGTGAGACTGAGAAATGTACAACTCTACTCATGTGATTCAATATGTGATATGTGAATTCACATGCATCTCAAACAATCTTCTCTAGTTCAAGGAACATGGATTGAACATTGATAGGAATGTGATTCCAGGCCTTGAGTTCAATTAGGATATCAGAGACAAAGAAACTATATGATCATAGTACAAATGATCATGGATTGTAGGTTAAGGTTGTTCTCTAACTTTGTGAATTACTTGGGTAGTAATGATGTATTTCTAGACACCGCTCTTTTCTTGTGATGTCATAAGTTTGTTATGGACATTCACTGCCAACGTAATTCTAGACATATAGGGTCACATGCATAGTAGAACACTTGGATTAAAGTAGTATATTAATGAATGGTGTTTAATTTGATTAATAAAGGTGTTAGGCATTCAATTGAAAAATTGAGGTTCAAAATTGATAGAATGACTCTAAACTGATTGGTTCACACCATTAATCGACCGATTGGGTAGTGAACCGATCGATTGGAGTGTCAAGTCAATTGGAAATAATATTGACTGATCAATGTCTAAACTAGGGAGTGAAACAACCAGTTCACATATCCCAACCTATAGGTTCATGGGATAAATTTCCCAATTAGATTTCCAATTTTATTAAATCAAGGATTGATGTTGTCATCATATTTGGCATTAATTGTACATTGATTACCAATTTGATTCAGAATAGGAAACTGCATGTGCTGATCAGTTCAGCTACTGAACCAATCGGCTTACACACAACCAACATGTTGGGTGTGCGAACTGACCAGTTTTCCATGCGTTTGTTCTAGAAAATTCATAAATTAGACCCTTTCGACATCCTCAATGGCAAGGAATGCTAACCCATCCTATCCTATAAATAGAGAGGTATTGGGGGATTCCTAGACACGACAATTCCATCTGACAATTTTCTATCCTCTCTGGTTGTTGTAACCAATAGAGAGCCTGAGCAAGTACTTCCCAATAAAGAAAGGGATAGCAAGGGAGACAAAATTGTGGGAGAGTGAATCAACCCTAGCAGGTTAATGTTCGAGAGGGAAGAATCCTTCCCATTGACTCTGGTAGCATGACTTGGAGTTTCCATTGGTCCATGTGGACACTATAGTGGAGGGAGGCCACTGAATGCCGCTAGGAGTACATCATCAACCATCATCTGTGGTGTTGCACTAGGAGGCCAGTGGAGATGACTATTCTGGTGCTTCTATTGAAGGAGCGTGCTACTTCCTGAAGAAGAAGCATTTACTGCAAGGGTAATGTTGCTGGACTTACTTCAGGACCAAGTATAACCTTGCTAACCTTCCTTCCTAGATACATTGTTGTTGACTCAATCTTTCTATTTTGGGAAATTGGGATTTAATTGTTTTGTTTCCGCTGCCTATATCCGTTCCTGATTCCCCTACATAGTTTCTACAGATCCCTTCATCTGGGGTTACAGATAAATGATTATTAATGAAATGAAGTTAAAGGAAATGGAAACTATGTTGAAACTGTAATCATATTGAATCCATCCATTTGTGATCACATCCCAATTAATTTAGATTTCAATTCTTACAATTAGTTATAAAGAATCAACCAATCACTCTTTTCTAGGCCTAATTTATTATGTTATAGTTAGTAGTAGTCTCTGGAATATGTTTCCCTAAATTAGACATTCAACCCTCATAGGCCCTATACTACTCGATGTGTATAGTTTCATTTTGCACACATACTTTGGGAATGTCAAGTTTTTAATTCCATTTTTGGGGACATGACAATTCCAACACTATAAGTTCTATGAGTGACTACTCTAGGACATTTTATGTTCTTTTAATATATCTTCAATTATTTTATTTAAAAATGTGCAAATATTGAAAATATTTTGTCTATATAAAAATCATTAGTAATAAATTTCTCACACTTTAGTATTATTTTTAGGTACCAGTGCATGCTTCATATGGGTACCACTGATTATAGAGAGTATGTTCCATCTAATATAGGTCAGCAGGAGATCATTTGTAAGGCATAAGACTTTGGAGCTTCAACTCAAAAGTTCATTCAAACTCCTCCACCTCAGGTAGAGAAGGCACAAACAGTAAACATAGACCCAAACACTGAAGGACATGTGGAAGAAGGGCCTGAGGAAATGACAGTCTAGGAGAAAATAAATGAGTCCTCAACCACATTGCATCTAAGACCAATTAAAAGGTAGTAAATTAATGTGGGAAGATACAAAATAGATCCCAGACTAGTGGCACTGATTAAATAAGGATCATTTCATGGCCACATCATGGAGGATTCTATGGCTCATATTGATAGTTTCATGTAGAGTTGTAATATTCTTAAACTCAATATGATTCTAGCAATAATGATCTATCTGAAGTTGTTTTCCTTTTCACTGTCAGACAAAGATAAGACATGGTTCTCAAGCCTCCCACCAAAATCTATTGAGACATGGGATGAGATGATAGAAGCTTTCTTTGAGCTATATTTTCCACCTCAGAAGACAAATGAACTCATCAAAAAAATTTAGAAGCCAGGAGCAATATCAGAACATGCTCAAGAAGGTCCCTCATCATGGGATAGATCTTTATGGCTAGTCAAAGACATTTTAGTATGGGATACACAAGGGAGAGAGAAATACTCTTGACAATGTAGGATCATGATTCTTTCTAAACAATAAAGCCTCTAGGTGTCATGAGTTCTTGAAGAACATGGCTAAAAACCAATACTGGGGTGAGGAAAGAGAAGCACCGACAACAATCAAGAGTGCTATGGAATCCAAAGAGATAGTAGAACTTAAGGCTTAGATAGACACGCTCGCAAGGAAGTTGGAGCACAAATATGGAAATACATATGGAGGTGAGGAAGAAGAGTGCATGTATATGAGGTAGTAGAAAAACATGGGAAAAGATGGTTATTCATGAAGAAAGGATCCCTAATTCTTGTGGAAGGATCCTAACAACTTTTAGCAAGACCATTCACTAGTAAAACAACCTAAACAACAAGAAGGAATCTCGTTACAACAGTATCAGCAGGACATGGCCCCTACTAAGATAGACCATATAGAAGACATGGTGGGAAAGTTGGTGACATAAAATCAGGATGTAATGTCCTAGGATTTGAGACCTCAGATAAAATTATCTTAAAATGAAAGATTGGACTACCCATATCACCAAGGTGCACCTCCTTTTCAAGGAGCCGATCACTAAAGAACTCTATGGTTGAGAATGCTCAACCCAGTGTATTACTAGGATGGGTGACCATCTGATAAGTTTTTCCAAGCTTGTGTGTGAGTGAGGACAAAGTGCATAGTTAAGACTAGTGGCAGTCTGTGGGACCAATCGTCATTCTTGAGACTCTACTAGAGACTTGGTTAGTGGGCCCTAACATTACAATTGGTATCAGAGTGAGGTTAAAACAAGAAATGCTTATTTAGGTTGCATAAAAAGATGATAATATGAAAACTTTTAGGGTTGGTGTCTCCACCTGGGTTGGGTCAACCAGAGAGTGGGAAAAAGGACCTATGGTGGAGGCAAAACCCTAGAATTTGGGGTCATGTTGTGGCTAGAGAGCCTAACCTCCTCGTGAGAGTTAAGATGACACCATAGGTTAGAACCTTCCCTAGAAGGGTGAGATGATAAATCAATTTAAAAATTGAGATAACTTTAAATATCACCTAATGTGTGAAGAATTAAGTCTCCAAAATATGAAAAATCATATATTGAGGATGATTCTTTGAACCAAAGTATGCATCTATGAGGAACATGAGCAAAAATAACTATGGAAGTGATTTGATAGTATGAGACTAAGACCTTTAGATTTCCATGGGTCCCATGAGGGAACATAAATGAATAATGAGCATCGTAAGAGATGGAGGAAATCTAGTTTAAAAAATTACATATGAAAATAATGTGCTTGAAAATGGTTAAAGTTGTAATATCTCAAAGAAACCCTTGGGAAGGGTAGATACCTAAGTCAATCCTAAAGTCAGGTAGGGAGTATTAAAAATACATGAACTGGTGGGATTAGGAGTTGATTGATCCCTGAATGGATAAGAAAATGTTGTCAAGAGGTATAAACTATGTTGTCCCGAGGACCATGTCTCAGGAGATTGGCCACCTTCATGAAATTAAAGCATAATGATGATCCAATCCTGTTATGCCTTACTTATTCACATACATTTTGTAACAACTATGTTTGTCTGAGGCCCATGTATCTACCCTCCCCTTAGATCCAGTCATGTTATAATCAGATAATGTTGAAAATAATGATGATCCAAGATAATCATGACAATGTTAATAATACTTAGTGGTTCTGATGAGAATAATCATGTATATGGATAAGTAAGGTGATCCTAACTTTCATGTTATTAATCATGCAATCTTATAGAACTGTTCATGATGAAGTAATATGATAGATTTGATAATTATGGATTAAGGTTAAAGGCCATAACTTTCTATGTTGTTAATGAACATTATTAGATCTAAGGGACCGTGATAAAGGGATATGTTTAATATAATGATTTGGGTTACATATGATGTCTAATGTGGATCACTACTGTCTAATAAGGTATTATGTGAGAGAATAGGGTTTTCACCCTTATTCCATAAATGAAACCCAAGATAACCCAAACCCTAGGTTAAGATCGAGTAGGGTTTAATGTGATTAATTTAATGGTGACGTTTTATGATTTACATACATGCATATTAACTATTGACTTGTTTGGATCTATTGATTGGATTGATTGAATATGCTTGAAGTATAATTGTATAATCTGCATGGCACACCATTAACATACATTATTATGCTTATGAATACCTACATTAGTTTGTAGGTGTTCTCCTAGTGTTTCTCAAGGATTGAAAAACTAAACTGTTGGATGATTATTTACATTCAGTTCAATTATAATGCCACTATGAGCATCACATAAAGAAAGAATATGTGAAGAAATTTCTAGTTCTTATTTACAAGTATTTGATGCAATATATGTTGTTAGTTTACTACTACAATTTCACATGCACTCCACATAAATAGTATAACTTATAATACTGATCCATGATTTTGTTTCACATCATTTTAGGTACATGCTAGATATGGTAAATTCAAGATATGTTGGACAGATGAAATTACTTGAAGATGTTAAAGTTAAGTTGTAAAGAAGATAAGATTGACACTTCTTCTCATATAGTTCTCAAATGTACAATTTTAATGATGGAAATTTATGTAATTTCTATAGGAAGATCTTGTAAACAATACATTTGAATGAAAAAAAATTTTACTATTATTTTTTATTTTCTAAATGTGGATCCTTGGGAAAAATTTAGGTAATGGCTCTCATATTTTTGTCCTTCCTTAATTGGGGGTTGCTAAAAAGTGAGGTCATTACACATACACTAATGGACCAGATGAAGAGAGAGTAGAAGAATCAAGGGGTACAATCATTTAGCATAGCAAATCAGGTTTCTCATCTAGCAGTGCAAGTGGCATCCCGTAAGAAGACTAGTTATCAATGATTTTTAGGGAGAACATATATCCCATCCAGTGAACACTAGGTGAAAGAAATTCTTTTCCATAGTGGTAAATTTTGATGAAAGATCAAAAGGCGATGCTAGAAAAGAATACCACCACAAATGACACAGGGGTGGTGGTAGAAATTATTCATGTAGAGAAACCATAGGACACCACACCACATGAGGAGAACCCAGAAGAGGAGTAAATTGAGCAGAAGGAGAACAAGAAGGAGTCTTATATTCCACTCTACCAATGAAAAACTATGACTCAAGTATCATTTCCTAATAGCTTAAAGGACAAGTAGGTTGATCAATATTTTATCAAATTTCGAGATACATTCAGAATTCTCCAGATCAATTTACTATTGGTAGATGCTCCTGAGAAAATTCCTTCCTATGGCAAGTTCTTGAATGGCATCATCAACAAGAAAAGGAATATAGTTGATTCTAATGTAGTCGTCCTAAAAGTAGACGTCAATGCATTAATATAAAGAAAGCTACCATAGAAGAGACAAGACCCAAGGTGCTTCAACATACGAATTCACATTGTCATGTTCATGTTTGGAGATGTACTTTGTGATTCCAGGGAAATAATAAATCTCATGCCGCTGGCTATAGTCAAGAAATTGGGACTCAAAGAATCTAGGAAGAGTGACATGACTATTTAGTTGGCTGATAGCTTGAAGGGGAGACATATTGGTATATGTGAAGATGTACTAGTGAAGGTTGTCAAATTCATATTTTTAGCAGATTTGTTGTGAAGGAGATGCAAGATGACTGTGGTTATGAACAACTTTTAGGTCAGCCATTCCAAGCCACAATAGATGTCATCTTTGAAATGGGTAGAAAAAGGCTGACATTGTGAATCTAGATGACCAGTTTGAGATAAATCTACCCAATTATCAACCGATGGACAAGGAAAGTGAAAAATGCCACATGATGCAGCAATTGGGAACTCATGTGTCACTATTCTAGGGAAAAAAAATTCTTAGACATGGCCCATGCCATGATGAACGTGGACAAGGATACTCATGTTGTTGATATAATGGAACATACAAAGTAGATTTCTATAATAAAAGATGTGAAGTACATTGATGATCAAGAGGAAGAGGAACATACAATGAGGATTGTAGATGTGGTGTCCCCTACAATGTTGTAGGAATATCCATAATCACTGTTAGAATTTATACTCATTAATTTGGTGGATTACTGCACTCTCTATCATTTACTTGAGGAGTGTGTATGGTTTCTAAAGACCATGGCGTACTTCTACACAAGTCACTATGAAGACCTGGGACCACCACTGCCACCATTAGGTCCAATATCTATAGTGTCCTCTTGAGATGGAATTGAAGCCACTACCAACATATCTGAGTACACATTCTTGATAGTAGATAACAAGCTACTAGTGATAATTTCAGAAATATTGAGTGTGAAGGAGGAAGAGAAGCTACTCATTATTATTAAAAATCATAAGGCCACATCTGGGTGGTTCATTGCAGACATAAAGGGGATCTCCCCTAATTTATGTCAACACAAGATCCGTATTGAAGAAGGAGAAAAACCTGTGGCACAACCACAATGACATCTAAATCCAATCATGACAGAGGTAGTGAAGAAAGAGGTAGTTAAAATATTATCAGTAGGTACAAATTATGCTCTCTCTTATTCTAAATGGGTTAGTCCTACACAATTTATTCCTTAGAAAGGGGAATCACACTTACTACAAATCTACTAGTAAATTAGTCTTGACTAGGTTCGTGATCATGTGGTATTTGTGCATTGACTATTGTCATTTGAATCCTGCTAGTTTAAAAGATCATTTCCTACTCACATTTATCAATCAAATTCTTGAGAAGCTTGCTGGTCGCTCGCATATTTGTTTTCTTGATGGTATTTGGGGTACAATCAAATTTCCATCAAACCACAAGATTAAGAGAAGTCTACATTCATTTTCCCTATGGTTCTTTTTCATACAATCAGATTCCCTTTGGTCTTTGTAATACACAATCAAAGTATCAAAGAGGCATGCTTGCAATCTTTTCTGACATGGTGGAACATTGTGTTGATATTTTTATGGATGAATTTACATTGTATGGAGAGTCTTTTGAGGACAACTTTCAAACTTAAGATCAAAATTTTGCAAAGATGTGAGGACACTCATCTTGTTTTTAATTGGGAGAAATGTCATATCATGGTCAGTGAAGGAATTGTGTTGCAACAAAAGTTGTCTAACAAAGGGATGGAAGTCGACCATGTAAAAATAGAGGTGATATCTAAACTACCTCCATCATCATCAGTGAAGGGAGTTAGGAGATTTTCAGGACGTTGTATTTTACCGATGATTTATAAATGATTTTTAAAAAATTGCTTAACTTATTTCTAAATTGTTAGAGAAAGATGTTGATTTCAATTTGATGACAACTAGCTCAAAGGTTTTGAAGATTAAAAGGAGAAATTGATTTATGCACCCGTGGTGGTGGATCTAGATTGGAGTCAACTATTTGAGTTGATGTGCAGTTCATCTAATATTTAGTAGTGGATGTTTTAAGACAACATAAGGATCTCACACTATCAATCATTTACTAGGCATCTAGAACACTTGAAGATGCAGAATTGAATTATACCACCAGAGAAAAAGAACTTATAACTATAGTCTTTACCTTTGATAATGTTAGATAATATTTTATAGAGGCAAAAGTGATAGTTTGGACTGATCATGCAACTATTAAGTATCTTTTACAGAAGAAGGATGCTAATTCAAAGATAATCAGATGGATTTTTCTACTATAAGAGTTTGATATAGAAATCAAGCACAAGACTAGAGTAGATAAAATAGTAGTAGATCACTATCTAGGTAGGAGAGAGTGGATGAATCTGGGTTGGAGGTATTCATTGTTGAGGAATTCCCTAATGATCAACTTTTTGCCATGAGGGACAAGGATCCCTAATTTGAACACATAGTAAACTATATAGAATGTGGAGGGATACATGAGGATTGTAGAGAACAAAATATTCTTCCATTCTTTGAGATATTATGTATGGGATGACCTATCTTACTTAGACAATGTAGGTCTAGTATTTTTACGAAGTGCATTCTAGAGTGTGACTTTGAGAGAATACTTGGTCATTGTAATTCCTTCCCCACTGAGGGATGCCATGAAATCCCAAGAACAACATATAAGGTATTAGAGAGTGGATTTTACTTCCCTAATCTATTTAAAGATTCATATGATTATGTGCAGAGGTGCAATGCATGCCAACATTCTGAGAACATCACCAAGAGAAATGAAATACCACTCACTACTTTTGAAGAGGTAAAATGTTTTGATCTTTGGGGCATTGACTTTATGGGTCCTTTTGTGTCTTCTGATTCAAACTTTTACATTTTTAGTAGTTGATTATGTATCAAAATGGATGGAAGCAATTCCTACCCTCACGAAGATGCTCAAGTTGTGTGTACATTTGTTAAGGACCACATTTTCTATAGTTTGTGGTACCTAGAGTGATCATAAGTGATGGGGGATCTTACTTCACTAATAGGAAATTTGTATCTTTATTGAGAAAATATGAAGAAAAGAATAGGGTACAAACCCCATACCACTCCCAGATGCAAGTTTAAGTTGAGGTGTCAAATAGGGAAATAAAGATGATCCTGGAAAAGACTATCTCAACCAATAGGACTAATTGGAGCATGAAACTAAATGATGCTCTATGTGCTTATAGGACTACTTTTACGACACCCATAGACACTAATCCTTACAAGATAGTCTATTGACGAGCATTCTATTTACCTGTGTAATTAGAGCATAAGGCCAAATGGACATTGAGGAAATTGAATTTTGATCTTTCTAGTGTAGGGAAGAAGAGTAGACTAGAACTAAATGAATTATATGAAATTAGGTTGGATTCATACAAGAGTTCTAGAATCTAAAAAGATAGGATGATGAAAATTCATGATAGCCACATTATCCCTAGAGTTTTCGTATCGGGCCAATGTGTGTTATTGTTTAATTCTTGGATGAAGATTCATCATGGAAATTGAGCTCTTTGTGGAGTGGTATGTATGTGGTGACTGTAAGGAGTGGGACCTGAGAGGGGATCCACTCCCTACTTAATTTGAGGAATAAATCCATCAATTCCAAACATATAAAAAAGGTATGCGGGAATAGGTGTAAATTTTTCTTCTCTCAAATGATGGTAAACAAAGGAAAAGCTTATAGTAGTGGAATAATAAATCATGACTATATTCAATTTATCATGTGTACATGATATTCTTCCACTTGGGGTTTGCATGAAAGCAACACCATAAGGATTGAAGTACATGGATATCAAACTATTCCAAGTCTATCTCCTAGAGTCAGCCATCTCCACCATCCAGGTCCAAGTTTGCATGTCATGTCCTCCATGTCCTACACCTGGGGTTATGAAAAGCTAAAAATGGATGTTGTTAGCACAAAAGCCGGTATGTGTATGATAATAGGGAATTGAGAAACATTGTGAAATAATGACATAAATTATAACAAGGCTTCCCATAGAAGAGGAAAATATTATCCAACTGGACATAAAAAGAATATGAATTGTAATAAGATGATATATAAGATCAAGGAATCCATGTGTTTTACATGTGACATTACTGAGAACAATATGAACATGTTGGTATGAAACAACAAATCAACCATGAATACGGGGTGAGAAGGAACATGTACACATCTTGTCTGAGTAAGAAAGAATACACATCTTCTCTAATAAAACACTTGTAGGAAGTATCATGCCTGCATTATCAAGTGTGGGAATTTACATAAAATAACACATGCCACATTATACTAGTAGTCACCATATGATGCATAACAATAGGGTAAGAAAGTCTAAATCAAAATATGAGCGATGAATACACCCACAATTATCACATGGGGTTAGAGGACCAATAAAAAGTATATATTCATTTCCACAATAAGATGCTTCATAGGATCACAAAAGTCCACAACTTAAAACTTATAGTTTCACAAGGAATACGATGAACAAGATAAAAATAAGATTCCAATAAGAATATCCAACCAAGTATAATTTCATAAGATTTGAATCACATAGAATCTTCCACATGAAGTAAATCCTTAGAAGAGAGAGAAATAGTGTACATAATAAGAATAATATGGGATGTGGAATACATTAAGATTGTGAAATAATTTTTTTTTAATATGATTTGAATATGAAACATACCTTAGATTAAGTCTAAAGATCTCCAAGGTAAACCATAGGTCCAAGCCAGGGTCTCCAAAATGCTTATTAAACATATTATATAAATTTAGGGTCAGTGAAAGATCAATTTCTTAAACCTTAAAAATTGGATTTTTATTATTAATGAATTAGGTTAAGAAAACCATACTATCTTGTATTTTATATTTTACTGAGTTTATAGAATATTTTACTTTATTTTTCTAACTTATAGATTGTCATTTATGAAATTTAAAAAGTCTAGCCAATTAAAACAATCCTTGAAAAATCATATATTTATTATGTTGGAATTAGATAATATAATTAGTATCATTAGATACATTATAATTTTTGATCTCAAAATGTATTTTATTTTACTTTTATGACTTATTGTTGATCTATAGTGAAATTTAGAAACTCTGACCAATTAGAAAATTCTATAAATCCACATATGCACCATATACGATTATATATAAAACAATGTGACTTGGCCCAATAAGGATTGTCCAAGTGGCACGACCCTACACAGTTCCAGGAGCATGACTAGATTAGTGGAAAGTCCAAAATTTTCTAACAATGTATTTTAGTAGATCGATCAACCTTAGCATAGAACTATAAAACCATTATTACCATTCTTCTTGTTACAGTACCCAACTCAGAGCTCCACTGCCCAAAACTTAGAATGCAAATTGCATAACCGTATTTTCAACACTTTAGAGGTCCTACTCCATTTAGTTCTCTAGACCCTACTAGATCCAGCAAGCCTAAACTCAACTTGGGGGAAGACCTAGAGTTCTTGGAGCTCCCTACACCAATACTAATCATGAGGAAGAACACAAACTACCAAATTGACAAAGACAAGAGAAAGACATCCCCAAAACATCTTTGAGAATCCCTAATGGAAAGAGGGTGAGTAAAAGCTCACACATAAAAACTAGGATCTGAGAGAACCTACATGAACCATAAATAAAAGCATTGGGATATGGAGAAGGGGAAACTCTTTTATACCTCAAGTTAGGCAAGTAGATTCATAAAGGTGGCTTCATTGTACCCCACATGATGGATCCAAAGACTCTCTGAAAGTTAGGGTGTCTAAGAGAGAAACCTAAAAATTAGAGATGTAAATCTTAGTTTGGGAACCGCTGCCGGACCCGATGTACAGAGGTCGGAGATCAAAGGCAATGGTGATTTGGACCAAAGGGGCCAGATGGGATCATTTCCTGGATGTGTTGTGGAGATGGTGCAATAGAATTATTGGGGTTCGATGATGGGAAGAAGAAATAAGAAAGAAAGTGGACATAAAATAGAGGAAGAACATAGGGGAAAGGAGGTAGGTGTGGTCTCTATGAGGAGTTCCACGGACCGTAAGTTATATATAGTGAATAAATTCAAGAAGAGATGTTGAAGTCTGAGGTAAAGGAATGGGGAGGGAAATATTGAAAGATGAGGGAGAGGAAGTTACATGAGAAAATCGAGGAATAGAGGAGAATATAGTGTGGAAATTTTGTGTGTGCTAGAAGAAAAAGGAAAGGAAGAAGACGAGTTGAGAAACCAGTCGATTAAAATCAATGGACAAAAGGAGCACCCAATGAAGCTAGAACCGGAAAAGGCCTACATAACACACAATAATTGGGAACTATGGGAAAGTAGCCACATACATTAAATCCTATTAATATTAACTTAAATATTAGTACTCTTTCCTACTTTATTTTAGGGTTCAAGCATGTGTCTAATAACACCAAATTTGGCACCTAGACCAAATAGAACATGAAGAAACCAAATATGGGATATTTTTCTACCTTTTGAAGTCATTAAACACATTATTTAATATTTTGGAAAAAATCATATTTTCTTACCCAAAAAAATTAGTATATATAAAATTATTTATTTAATGTGATGCTTGGCATCCAAGCTAATTGGGATTGAATTAACATGATTTTGTCATTATATTTCACTTTGGAGATTTCCTTTTATAAGTTATGGAACTACTGGTATTTTTGGCTCATTACCATTTTATTACCAAATATTATATCTTTATCATAAACATTCACTTAATTGAGTCCTATTATCTTTAATTCATTTCCAAAAGAGCTCCCTTATATTATTATGCATGAGAATATGTATTTTACTTATTTAACCTATTTAATCCGTTAATTTAGTTTTTATTTAGAAAATGGTAAATTATTCATGGTTATGGGTATGGAACACTAATTTTTATTACAAAACACATTACTTCTTACTTATCATTTTTTTTATCCATTGTGTGCATATTAGTTAGAAAAGAAAACACATGTAATATATTTTAGGAACTTGTTTACATGTTAACACATATACATGTTATTATGTTAATATGGGATGTTGATTAGATAACGTTATGCCACATAATGTGCAAACAATATTAATCAAGGTATATCTTTATTATTATTTGGTCAAATATAAGAAACCATGCATATTATATCCCTAACAAGGGAATTGGATATGTTATAGGTTTGGGTTTGTTACAATACTCCACCCCTTAAAAGGATTTCATCCTTGAAAATTAACCATCCATATGTTATCATGTAGTTACTCTCCACCCCTTGAAAGGTCTAACCTAATAAGACAAACTAAACAACATCAAAGTACTAGTGTTACTTAGGCATCTTTTCGTTGTGAGTATTTTACATTATTATGTTGTTCATAGACCATCCATCCAACTAACATGTCCTACAACCCTAGGGTTGAGTTTTAGGTCCTCGTGTTACTAACCTAATAACCCTAAGGTTCACATCAACATAGAAAAAGTGATTGGGTAAAATGGTTAGGTCAACTAAACCTTTATCACAAGACATATCTTCTAGTCATCACTCTAAACATTATAACTAGGGTTTAGGATATCTTTTCCAACTTATTCTAGGGTTTCCTTACCAAACTTTGTGGAGTCCTTTATTTTGACTTAGTTTTATAAAGCATCAATTAAATAAAATATTTTTTTTGTAGATATAGTAGTGTAATGGAAAAAAGGTTTTTCTTCAAAAAATCATACGACATAAGTAAAAATGAGATCAAAATTAACACAAGAAACCAAGTCACTATTTTATCCATATGTGTTCTCCTTATCAAATATTTTCTCATTCTCATTCAAAAATCCACCCTAAAGTTCAATCTTAACATCTAAGGGGTATATCACTACCATCCTACATAGTACAGTAAGAGCACCTTATCAAATTAGGGTTTACTAATCATGAGTATCATGTGTACATCATATGATTCTAAATCATCCTTACATCATCTCATGAAAATCCTATGTTAAATCTGAGGTAAACATCTCCCTAGAGGGTGACTATGCAAGGTAAGGGTTCTAATTAGGGAGACAATATTGAAATAGTCAAAATCTGACTACTATGGCTCTGATACATCTTGTAAGGAGTGGGACGTGAGAGGAGATACACTTCCTACTTAATTTGAGGAATAAATTCATCTATTCCAAATACACTAAAAAGGTATGCTGGAATAGGTGTAAATTTTTCTTCTCTCAAATTAATGTAAACCAAAGGACCAAAGTATAGTACGTGAATATAAATCGTATGGTTAACCAAAGGACCAAAGTATATTACATGAATAATAAATCATGGCTATATTCAATGTATCAAGTATACATAATGTTGTCCCTCCTTGGGTTTACATGAAAGAAAAAACATAAGGATTTAAGTAGAGGGATATCTAAAATATTCCAAGACTATCTCCCAGAGTCAATCATCTCCATAAGCCATGTTCACTTCAGCACGTCATGTCCTCCATGCCCTACACATGTGATTGGAAGCATATCATAGAAGAAAAGATGAAAATGGATGTTGTCAACATAAATGCCAGTATGTGCATGTTAATAAGGAATTGATCAACATTATGAGATAAGGACATAAAATATAACAAGTCTTCCCTTAGAATAGGAAAAGTACTACCCATGTGGACATTAAAAGGATGTGAATTGCTATAAGATTATATATAAGAGCAATGAATCCTTGTATTTTACATGTGATATTACTATAAAAATAGAAACATGTTGGTAGGAAATTACACATCTACCATGAATATGGGGTGAGGAAGAACATGTACACATTTTCTCTGAGAGGGATAGGATCAAATCTAGTCTAATAATATCACTTGAATGAATTATCACCTCTACATAATCAAATGTGGGAATTTACACATCCAAAAGAAATAACACATGCCACATTACACTAGTAGTCACCACATGATGAATAACAAAAGAGTAAGCAAGTCTGAATCAAATTATGTGGGATAAATATATCCAAAAGAGTAAAAATAAAATAATCTTTTCCACAATAAGGTGATTCATAGGATCAAAAAAGTCCACAACTTGAACATTTGGGTTTCGCAAGGAATAAGATGAACAAGATATAAATAAATCAGAATATCCGACTAAGTAAGATGACAAAATACCATAATCACAAATAATTTTTAATTAGAAATAAATCCTCAAAAGAGAGAGAAATTGAATAGGATTATTTGTCCATAGGATCAAGAGAGATATGGAACATATGTATTCTCTCAATAAGAATAATATGGAATGCAACATACCTTAGCAGAGTGAAATCAAAAATTTTAGAATATGATTTGGAAATGTAACATACCTTATATCGAGTCTAAAGATCTCCAAAGTCAACCCTAAGTCTAAGACATGGTCTCCAAAACACCTATTAAGCATATTATATAGATTTAGCATTAGTTTTAGATCAATTTTATACACCCTAAATATTGGCTTTTTATTATTAATGAATTAGGTTAAAAACCATACTATCTCATAGGTTATATTTTATAGAGTTCATAACATAAATTACTTTATTTTATAACTTACAAATTATTATTTATGAATTTTAGTATGACTAATTAATTAAGACAATCCTTGAAAAATCATATATTTATATTATTAATTGGAATTAGATAATGAAGTTAGTATCATTAGATAGACTATAGTCTTCTAATCTCAAAACATGTTTCACTTTATTTTATGACTTATTGTTGATTTATATTGAATTTTCAAAAATCAAACCAATCAGGAAATCCAATAAATCATTGTATGCACCTTATCCATTTATATACAAAACAAGGCAACGACCCAAGTGGATGGGGCCTACACAGTTCCAAGTGCATAACTGGATTAGTGGAAAGTCCAAAATGTCTTAACAATGCATTTTACCAGATCGACCAACCTCAGGATAGAACTAGAAAGCCATCATTACCCTTCTTCTTCGTTCAAACACCCAAACTCAGAGATCTTCTTCCCAAAACCTAAATTGCAAACCTCATCACCGGATTTTCAATACTTCAGAGGTCCTACTCCATTGGTTCTCCCAGACCCTACCAGTTCCAACAAGCCTAGACTCATCTTGGGGGAAAGATCTGATGCTCTCGGATCTCCCTCTTCCAAAACTGGTCATGAGGAACACATATCACCAAATTGACCAAGATAGGGAAAAAAATCCTCAAAACATCTTCTAGAAGTCCTAATGAGAAGAGATCAAGTGAAAACTCACAGTTAAAAACCATGATTTGAGAGAACCCACATGAACTATACATCAAAGCAATGGGATACAGAGAAGGGGGGACTATTTTATATCTCGAGTAAGGTGAGTAGATTCATGCAGGTGGCATCATTATGCCCGTTCTAATGAATCTGAAGACTCTATAGAAGGCAAGGTGTCAAGGATAGCAACCCAAAACTCAAAGATGCAGATCTTGGTATGGGAACCACTTCCAAACCTTACACACGAAGGTCTAAGATCAAAGGTAAAGGTGATTTGGACCAAAAGGCCAGAGGGGATCAATTTCTGGATGCATTTTAGAGATTGTGCAATAGAATGATAGGGACCTAATGACTGGAAGAAGAGAGGAAAAGATAAGGGGATAGAGAATAGAGGAAGAATAGAGTGGAAAGGAGGTAGTGGCGGTCTATGCAAGGAGTGAAACAGGCCCTATGGTATATATAGTTGATAGATGTGTGAAGAGATAATGAAGGATGAGGTAATGGAATCTAGGGAAAAATACTGAGAGGTGAGATAGATAGAGTTGCATGAGAAATTGGGGAATGGAGGAGGAGAAACTATTTCATGTGTGTGAGATGAAACAAGAAAGGAAGAAGACGAGTTGAGAACCTTTCAAATATAAATCTAATGGACAAAATGAGCCCTCAGAGAAGCCAGAACTGGAAAGGCCAGTGTGACACACAAAATCAAGAACTATAGGAAACTAGCCACATATATCACATCATATTAATATTAGGATAAATATTAGTATACTCTTTTACCAATTTTAGCTTAGGGTTCAAACAATGGTCAAATAATATCAACTTTGGCACCTACACTAAATAGGACATCAGAAAACCGAATTTGGGATTTATTTCTATTTTTGAAGTCATTAAACATATTTTTGAAGTCATTAAACATTTATTTCTATTTTGGAGAAAACTGACATTTTTTACCTAAAACAAATTAGGATAACTAGGATTATTTATTTAGTGTTAAACTTGGCACCCAAGCTAATTGGGATGGTGGATTATTCAAGTTTTTTTACATTGTATTATCCTCAAATTTGGAAAATTAGAATTACATGAATATAAGGCCTGGATGGATAAGTAGTTCCCTGATTATAATGTATATAATAAAAAGCCATCCACCTTGTTCCATGACTACAACTCATGGCCCAAGTAAGGCCATGAGACTATTTACTTTGCAAATAGGTCCTTGTGGCAAAACTTAAATTAATAAAAGGAATTTCTACATAAATAAGAGATAATAGCTTTATGGTTTGTTAGAAAATGAAAATATGGAATAATATACATGTTTCCAAAAGATTCTAAGATAAAGTGAGATTTAGATGATTAGTAGAGTAATTATCAAACCATGAATTCTAACACAAAATTTGGGGCATTAGAGTGTTGTCTCGTCTTGACTTGTAGAATAATTAAAGATAATAAGAAAATTAATATTATTCAAGAAATTGGGAGAAAAAGTATGTTCCATGAGATAATGGTAACTGTTTTGATGAAACGATTAAAAGATCAAGTTTTCCCAATAAATCCCAAAATCTAGATATAGATTGGGATAGACATTAGTGACATTCCATAAAATAAGGATAATTGATTTAAGGAATATATTAAAGATAAAGAGAAGAATAATCTAGATTGCAAGTCATAAAGAGTTTGCTAGTAGCATAATGATCAAAACACCCACCAGATAATGTACTCTACTTGATGGTTTTTGGTTTTCCAACCAATCATTATCCTTTTAAGTAAGAACTTTCTCAAATATGAAATTTCATGATAAGGAAGAAGTAATCAATTTTTGTAAACCATTAGTGTTACCATGAGAGGAATATCGAAGCATGAGACTAAGATGGATCAAGTAGTTAATGTGATTGATTTATTTCCTGTATCATTGGGTAGTCACCTTCTATGCACCCAAAAAGGGAATGAATCATGGCTCGTTTCACATATCCCTCTCTTGTCTCTTTCCTTTGATTACATGAACCTCAACCCTAACACCTATATAAGGACGCTGCTTTCACCTTAAAGACATGGTACGAAACCCCATGGACCTAGGAGAAGACACTAAAGACCCTTTACATAAGCCCAACATCTATGTTCTTGTCAAGGACCCCATCGCCATGAAATTCTATGCTACCATTACCCTGTAGGTTGGGTCGGGGTGTCATGAAGAATAGGACGAGGCTTAGGGTTGGCGCAGGTCCTCTCCCTTCTGAGTGTTCACCGTCACCCATGACTAGGAGGACCCTAACCTCTAAATTCACAACTGATGACCCTCTAACCTCTACCTCTCTTATCAACTTCCTCCTATTGATGTCAACTATCATGGCTTCAGGAATCTCCAGTGATGCTCGACGTCAGCCCCACTAGGAAACACCAAAGTTGTGTCACTGTTATATCCTCAATTTTGGTAAAATTGAATAATATAAATGTAATGCATGACTTGATAAATAATATTTCCCAATGATATTATTGGTGGAATAAAAATGTAGATCACATTTTTGGATTGGGTTCTTGTGGATCACATTAAATAAATAAGAGGTTTTGCACATAAATAAATAGCAATGAATTTATGAATATATAAATAAGTGAAATATGATATAATTGTCAAGTTTTCAAGAAAAAAATAAAATGCATGGTGTTTTAGATAATTAAAGGAGAAATTATATAACCAAGTTTGACAACACAATGATTAAGGGGTCAAACATGAATATTTTGATATGACTTTTATATACTTGAAAATAATAATGGTAAGAAAGAGAATTCCAATATTAGGATTAAAGGGAATTCCATAACATAGTTGTAACATCTTTTGTGAGATCTCTAAAGAAATAAATTAATAAATTTGAATCAAGAAAGGTTATAATGAATTTGCATAGAATGAGGATAATTGGTTTACCATGAAAAGAGATTAAAGAATACTCTAGAAACCAATGATAAAGTGAATTATAAAATAGATTACATGACCAATTAACAAATGCGTTATCTTCCTTCCTCTTTGATACCATTTATATTTTTTATGGATTTTGTCATTGGTATGAGAGAGAAAAGAATTAATATGGGAAAATAAAAAGGAAGGCTTTGGACTACTATATATGTATATATGCATGGCAAGGAAAAATGGCAAGTTGTGTTTGAGATCTTCCTTGTATTGGAAAGGAGAGAGAAGAGTAACGTGAAGGAAGACTTTGGGTGTGCTGAAAAGAATACATAGGAAGTAGACCCATCATCCATACCCCTCCATCTTAATCCTTTTTTCCCATGGGACCCAAACTTATGGTATGGGTGATTGTATAAAGGTAGACATTGCTTGCTTTGAGATAGGAATCTGTTAGGTATTATTGGATGAAGATGAGAGAAGAAGTCTAGAGGATGGAGTTGAGGATGGGAAAGGGTGCGACAACTTGTGATTGGCCATGGCAAGCTCACTGCCAATACATGCTCCCTCCTTGGTGTAACCAACAACCCGTGTCAGGGTTCTTTGTGGAGGTCTAGGCAGGGTAGATTGAAGAGTAACTAAAGGATTGCTGATCATTGTTAGGAATGTACAAACCTCGATGATGGTGTAGAGGCTTCACAGGGGTGACCTTACACCCTGTCGGTCTTCCATGTAAGGCGAGGAGGTGACTGCATGCCATGGTCTAATATCCAATCGAGGTGAACGTCAAGACTAGGAAGGGCCTCAGCTCGCAGCTATCCCTGAAGGCGCCCGGTTAAGCTGACGTGGCATGAGTCTATAAGGACCGACCGGAGGCATTGAGCCTGAGCCTCGACCATCTAGTGCCCAAGATGAGGAGCCAATCCCTGTTGTCTCTCCTTTCGTGATGGATCAGAGGGCTGTGGGGAAGGAGGAGACATAACTCTCCATTTGTAGAGAGAAAGAAGGACAGAGGAGTATAGGGCGGTGGAGGTGAAGGGTATGAGCCCTGGCGGTCAGCCCCATCAGCCACTCCACAGGGGGCTTCAGGGTCGAGTGCTGGTAGAGGCGTGAGGACCTACGACCCACAAGAGCATAATCCTGAAGGGGCTAAGGGAGAAGAGTAAATGAAGGATGGTTGGGATGGACCAGATGGTTCAGTCCTAACCCTTGCATTGTTGGTTGCAGGCCACTCAACCAGGTGGCGTTGGATCTAACCAATGGGAGGGTTCCACGTGACCCCAGTCAAGATTAAAGTTAATTGTTTGGATTAATCTTTGATTGATTTAATATGCTTGAAGTGAATTCTGTATGATAATCTATATGGCTCACCAATGAGGTACGTGGTTACACTTATGATTACATGTATCGACTTTCAACATTTTTTGAGGTTTCTCAAAGATTGAATGAATGTTATCTATTTGATTTTATTTATTTCATGCAAATTATAAAGTCCCTATGAGTATCACATAAGTAAATAATAATATTATAAACCCTTGGCTGATGTATATCAAGGGGTGATGCACACGAGCCGTTGATGGGACAGTGATCAAGCCCAAGATAAAATATCTAGCAAGGGTTAGATTATATAAAGAATCTGCCAGTTCTTATTTTCAATATTTGATGCTTTTTATGTGATCACATTAGTTGCAGACATTGTGGTTACACCCCACATACATAGTATAGTAATATGATGACCACATTTTGTTTGTCATCATTTTAGGTATATGTTTCACATGATAAAAGACATGAAGAATAAGATGAAAGGTATCAAAGGTATTAAAGCTATACTAAGGAGGATTAGATAGATGATACCTCTTCTTAATAGGTATTAGCTCCATGAGGTATATCATTTTATAGTTTGTAAACAATATTTGAAATTTAATTAAAATTATTTTCTATTATTTGTTATTTGACTAATCTGGATCCTTGTGAATATAGGTAATGGCTCTCAATTTGAAGGTCTTTCCTTAATTGGGGGACACTAAAAGTGAGGTAGTTAAATTTGGTATCAAAGCTGTAGATATTTCAAATAATATTTAATAGTTTACAATTTCAAGTAATCTATAGAAATATGAGGAAATTATTAGGGCATTTTCTAAAGAGGATGGTGTCTAGAAGGGATCACGACTGGGGGCTGGAACAATTTTCCTCCACACTGCTAGTCAGCTTACGAGGTCTCCCAGACCTATACATCCTGCCTGGCCAAAGTCAGAAGTCTTTGCCCGATGTAAAATACCTTTAGGTTTACTTCTCATCTAGATTCATCCATTTGTCACCCTCTTGCTTAAAAAAACCCTAAAATAATATTTTTCTCCTCATCTAAAGTTAGGGTTTTTGAGAAGAAGTAGGAGTAAGGCATCCTCCACCAAATAATGTACATGTGATGTGGTGATAATAACAAAGTAAATGTTATATGGGTTTTCCCTAGGTGGCTAACCCTAGATGGGACAAGGGTTGGTTTTGAAGAACTCTAATGGGTCTAGGGACATGGAAACCTTAAGAGGTGGGGTATAGTCCCTAATCATAACCTAAAAACACTAACCATGTGAAATATGATTATTGTGGTTATATAGTACCCTACCCATATGAACCCGATCAGGGTAAGTGGAAAGATAGAATATAAATGTTTCTGGTAACCCATTCATGAAGGATGCATGTGAAAGAATATGAATATAAGAAAGTTAAGTGACTTAGTCTCACATGCACGTGTGTACATGGAACAAGTCATTGATAAGAAAAGGTTTAAGAAAATTGTGAAGAACATGTGATATAATATAACTTTCTCAACTAACTCTAATGGATATATTCAATACATTTGGGATGTTTGATCGGGTCTATCTAATCACTTTAGGTCAAGAGGGCCTATGTATGGTCACTATGGTGGTTGGTGATCTGGCCCAGAAAAGATAATCAGCTCAGGGAAATGCCTATATGTGATTGCCACTATAATGATAGGTGATTGGGTCAGGGCTTATGTATGATGTCCATTGTAGGGACTTACCCTAGAGAGAGGGTTCCGCACATGAGTACTCTAGAGAGGGAGTGCCCCATAGAGATTAAGTTGAGAAGTTAGAAAGAAAATGCATGAGTTTATACATCAGCAACTTAAGTAACCAATAGTAATACATGAAAATGGAAATATGAATATCACTTGCTCATGTCCTTAATGGTATCTCTGGGAGTTTGATTATAGAAAGAAAGTCATCATGACCAAACCCATATTGGAAAGATCACAAAAGGTCAAGCCCCAGATTGGGAAGACCAATACATCACCAAGCCCTAGATAGGGAAGGTGGAATGAAATCACAGTGTGGACGACCAAGCCCCAGATAGGGAAGGTGGAATGAAATCACAGTGCGGATGACCAAGCCCCAGATTGGGAAGCTCATGAATTGGTCAAGCCCCAGATTGGGAAGACTCATATGGAACCAAGATCCAAATTGAGAAGGTGGCCCTAGTCAAGTGTGTAGATGACTGACCAAGCCCCAAATAGGGAAGGTCACAAAGAGGTCAAGCCCTAGATAGGGAAGGCCTACATGGCACCAAGCTCCAGATTGAGAAGGTTGCCCAAGTCCAGTTATAACCCCATGAGAGGGTATCCCACAGATTGAGCAAACATGGGTTGAGAAGTTATGATAATAATAAAGATGGAAATATGAAACTTTTAGGGCTAGTGTGCCAACCTGGGTTGGGTCAAACCAAGAGTGGGAAAATGAACTATGGGGGGAGGCGAAACCTTGGACCTTGGGGTCAGGTTGTGGCTAGAGAAGACTAACTTCCTTGTATGAGCCATGAAGGCACCCTACGTTAGGACCTTGCCTAGAAAGGTCACCTAAAGGATGGATAATTAAGGATATAAAATTTGAAAGCACATGTATAGAGCATGATTATTTGAATCCAAGTATGCCATCTCTAAAGGACATGAGGAAAAGTCACTATGGAAGTGACTAACCATATGAGACTAAGTCCAGAAAAGAAAATTTTCCATGAAATGTTGGAATGAGTCCAATGAGGGGATATAAATAGAGTAATGAGCATCATATGAATGGAGGAAATTGGTTTAAAGAATTACATACGAAAATAATGTGCTAGTAATGAAGCCTTGGGAACGGTAGAGTCCGAAGTCAATCCTAAGATCAAGTAAGGAGTATTAAAGGTACGTGGACTGATGGGATTAGGAGTTGATTGTGCCCTGAATGTATAGGACCATCTGGTCAGGAGGTAACAACTAGGTTTGCCCAAAGTCCTTCACACACATGAGATTACCTACCTTCATGATGATCATGTGGCCTAATGGGTGACTGTGAGAGGCACTCCCTACATGCATAAGGATGAGATCACTCCAAAAAGTACCTATACCCCTAGAGACATTGAGGAAGTGGCTAAGTCTCATGATACTTGAGGTGTAAATGTAAAAGATACAAAGAGGTCATGTAATAATGAAATCATAAGAGGAGTGGTGTACAAACTCAAGAGTATAAGTGGCATTTGAATTCATGAAGTATAAGAATATTGAGATATTAAAAGTTAAGTGTGGTTTAGAGTCATGATAAGAATGATTGAACCTGTAGTATGAAATTTTGATGTAATGTGTGCATATAATGTCTCTACTCTTGAAGGGAATGAACTTTGTGTTAGGGATGTAGTCAAGTGCTTTTTTCATCTCCTTATGAGTGGGATAGATTAGGTAGACACATGTTATGCTAAGTAATGACAAATGAGAATGGATACCTTAAGTTGAACGTAAAGGCATGACCTAGTTTGAGCTGTTACGTCACCCTTATGAGAAGATAAATGAATAATAATTTGGAAACCTAGGTGTAAAAGGTCATCACTAAGTGAAATTGATATTAAAAAATGAAAATGTAATCATTAAGAGACGAAAATATGTAATTACTAAGGATGTGGACGTATCCTAAATTGAATTTGGGTATCAATCCTAGTAGTAATGTGAGGAGTTGGCTTGCCCATAAAAGTGATTGAAGAAAATCTAAGTAGGTTTGCTAAACCTAAATTATGAAATTGAGTTGAGTTTTTATTCACCTTAAACCTTACTATGTGTCAATTTTGGGGAAAAAAATCCTTTTAAGAAGGGTTGAATGTTATATCCTCAATTCTGGTAAAATTGAATACTATAAATGTAATGCATGATTTGATAAATAACATTTCCCAACGGTATTATTCGTGGAATAACAATGTAGATCACATTTGTGGCATGGGTTCTTGCGAAACAAGTTAAATAAATAAGAGGTTTTGCACATAAATAAATAAAAATGACTTTATGAATAAATAAATCAGTGAAATGTGATATAATTGTCAAGTTTTTAAGAAAAAATATAATACATGGTGTTTTAGATAATTAAAGAAGTAATTATCTAACCAAGTTTGGCAACACAATGGTTAAGGGGTGACGCATGAATATTTTGATATGACTTTTGTATACTTGAAAATAATAATGGGAAGAAAGAGAAATTTAAAAATTAGCATTAAAGGGCATTCCATAACATATTGGTAATATATTTTAAGAGATCTCTATAGAAATAAATTCATAAATATGAATTGAGAAAGGTTGTAATCAATTGACATGGAATGAGAATAATTGATTTACCATGAAGAGAGATGAAATAATACTCTAGAAACCAATGGTAAAGTGATTTATAAAATAGATTACATGACAAATTAATGAATTTTCTATATGCCTTCCATTTTGATACCATATATATTTTCTATTGACTTTGTCATAGGTATGAGAGAGAAAATAATTAATATGGGAAAATAAAAAAGAAGGCTTTGGACTACTATATATATATATATATATATATATATATATATATATATATATATATATATATATATATATATATATATGGCAAGGAAAATTGGCAAGTTGTGTATGAGATCTTCCTTTTATAGGAAAGGAGAGAAAAGAGTAACGTGAAGGAAGAGTTTGGGTGTGCAAACATGCATAAGTAAGAAGTAGACCCAGCCGCCATTCCCCTCCTTCTTCATCCTTTTTTCCCATGGAACCCTAAACTTATGGGATGGGTTCCTATATAAAGACAGACCCTTCTTGCCTAGCGGGAGGCATTCATTAGGTATCATTGGAGGAAGATGAGAGAAGAAGTCTGGAGGATGGAGTTGAGGATGGTAAAGGGTGTAACAACATGCAATTGGCCATGCCGTCAATACATGCTCCCTCCTTGGTGTAACCATAAACTTGTGTCGGGGTTCTTCGTGTAGGTCTGTGCAGGGTAGCTTGAAGAGCAACTAAAAGATCGTCGATCATTTTTAGGAATGTATGAACTCTAGTGATGGTGTAGAGGATTCGTTGGGGTGACCTGATACACAAGAGTGCTGGGTGGGATAGTGATCAAACCCAAGATAAAATGTACAATAAGGGTTAGGAAATATAAAGAATATTCCAGTTCTTATTTTCAATATGTGATGCTTATTATGTGATCATGTTAGTTGCACACTTTGTGGTTACACCCCATGTACACAATATAGTAATATGCTGACCGTGTTTTGTTTGTTGGCATTTTAGGTATATGTTTCACATGATAAAAGACAAGAAGAATAAGATGAAAGATATCAAAGCTATTAAAGCTATACTAAGGAGGATTAGATAGATGATACTTCTTCCCAATAGGTATTAGCTCCATGAGTTATATCATTTCACAATTTGTAAATGATATTTGAAAGTAAATTGAAATTGTTTTCTATTATTTGTTATTTGACTAATCTGGATCCTTGGGAACATAGGTAATGGCTCTCAACTTGAAGGTCTTTCCTTAATTTAGGGACGTTGAAAGTGAGGTCATTACAGTCACCATAAGGAGGGTTCAGTAAGGTGCTTGCCCATCTTCGACAGTCTTGCGGTGCAACCCAAACCTCATCGGAGTATCACCCTACAATTGGCATGTAAATGGCGAAGAACAACCTTAAAGGGGTTGGATATGGCAACCTAGGAGGCCTACAACCATGACCATCAGAATCTGAGTGCTAAAGGTGGCTGATGTAGCACTACCAAGGGTCGCCCAACTACGATTGCATAGATGCTACATGTATAGGGAGTAGGACACCCGTACATGGGAGTAGGCGCACACGAAAGCATAGCCAGTGATCAAGTCAGCCCTAGACCGATCAACACAGATTCATCCTATCGCCTGGACAACACCCCACATAAACAACTGGTAGTGGGATCTGGGTTGCATGGCCAATAAGAGGCTGCCATGTCACCTATTTTGAAGGAATTTTGCTTTTAATTTGTATCTTTGAAACTATAGAGATTGCAAAGATTACCCAAATATATGAAAGGTATATACCAAATTAATTGCAAAATGTGTAGAATCCAAATATGAGACTTTCAATGCCTAATAATGCGTCCTATTATAAACACATTCTAAACACATGTAATTAGGTTAATTCATAAGTTAATTCATGCATTAAACCCTAGATTTGATGATTAATGTATTAATTACATTAAATAAGTTAATTTTGAGATATGCTATGATATTGTTGAATAAGATGAGAAATCAATTCGATAATGATAATGATGATGAGTAACTAGGGTTCTAGAAGAATAATAACCTGAATGTATAATTGGGGTTTCACCTAATGCTTAATATGCGATGGAACCAGGGTTTATGCCCTTATGCCTTATTCAAACCCAGTACCCTAGATTAGGATGCGAGTAGGGTTTAATCTGAATAATTTGATGGTGACACTTTATGATTTACATACATGCAAATTAAATGTTGAATTTCTTAGACTCCTCTTTGCTTGCTTGATTGGATGATACACTTAAAGTACTTGATGTGTGATTGCATGATCTGCATGGTTCTATATTTTGGTTCATGGTTATGATAATGGCTACTCACAATATTGACTGTCGCTGTTTGTCAAGGATTTCTCGAGGATTGTTGAAATAAACTGTTAGATGTTTATTTACTTTCTCCTCAATCATAATACCATTATGAGTATCACATAAAGATTAGAATATGTAAAGAAAATGGTAGATCTTATTTGCAGGTAATTGATTGATTATATGTCATTTTCTTACTTTCAAACTTTTTTATGAATGCCACATGCATAATGTACCAATATATGATCAATGTTTTGTTTCATGCTATTTTAAGTAAATGTTATACATCAAGATATCAAAAATTGATGAACCATATGAAATCTACGTAAGACATTAAAGATAATTAAAGAAGGATTAGATAGATAGTCATTCTCATAAGTACTAGTTCCATGTTATAAATTCTTTTAAATCCTTAGTGGAGCATCTTGTAAATTATATTTGTGAACTAATGAAAATTATTTGCTATTATTTTTTATTTCTTAAAATCTAGATCTTGGAAATTTTACATAATAGCTCTCAACTATAAATCCTTCCTTAATTTGGAGATGTAGAAAAGTGAGGTCGTTACATTTGGTATCAGAGGCCCAATTGTTTTTTCAAATAATATATAATAGATAATAATTCTAGGTAATATGTAGAAATATCAAGAAAATTATTAAGGCATGACCTAGTGGTAATGATGTCTAGAATGGATCATGTTTTTGGGGGTTGGCAATATTTTCCTCCACACCATTAAGTTAGTATATAAGGAATCCATTACCCTAAGTGATACCAACCTGGACAGAAGATAGGGTTTACCAAAAGTAATGTTTCCTCAAAGTCTCCCCATCTCAAATTTTATCCAATTCTCATCCTCCTTCTTAATAAACCCTAAAAGATACTACCCTCCTCATCTCAGGTTTGGGTTTTTGAGAAGTAGGATTAAAGCATCCTCCACCAATTATTGTACATGTAATGTGGAAATTATGATAAACAAATTCTTTATGGGATTTCCATATAAGGGTAAACCCTAGATAAATCTAGGGTTGGTTTAGGGAAACCATAGTGGGTCAAGGGATACATATAAACCTAGATGCATGGTGTGGTCTCTTACCCTAACCCAAAACCCTAATCCCGAATAATGGGAGTAGTGTGGTGATATAGTATCCCTACCCAAATGAGCCCTAATTAGGGTAAAAGGAAAATAGAAATGAGTCTAAGTTACCCAGTCTCCCATGCATGCATGGTCATGGAGCAAGACATTCATGTTTCATTCGAAGGGTTTTTAAGAAGCATAAGCAATATATGAGTAACACGTAATAGATATAAATTTGTCATTGACCTACTGCTATATATGGAGGAATGGATGAATATAGAACACCCCCGGTGAGTGGGTATGCTATTGAAACTACCCCCATCAAGTGGAAATGTTCTTGAAATTACTCTCGACAAGTGGGTTTGCTACACCCAGTGAGTGCGTATGATACAGAAACTGCCCCCACTGAGTGGGTATGTTATTGATATTAACCTCGTCTAGTGATGATGCTACCCCCAATGAGTGGGTATGCTATTGGAACTACCCCCAGTGAGTGGTTATGTTATTGAAATCACCCACAACAAGTGGGTATGCTACCCCTAGGGAGTGGGTATGCTATTGGACTACCCATAGCGAGTTTGTATGTTATTGGAAGTACCCTTAGAGAGTGGGTATGCCATGATAATTACCCCAGTGAGTGGGTATACCTCAGAGATTGAGCAACAAGGTTGAGAAGTTATAACCAAAAATGCATGTTCGAAAATATGAAACCCTCGATTCAACTTTTGGGGTTGGTTTCGTGACCTGGGGTGGGTCAACCCAAGAATGGGTAAAGAAACCATGGGGGAGTCAAAACCCTAAACCCCTTGAGTTTGCTTATGGATAGAGAGCCTACCCTTCTCCTATGAGTCAAGAAGACATCCTAGATTAGGACCTTCCATAGAAGGGTGAGTTCACAAATCAGTTTAAGAATTGGGGTGACCTAGAATGTCACCTAAACTTTGAAGGATTAAGTATATAAAACATGTAATCCCACATATTGAGATAATTCTTTGAACTGAAGCATGCCATCTCAAAGGGACACAAAGAAAAGACACTAAGGAAATGGTTGAAAATGTAGACAAAGCCAGGGAGGGAAGGTCACCATGAAACAGATGTAGGGCCATAAAGTAAAAATATGTACCCTAAGAGATGAAGTAAATTTTGATTAAAGAGCTTCATAAGTAATGTGCTTGAAAATAGTTGAAGTTGTGATATCTCAATTAACCCTAGAAAAGAGCCCTAAGTCAATCTGTAGGTAAACTTTGGATGTTTAAAGGTACATAAGACTTATGAGATTACAATCTGATCATGCCCTAAGTGCATAGGACTATGGGGTAAGGATATGGCAATCCATGTTTTCCTAAGGCACATGGGTTAGGATAGTGGTCACAGTCATGAGTTCATGAGGCCCAAGGGGTAAATGTGAGAGGCACTCCATAAGTTCCTAATGTCCATGGGACCCAGAGGAGATCACGTTAAAGGTACCTATACCCCTAGAGACCTTAAGGAAGTGACTAAGGATGGTAATACATGAGATGTAGATATAAAGAATACAAGAGGTCATATAATAATGTTGATAAAATCTTGAAGGGAGATAACTCAAAGATAATGAGAAAATAACTTTCCATGTGTGGGAATGGAAGTTAGAAAGATTTACGAATGGCAATCCACTGATGGCCTTTCTAAAGTCCCAATGAAGGATTCATTCTCGAACCTCAGCGAAGGCACTTTGCGAATGACAATCCATGCTGGTTTGGTGTGGGAGGTGGGTGGTCGGACCACACCCTCTGATGCCTTGAGAGTTTACCATGTCAGTCTCACCCAGGTGGGTTCTCTTGTTCACCAAAATGGTAAACTCTCAAGGCATCAGAGGGTGTGGTCCGACCCTTCTATGGAAGGCATGAAAGAAAGTTAGGAAAATTAAGAAATTGAATAGGTATTTAGGGTTTGCAATTATTGTTAAAGATAATTCAACCAAAATGGGAAATTATGAGATAATGGGTGGATACAACATATCTGCTCTTAGAATGGGATGAACTTTGTATTTCAGCTACAATCAAATGCTCATTTCATCTCATTATTAGTGTGAGAGATTTGGTAGATATATGTTATCTTTAAAATTGACATATGAGAATGAATACCCAAACTTGAGTTTTAATGACATAAGCATCAGTTTGAGGTGTTACCTCACCCTTATATGAAAATATATGAATAATAGGTTGGAAACATTGGTGAAAAGGTAATCACCAAGTAAAAAATGAGATTCAAGTAAAAATGTAATCACTAAGTTATAATGTTATGAGATGATTGAGGTTGTGAGTATACCATGCATTTGAATTTGGGACCGACCTCAATAAAGATAATCCAGATAAAGATGTCCAAAAAGGGTTTCTAACCATAAGATTTGAAGCGAAGATGAGTTATCATTCACCTTAACCTTACTATATGTGATATTTGGACCAATTCCTTTAAAGAAGGGGCGAATGTCATATCCTCAAATTTGGTGAATTTGTATTATATGAATATAAGTCATGAATGTTTAAGTAATTCCCTAATTATAATGGATAGAAAAATAAATACATCCACTTTGTGGCATGGGTGTAACCCATGACCCACGTAAGGCCCATGAGACTATTTTCTTTGACAATAGGCAGTTTTGGCACAAGTTATGGAAATAAAATGAATTCATTCATAAATAAGAGATAATGGCTTTATGTTTTGTTAGAAAATGAAAATATGGAATAACATACAAATTTCCAAAAGATTCTCAAATAACGTGTGATTAAGATAATTAATAGAGTAGTTATCTAACCATGAATGACAACACAAGATTTGGGGCATCAAAATGTTATCTCTTCTTGAATTTTGGAATACTTAATGATAATAAGGAAATTAAGATTATTATAGAAATTTGGAGAAAAGGGGCATTACATGAGATAATGGTAATTGATTTGATAAAATGTTTAGAAGAGGAAGTTTTCCCAATAAATACCAAAAATTAGATAAAAATTGGCAAAGTAATAAATGAGTTTCCATGAAATAAGGATAATTGATTTATGGAATATAGTAAAGAGAGGTAAAGAATAATCTAAATTACAATTCATAAAGAGTTTCCTAGTAGCCAAATGATCTAATCACCCATTGTGTGATGTACTTGATTGATGTCTTTTTGTTTCCCAACCATGTATTATCCTTTTTGGAGAAAACTTGGTAAAACCTAAAATTACAAGATAAGGAAGAAGTAATCAGTTTTTGGAAACCATTAGTATAACCATGCAAGGAATACTGAAGTATGAGACTAAGATGGGCCTTGGTAGTTCATGTGATTGATTTTCTTCTTGTATCATCAGATCACCACCTTCTATGCACTCAAAAAGGAAATGAATCATGGTTTGTTTTCCATCTCCCTTTATTGTCTTTCTCCTTGGGTTACTCGAACCCCAACTATAGAACCTATATAAGGGCACCCCTTCTCCTTGGAAACATGGTCCCAAACCCAATGGACCTAGGAGAAGCCATCGAAGACCCTCTACATAATCCTAGCCTCTATGTGTTCAACAAAGACCATAGCTCCATGGAAGTCTATGGAGCTGTAACCCTATAGGTCTAGTTTAGGTCTCATGAAGAGTAGGAGGAGGCACACAGTTGGTGTAGGCCCTCTCTGTTCTAAGAATTCACATTGTCCATGACCTATAGGGCTTTGACCTCTGAATTCACGACTGATGACCCTATAACCTTCCCCTCTCTCATCATCTTCCTCCTCCTACTATCAACTATTGTGACTCTAGGGTTCTCCAATGACGCTCAGTGTCAGCCCCACAGAAAACATCAGAGCTGTGTCACCATAAGTAGTGGCCAGGAAGGTGCTTGCCCACCATTAGCAGGCTTAGTTGTAGCCCAAACCTAATTAGAGTATTACCCTGTGACAACCTTGTATGTGGCAGAGAGCAGCCTAAAGTGGCAGGATCTAGGAACCTAGGAGGCCTACACCCACTGCCACTGAAGGCAGGATGCCATAGGTGGAAAAGTTGGCAGTGCCAAGGGTGGGCCGACTGCAGTTGCATTGATGCTACATCCATGGGGAGTAGACCACACATACATGGAAAAAGGAGTACACGGGAGCTAAGCTAGGAATTAGGTCAGATCTAGACCAACTGACTCAGGTTCGTCCCATCGCCTAAACCAAACCCCACTTAAATAGTAGGACAGTGGGCCCTGAGTGGCATGGCCAGTAACAGGCTGCCATGTCACTCATTTTGAAGGTATTTTCCTTTTATAATGTGTATATTTCAACAATTATAGAGTTTATTGGGATTACTTGAATATAGGCAAACTATATATCAAATTAATAAAAAAATGTATAGAATCCAAATATGAAACTGACAATGCTTTATTATTCTTTCTATTTTAAAAGTATCTTTAATACATGTAATTAGATTAATTCATGCATTAAACCCTAGAGTTAATGATTAATGTATTGAATACTTTCAATAAGTTTATTTTGAGATATAATCAGATATTGTTGAATAAGATTATCAAATCAAGATGATAATGATAAGGATGATTAGTAATTAGGGTTTCTAGACCAATAATCACATACATGTATAATTAGTGTTTCACCTAATGCTTAATATGTGACAGAACTAGGGTTTATTTCATTATTCCATATCCAAACCGTTACCCTAGACCCTAGACTAGGACCAGAGTAGGGTTTAATCTGAATAATTTGATGGTGACACTTTAATATATACATATATGCAAACTACATGTTAAATTCCTTATATTCCTCTTTGCTTGCCTGATTGGATGATATGTTTAAAGTAATTGAAGTAATATTGCATGATCTTCATGGTTCTACATTGAGGTATGTGGTTACAAATTATGATGCCTCATATTATCAATTTCCATTATGATGACTCATATTATCAATTTCCAATGGTTTTTGAGAAGTTCTCAATGATTGTTGAAATAAACTATTGAATGTTTATTTACTCTTTAGTCATTCGTAATGCCACTATGAGTATCAAATAAATATTTGAATATGTGAAGGAAATTTCTATATATTTTTGCAAGTAATTGATTTATTATATTGTGTTATGTTTCTTGCACACTTTTGCATGAACACCATGTACACAATATACAAATATAGTGATCTATATTTTGTTTCACGTCATTTTAGGTAAATGTTGTACATGAAGATATCAAGAGTGGATGAACCAAATGAAATACATTGAAGGAATTAAAGCTAAGTAAAGGAGGATTCGTTAGATATTTCTTCTCATATGTAATAGTTGATGAGGATTGTCCTCCTACGGTCTCGAGGATGAGTCTGTCCATATGACGATTATCTTGTAGCATCTCCTCGACCACCTGGGCAGAAGATTCGTTGGTAGGCTCTTAGATCCAAATGCCTGGTGCAGAGTGGGAGTGGCGAGTTGGCTCATGCGAGGAGGATGTGGGGGACTTCAACTTGTTCATTCAAAACTGGTTAAACATGTTGTGGGGGGTGAGATGGGCATCTGGAAATTTGAGACGCTCGCCTGGAACATCCAGACAATCAGTTGAAAGTGTCAAACAGTCATTCTATGACAGTTACTTGTGCAATGCTAAGTGTTTTTGCTGGGTGCCCAGTCATGAGGTGGCCATTTTGATGGTTTAAACACCTGTCTCGTATCAGAGAGGGGCAAAACCAAAGTGCAAAAGGCTTGGCAGCGGCAAGGGTGGTCATGGTGATGAAGAAGGGCTGCATCACCGATGAGATGATTGTTTGTGCATGTGAGATGGTGGGATGGCGATGGATCACTGGTCATAAAGGAGAAGCATGACATCCTTCAAACTTCGAGATGAAAACTATCTCACTGGAGAAATTAGGTCTCGGGGAGACGTCCCGACAATCAACATGTACATGAGGTGGCTGTTTGGTGCCTGGACGCAAGGGAGGAGGCGTCGAGATGGCCGGTCAGGCGTCGTATGAAGGTGGCGATGATGTCATTCGAGATGTTAGGGCACGGGGAGGAGACAGAGGTGTTTGCTGGAGAAATGTCTCCTCCCCACCCATTCGTTATATAAGCCCCAGGGTGTGCCAGATGATTGACTGGCATGACCGAGACAATCATTTGGAGTCTTTGAGTGGTCAAACGATGCCACAAGTGCCAAAATGACGGTGAGTCTGAATGATTTGAATGCTCATAGAATAGGGTAAAATGATCGGATTGAGAGTCTGAACCAAGCGATTGGCGTTTTAAGGAGCATTGTCAAATTTCAAATTTCAATCGGCCGCCGTCGTTGGAGTGTCCGTTAAAGGCCGAGATGAGCATCTCGACTTTACCAGATGGTCGTCTGGCTGATGGAAATTGTTGGATATCATCAGTGAACAACAAGATGGGTTACCAACCCTTCATTTTTTTAATGTCTCTTTTTAGAAGAAAAGAAGAACTAAGTGTCTGAAAAGTAAACAAAAGTGTTAGCTAAGAAAAATATAAGATATTTATGCAAAAAAATAAAACTTTAAAGATTAGATTGCCTCCCAACAAGTGCCTAATTTAATGTCAAAGGCCAAACAAATCTAGATTAAGGAATCATTTCAGGCTCGAGAGGGGGAGATGGGGATTCATGGTAGTCGAGGTCTTTGAGTAAGGAGAGTTGATGTGCCTCATAAGATAAAAAATCCTTAGTGGTGTTGTACCATTAAGCCGATGTCCATTAACCTTAAACTCTCCTAAAACTTTGTCCCAAAGAAGAAAAGTGCCATGAGGGTAGGCACACTTGACAAGGTAGGGCCCATACCATCTAGATTTAAGTTTTCTAGGAAAAAGTCTTACTCTAGAGTTATACATTAAAACTTGATCACCCTCCCTAATGTATTTTCGCCTAATATGATATTGGTTTTGTTTTTGTAAATCCTAGCATTTTCATAGACAGTCATTTGCAGCTCATCTAACTCTTGCATTTGCAAAAAGTGGTTTAACCTACAGTAGTTAAGTCAAAATTAAGAGTTTTGATGGTCTAATTGGCCTTACGCTCTAATTATATGGGTAGAAGGCATGATTTCCCATAAATACATTTGAAAGGAATTGTTCCTATGGGGGTCTTGTATACGGTCCTATATGCCCACCAGGGATCATTGAGCTTTTAAAGCATAATTGGTCCTACTGTGATTTACCATTTTCTCTAGGATGCACTTGATTTGCCTATTTGACACCTCAACTTGACCACTAGTTTGAGGGTGGTAAGGGGTGGCAACCTTGTGATGGACTCCATACCATTTCAATAAAGACTCAAAACTCTTCTCTAAGAAATGGGAACCTCCATTAGAAACTACAGTACAAGGCACCCCAAATCAAGGAAAAATTATATCTTCAAAGAGTTTATTCATAGGCTTGGAATCACATGTTTTATTGGGGATGGATTCAACCCATTTGGAAATGTAGTCAACAACCACCAAGATATATTTTTACCCACAAGAAGAAGGAAACATGCCCATATAATCCACCCCTCACGTTGAAAATTTCAATATCCTACCAAGAAGGCAAGGTAATTTGGTCTCTCTTAGATATGTTGTTGGTCCTTTGACATTCATCACAAGAAAGGACAAAATGATATGAATCTTTGAATAGAGTAGGCCAGAAGAACCCAGATTGTAAGACCTTCCTAGCAGTTTTCTGAGAGCTCATATGCCCTCCATTGGGGCCAGTGTGGCATTGCTCAAGTAAGACATGAGCCTCTTCCTCAGTAAAACACATGTGATAAATTCTGTCTGAACACAATCTAAAAAGATATGGAACATCTCAATAATATTGTTTTACATCATGCAAAAATTTAGCCTTAGAATGTCCCTTATATTTGGGATGCAATACACTTGTGGCAAATTCACATAATCTGCAACCCAAGGATATTGGAATTCCATCTTTAACAACTTTTCATCAGGAAGGGAGTCATTTATGGGGATGTCATCATCATCAAAAAAATCAAGGCGACTAAGATGGTCAGTAAGAACATTTTCACAACCCTTTTTGTCTTGGATTTCTAGGTCAAATTTCTGAAGTAAAATGATCAAACAAAGAAGGTATGGTTTGACATCCTTTTTGGTCATCAAATATATAATGGTTGCATGGTTTGTGTAAACAATGACTTTGGAACCTACCAAATATGAGAAAAATTTGTCGAAGGCATATACTATGGCTAGTATTTCCTTTTCAGTAGTTGTGGAATTCTGCTGGGCTTAATCAATAATTTTGGATGCATAGTAAATCACATGTTTCTTTTAACCAACACGTTGTCCAAGAATAGCACCAACTATGTAATCACTCACATCACACATTAACTCTAAAGGTAGGGACCAGTCAGAGGCCTTAATGATGGGAGTAGAGATGAAGGAATTCTTCAAACAAAGAAAGTTGACCATGCAAGTTTTATCAAACACAAAAGGAGTGTCTTTTTTAAGGAGATTAGTTAGGGGTTTGGTGATCTTAGAAAAATCACGAATGAAATGTCTATAGAAATCCACATCCCAAGGAAGGCACAAACATCATTGATAGAAGAAGGTGGTGGGAGTTTTGAGATGACCTCAATATTGGATGTATCCACTTCAATGGCATTGTTGTTCACCCAATGGCCGAAAACAATATCTTCAATCACCATAAAGTAACACTTCTCCCAATTGAGGATCAAGTGTTCTTCCTCACATTTTTCTAAAATTAGAGAGAAATGACGGAGACAAGATTCAAAACTATCTCCATAGACAGAGAAATCATCCATAAAAACCTCCTTGATGGATTCGATCGATCCAATGAAGATAGCAGACATGCACCATTGGAAGGTGGCTGGTGCATTGCATAACCCGAACGACATTCTCTTGAATGCATAAGTGCCAAACGGGCAAATGAAAGTTGTTTTCTCTTGGTCGTCCGGATTAATGGGGATTTGATAGAAACTTTAATAGCCATCAAGATAGAAAAAATATTGTTGATGGGTGAGGCGCTCTAGTACTAGATCTAGGAAGGGAAAGGGGAAATGATCTTTCCTAACAACTTTATTCTTTTTCCTATAGTGAATAGACATCCTCCACCCTGTGACAGTACGAGTTGGAATAAGCTCATTATTGTCATTTTTCACAATAGTGGTACCCTATTTCTTGGGGACAACCTAAACTGGGCTAGCCCAAGGAGAGTCATAGATGGGGTAGATGATCCCTGAAATCAAAAGCTTGATAACCTCTAGATGAACCACCTTATTCATGTTGGGATTCAGTTTTCTTTGAGAGTATCTAGAAGGTTTGTACTCTTCTACCATAGGAATTTTATGCATGTAAATGGATTGATCTATTCCTATCAAATCAACCATTGTGAATCCTAAGGCAGATATCCTCTTCCAAAGTTCAGTCATTAGCTTGGTTTCCTATTCATTAGTGAGATCAGAGTTAATGATAATAGGATAAAGCTTTTGCTCGTCAAGGAAGGCATACTTAAGACCTTCAGGGAGGGGTTTCATGTCAGGTTCCTTGTGGGGTTTTGGTTTTGCATCTACAAGGGAGACCATTTTTAGGTCTTCAAACTCCTCATCATGAATCTCATCACAGGTGTCGAGATGATGTTTGAATTTCTCCAAATTCTCATCTTCAAATCCACAATCAATAGGGGACACTTAGGCTGTAACGCCCAGGCCCACTACCCTAGGCTCTAGTAGAGTTTCAAGAATGACGAATGGCCCCACAGACTACCACTAGCCTCACTCATGTGCAAGTCAGGGTCAACTTCCCGAATGGTCACCCATCCTAGTACTACTCCAAGACGAGCTTGCTTAACTATGGAGTTCTTTAATGATGGGCTCCTGGAAAAGGAGGTGAACCTTGGTGATATGGGTGGTCCAATCATTCCTTTTAAGATCATGTTATCTGAGGCCTGAAATCCTGGGACGTTACAATCTCGCCCACTTAGACTCTTGATGTCCTCATCAAGGAACAACTATATGGCCTCAAAATCTATCCCCATTTCAGTGCAGACCCAGATGTCCCATGTACACCCAAATCCCGATCACGGTTACCAATGCAAGGGTGGGAACATCAACTCGGATAGCCCTTTCCAACATGCCTGGACACTACCAGCACACGGGAGGCTCCATCAACTTGGATATCCCTTTCCAACATGCGTGGACCGCACAGCTCAAAGACTGGCATGCCACAAGCCCATGTGGGCCCCACCTACTGGAAGGGAGTTGGCTCTGATACCATTTGTAACGCCTGAGCCCACTTCCCTAGGCTCTAGTAGAGTTTCAGGAATGACGACTGGCCCCACAGACTACCACTAGCCTTAACTGTGCACTTTATCCTCACTCACGCGCAAGCTGGGGTCAACTTCTTGACTGGTCACCCATCCTAGTACTACTCCAAGCCGAGCATGCTTAACTATGGAGTTCTTTAGTGATGGGCTCTCAGAAAAGGAGGTGCACCTTGGTGATATGGGTAGTCCAATCATTCCTTTTAAGATCATGTTATCTGAGGCCTGAAATCCTGGGACGTTACATAGGAATTTTGGAGGGGATCTTCAACTAATTCCCATTCTTGTCTCAATTGTAGCATCTTCTCAATATAATCAAGAAGATACACCTCTTCTTGGAGGCTTGGTCCGTGCATGCTTTCAAATACCATCAACTTTAGGGTTTGTTTTCCTAGGTGTCAAAAAATTATTATGGCTTCAACATCAGTTAAGGCACAGGCGGTGTCTGAAAAGGGACAGTCAAAGATGATGGGGTACCTCAAGTCTTCCATTCTGTCAATGACGACAAAGTCACATGTGACATAGCCATCCTTCCCAACTCTTACCAATATATCTTCAATGATACCCATGGGTTTTGTCATGGATGAGTTGGTTAATTGGATGGTCATGGCGGCATGGAGTATGTCAATACAACCTAGCCTCCTGCAAAGACTATTGGGCATAACAGAGATACTAGCACCCACATCTGGAAGACCCTTCTTGCAAGCATTATCAACTAGGTAGCACCCAATCCCAAAGGAACCAGTGTATTTCTTCTTTTTAGGCATATTCCTTTGGATAATATCAGAGGTGGTCCTAGCAAGCATGATTGCCTCATGCTCTTCGGTGTTGTACTTCTTGGTGAAAAGAGATTTCATGTATTTGGACCAGGCTGGCATATAAGCTAAGGCATCAAGAAAGGGAATATCCACATGCAAATTTATCATGTCTTCCCTAAATTTCACAAAATGAGTGTCAAGCCTAGTTTTCTTTAGGCGGGCCTGGTAAGGTGGACAAGGTTTGTAACTGGGAATTTTTGGTTCATTGATCTCCATAGGTGGGACCACATGAGTAGGAGTGGAAGGAGTAGGAACGGTAGGGGTGGGTGATGGAGGAGTTTCGATGACCATTGTATCATCATCCTCAAAGTTCAAGGGAACAACTATGAGTTTCTCTAGGGGAGGAGTATGATTCTTCCCTGAGTGAGTGGAGACAACCTTTAGTAGTTCAGGATGTTTTGGATTGTTCTCCGGCTATCTAGTGAAGGTCCCTACAAGGGGTTTTTATTGGGAAAAAAGGCGAGCGAACTGAGCGTCGATCAACTTCTGGTGTGCTATTATAATTTGATCTAAAGGTGAAATCCTATCCTTTGCCACAGAGGTGGGGACATTCTATTTAGGTGGGGGTTGATGAAGGTTTTGATATTTTTGTCCTTGGTAAGGTCCACAGTTTTGGAAATTGCCCCTAAAGTTCTCACGTTTCCCAAAATTCCTTTGGTTGTTATTGTATGGGAAACCCATTGGACTATAGTTGGCTTGCCTATGTGGGGGTCTTTGTGAAGGGAGAAGTTGAGATGAGTTTTCAGCTCCTGAGGGGTTTCCATATTGAAATCCATGGTGGTTTCTGGCTTAGTTTAGATTGTAGTAAGCTTAGTCTGGGATATTATGGATAAAGTTATGGTCCTCCACTTGTTGACCAACATCAGGTTACATAGGGGTGTTGTAGAGATATTGACATTTGAGGGTAACATGATCATACCCTTGGCATATCCCACATAAAGATTATGTATCCCTCACTTTTTGAGGTTGTCTTTCATAGACATTAAATGAGGATTCCTAGTAATCTTGTTTCAAAGAGATCAGTTTAAGAGCTTCGACAATAGTATGGATATATGGGTTTACCTTAGCCTTAAAAACCATGAGGACACCACCAAATCCTCATCTAGCCTGTGTTTTAGATGATCATATAACTACCTCCTGCACGCTACTTAGGTTTTGGAACATAAATTTCCTCCAGATGAGGAATCAAGAAATTTCTTGATATCATCATCAACACCACGATGAACTATCTCAATGAGTTGAGATTGTGAGATTTCATGATGGGGGAAACGATGGAGGAGTTCCCTAAATACCTCCTAAGGATCTCCTAAGGTTTCTATAGGGACCATTGAAAATAAAAGTATTTGTTCTCTGATCTCATAGGTAAGGTAAGGGGGGAGTATTTGTCCAAAAAATTTGTTTGAAGCGCTTCCCAAGTGGTGACTGGGTTTTCACTCTCCATGGCATTATACCAACTACTCGCTGCCCCTGAAAGAGAGTATTTCAAAAGCCTAAGTCTAATGGAATCTTTAGAGACACCTAGGATCTTGGTCAAAGAACTATGGTATGTGAAGCGCTGGATGTGATCTTGACAACTCTCGCCCTTGTTCCCAGAGAATGGGTTGGCCTGAAGCATGGGGATCCACTGAGTGCATACCTCAAATTGGGGGGTAGTAAACGTGGGTGGTAGAATTAGGTGTTGTGCATATCTTGTTTTAGGAGTGGAAAAATCTTTTAGTTGTTAATGTCTCTTAGACTTCCTCTAAGCGGCTTCTATAGCCTCTTACTGAGCGATAGAGGCTATGCTCAAGTTGGCTTCTTGAGTCACGTGTTCAACCATTATCAACTCTCTTTGGGAAGCAAGCGTCTGCTCAATCCTATGGGAAACCTCATCTTCATCCATCCTAAGTCAGTTTTGTCATTTTAAGCGATGGAAAGTCCTTTCTGGCTCGAGATCAAAAACCGGAAGTGTAAGATCGTTCGATGGGCGGTGTATGCACTATTGTACAAATATATTTGAGTGCAAAAAAAATGTATTGCTGGAATGGAAACTCAACAGAAAAAGGAGTAGCACTTCTGGAATGTTACCCAGAAGGTATAAAAAAATAAAAAGAAAATTTCAAAAAAATTTGCAGTTCAAAAAAATGATATGTTGTCCCCAGCAACGACGCCAAAATTAATATGCATCAAACAACACATCAATTCACTAGAACAATTATCCTAGAGTTTAATCCTTTTTATTTTGCAGTTAAGGCTAGTATAGAAGGGTCGATCCCATATGACAGTGTTTTTAAGATTGTTTTATTTTAGTCCAGATTGATTTTTGAAATTATTATTTTTATTATTTTTGAATAAGAAATAGAAAATAAATTTCAGTTTGTGGGTTGGTTGTTTAAGCTAGAATGAGAAATTAAAATATAAAGAAAGTAAAAGGTTACACTAAAGCAAGGAAATGAAAAGATTAAACTAAAGTAGAAGAAGTAAAAGGAAAATAGGGTTAGCTCAAATGCCATATTATCTAATGACAAGAATAAAATTGCTGAAATTAAAAGAGGCAAATTGAAACAAGCATTAGAAGGAACGATTTGAAAATCAAGAAACAAGGCATAGAGGCTTAGGGGTTTCACCACCTTAGACATTGTGAAAATTGGATCAAGTGATATACGACAAACAAGATAGAATCATGTATTTGATTTATTTGTAAACAAAATGCAAAAGAGAAACTCCATGTGAACCCATTGGTCCTAGTGTTCACGTATCGTTATTCTTCATCCTAAAGAGGATTTTTCCATAGTTGTATCCAAATCCTCATAAAGTCAGTTTAGACATTCTAAATCCTAGGTTCTACGGTCGCATCCGTCGAAATTAAAAAGCGATTAATGATTGATTACTTCATTTAAATCCGAGATTTCTAAACTGAAAACCATCCGTCTAAAGTAGTCGTGTAAAAATCCAGTACATTAACATATGTCTAAGGGACTGCCCCCTCACCTCGATAAGAAAACTACTCTCTACTCATAGTGAGGATGGGAGAAAGGAGAGAAAGCTAAAGATCCATAGACTACAATTCCAGAATCTCCGTAGAGTCTAAGGTGGTGACAATTAAATGACCTAATTGCTTTGTCTCCCGCTATAAGATGATTATGCGAGAAGAAGAATGAGAAAAAAGAGATATTCTAGATGTAGAATAAAGGAACCAACTTGATTTCTTTGAATTTAAAATTACAATACAAAGAAAAATAAAAAAATTTCACTAGTGATTGTGTACAAAAATTAGGACCCTTTTCTTTGTTGAGTCCCCCTTCTTTTTATAGGGGAAGGAGGGGTGAAAACCCTAAGAGGGGGGAAAAGAAACACATAAGTGGTAGATGCTGAAAAACACTATTCGCGCACCATGAAGAGGCCATATCGCTAAGCGAGATAGTCATCCGGTGATGGTTGGGCATGGGCCTAGAAGATTTGGATCAAAAACCCTAAAAAGGGTTATGCCGACACCCATATGACTGAAGTCTTGGGCTTGAAGCAATGACCCAGATGGTCATCTATATCTGTTGTGCACTCGTCTTGGGTGTGACATGGAGAGACTTTGATGTAGTGGCTGAACTATAGTGGCGACAATCGTTTCTCATTTCTTGGTCTCGAAGTAAGACCTCAAAACTAATGTTTGGGAAACTGAGGTGCCCATCTCGCACCATGATGCGTGTAAACAAAATGTTGGAACTGTAATCAAATGGTTGGATGCTTGCCTTGTGATGTGAGGCTAGGTTAGGATGACCTATCCACATAGTTTGTTGGGATGCTCATTTCCTCCATGAGATGACCGTCTCACTTAGGTGGGACAATGGTTTGGCATGCTAAGTTAGTTGATTTAGCCAAGGCCAAGGTGTTTGTTTGTCTTGAAACGATGGTCTTTAGGGACGTGATATGGCTGTCTAGGAACAATGAGACGGTCGTCTCCCTGACTTAGTGGGTCAAAATAAACTTTGAAAAAAATCCCTACAAAATTTGAGAAAATGAATATGTGTTTTCATAAATAAATCAAAAAGTGGGAAAACTGCAATTACGTGTAGAATTACTAAAAAGGCAAAAAATCTAATGAAAATGACTAAGAAGAATATGTAAAAAGATGGATGAATATGCATTCGTAAACAACCAATATATGTGAAATAAAAGATATTCTCTAATCTATTGTAGTCTCAAAAATTCATAATACTTCAGTTGAATTGTCTAGTTTTTGGTTCATGTGGCAATATTTGTGACTAAGATGATCCAAGATAAGAGCAAATATTTAGATTTTTCTTAGATCTACACGGATTTGTAGGAAATTGTCCCAATCACTCCAAATACCAAAATGACTAATGTATTGTCGCTAACACACAAAATTCACCATAGAAAATTGTCCTTGGAATTTAACCTTTAATGGATACTCAATCCACTTGTAAATAAATGAATTGATGTAGTACAGAAAGTATCAATTGATACCAATGATGTGTTAAGAGCTAAATTGAATCGAATGCAATAAACAATATTTAAACCATGTTATGGATAATAATTAATCTAAAACAAGAAATTAAAATTAACAAAAAGTGTTGAATTGAAATATAGAATTGAAAGGATCAAAAATAAATTCAAGAATTGAAAGTAAGTTATCAACAAGGTAAAATGTGAAGAGAAAAAAACAAGAATCAACCTATGAAGATTAGTTTATATTTTATGGAATTGCTGAAAGTCTAGGTTTCAACACCATGACCACTATAGTTATCTTAGCCACCTTTCATTTTACTTTTTGGATATTTTTTTTATTAGGACCATGGAGATATTTTTGTTTTGAAATTAGATCACACAGAGTCGATCAACTGGTAGAGCTTATCAGTCGAGTGACAACAATGTGTTGCTTCATCACGAAGTCACCTCAGTCAAAGTTTGGCTACATTGCTAACTTTCTTTATTTGAGACTTTCACTAGGTCTTGGACTTAGGTTGATCGACTGGAAGAAGTGAGTCACTTGACTAGTTTCAATTATGTGTTTTGAAGTAGTCATTATGTATGAAACAATAAGCTTTTCCAATCAGAATTTAACTTCTCAACATTAGTGAGTCGACCAACTTAAAAATGTGGGTCAATGGGTTAGAGTTTTGAGAAGGAAGATTCATTGCGATTGAATTAGCTGACTGGATGAGTCATTTGGTCGATTGGAAGACTCATGTTGGGAGTAGAGGTCTTTGAGTCTTGGGCCTTGGATGAGCTAAATCAGCCTTTCATACTTCATGTTTCTCAAGGGAATGAAGTACTCATGGACTTCAAGTTGAAGGAGTGACAAGGTGTATGAAAACCTACAAAATAATGCAAAAACAATGAAAATTCTAATAAAAGGAGAAAAAAATAAGCAAATTGCCATGAAGTCCTAAAAATTATGGAAAAGAGATAGAAAAGCATAAATAATTGATCGAAATAGTGTAATAAAAGGAGATGAATATGCATTCATCAAAATATCCTGAACTAATTTTTTCTAATCCTCAAATAACACAAAATCATAGCCACATATTTTGATGTGAACTTTGATATTGTTTCTTGGTGATACACCCCTATTAAATTTATGAGGGGTATGGAAGAAGCAAAAGAGGGGAAGAGGGGGTGTGCCACCCCAAACAAGGAGTTGACACATTTTCTTAACTTTTGATTTCTTTTTCTTTAGATGGATGAAGAGATAAGATGGTGGTGGAAGAAGTGTATAAGAAACTGATCTTGTGCCTTTTCATTTTTTAGTGCCTTGGGAGTATTATAGCATTTGTTCAGACCATCTTAAAAGAAGACAAAAGTCATACATTTACAAGCTAATTCTATAGTTCTAATAAAGACACATTATGTTTTGATTCCTATCTATCAATTCAGGCTTGCCAAATTTCCTGAGTAATAGTGCTAAGTGAGGTTTTAGATGATAGGTGCTTTCTAACAAAGATGGTGCTATGATGAAGTTGCAAGAGATTCACTTCAATTAAGGGGATACACTTACTACAATAATATTAAATATATGTCTAACTAGATAAGGTTTATATCACTTGCAGACGAGAACAAAAAAAGCAACTAAACTACATGCAAACAAATAGGAATGATGGATATTCTAGGAAAGGAAAGGATAGAGGGGGTCTAAATGGTTGGAAAATAGAGGTAGAATTGGCTAGACAAAGGTGGTCTAGGTGGCATTGCGGCAATGTTGTTTTTTACGGGGACATGGTGTGGGTGGCCAAGGATTTGATATGAATTCCCCCCCCCACACACAAGTGGGTTTATATAAGTCTGTGAGACACCCCAATCGATAGTTGGGTTACCCTGCTCGCTCAACTCAGATGTCTGATGGTGTGTGAAACTTTTCAAATTCCAAAATTTAGCTGACAGATCGATCTACTTTTTGTTAATTGTCTACAAAACCAAGGAAATAGAGTTAAGTGAGAAAAATTGAAATAGAAAATAAAAAAAGACAATTAGACAAGAAATTTGAGAAAAAGGTTATGAGTAAGGAAGAGAAAAGAACAGTTGGGTTTCCTCCCAACAACACCCTATTACACATTGGAGGCTCTATGCCTATGATCAAGTGGTGGGAAGTGGAGGATTGGAGAGAAGTAGGTTGTTAGTTGAGGGGTGTTGCACACTATGTGGGAAGAAATCATCCACATGTTTTAGTTGGTGTCCATTCACTGTGAATTCACATTCAAATTAGTCCTGAAGGATGAAATCTCCTTTGGGATAAGCATGCTTTACAAGATATGATCCATACCATTTGGATAGTAATTTCCCAGGGAAAAGATGCAATCACGAGTTGTAGACAAAGACTTGGTCACCCATTTGAATCTCTTTTCTCCTCAAGTTACTAACATGCCACATCCTTGTACGTGATTTGTTGATCTTGGCATTCTCATAAGTTGTCATGCAGAGTTCATCTAACTTATAAAGTTGGAGAGAGTGTTGTTCACTTATTGTCGATAGGTAAAAGTTTAGCATTCAAATAGCCAAACTAGCTTTGTGATCCATTTCCATGGGTATATGGCAAGACTTGCCATAGATAAAATGAAAGGGTGTACTCCCCATTGGTGTTTTCAAAGCAGTATGCAAGGCATCATTGAGCTTCAAGGCCTGATCTTTCCTTGTGTGGTTCATATCTTTCTTCAACATGGACTTTTTTTGGTGATTGGAGACTTTAACTTGGCCTCATGTTTGGGGATGTTAAGGAGAGGCAACTTTATGGTATACCACATATTTCTTTAGTAGGGCCTTGAAGTTCTTTACTATAAAGTGTAATTTTTTGTCTGAGATGATGGTGTGTGGAACTCAAAAAAGGGGGAAGATTGTATCCTTGAGGAGTTAGATCACATGTTAGGAATTGTATATTTTTGTGGGGATAGCCTCTACCAATTTAGTCACATAGTCTACGGATACCGGGATATACTTAAATCCACAAGAAGAGGGTAAATGGCCCATGTAGTCAATCCCACAAACATCAAAGATATCATGTTTGTTCCTTGAAGTCATTGACATATGGTCTCTTTTGGAAATACTACGAGATCTTTGACATTTATCATAGGCAAGGATGAATTTATAAGCACCCTTAAACATGGTAGGACAGAAGAAGACACATTAGAGTACTTTGTTGGTGGTATTTTGAGAGATAATGTGCCCCCTAGTAGGGATAGAGTGGCGTTGCACCAAGATATCATGGCCTTCTTCTTCTGTTACACATAAATTGAAGAGGTTGCTAGCACACAATTTTAAAGAGATAAGGGTCAACCTAGTAGAAGATTTTCTACATCATGCAAGAAATTTTCCTTTGCATGTCACTTATATTTTGGATGCAAGATCCCGACCGCCAAGTAATTCATGTAGTTGGAGAATGAGGAAAATTGAGCTTCAAATTTGAGAAATTTGTCATATTGAAAGGAATTATCAATGGGTCTCCATCATCATGTTGGTAGATAAGATGGCTAAGATGATTCACGACCACATTTTCGGAGCCTTTCTTGTCATGGATTTCCAAATCAAACTCCTAAAGTAACATCACATACTGGATGAGTCTAGGCTTGGCATCTTTTTTGGCCATCAAGTAGCAGATGGAGATGTGGTTTGCATAGGTGATCACTTTAGAACCACCAGGTATGACAAAAATTTGTCAAATGCATAAACAATTTCCAACATCTCTTTTTCTGTGGTAGTGTAATTCCATTGTGAGTCATCAATGGTTTTTTAGGCGTAGTAGATGACATGATGATTTTTGTCAACCTTCTAGCTAAGGATGACTCTGACGACATAATCATTGGTGTCACACATGACTATAAAAGGGAAAAAGCAATTGAGAGAATAGGAGATAGGAGATGTAGTAAGAGATGATTTCAGGTTGTGTAAACTGGTGAGGCAATCCTGGTTGAATATGAAAACTTCATCTTTTTGAAGGAGGTTAGTAACGGGTTTAGAAATTTTCAAAAAATCTAAAATGAAACTATAGTAGAATCTTGCATTACCTAAGAAGGCATGAATGTATCGAAAAAAGGTGGGAGGAGGGAGCTTGTTAATGACTTTTATCTTAGCACAAACAACTTATATACCTCTCTTGCTCACCCTATGTTCAAGAATGATTGCTTCCTTGATCGTAAAGTGGCACTTCTCCCAGTTCAAAATTAACTGGGATTCCTCACACTTCTCAAGGACCATAGAAACATGATGTAAGCACACGTGAAAGGATTTTCCATACAGAGAGAAATCATCCATTAACACTTCCCTGACAGGCTCAATCAAACCAACAAAAATCATAGTCATGCATTGTTGGAAGGTTGTTGGGGAATTGCAAAGGCTGAATGACATCCTTTTGAAAGGGTCGGTGCTGAAGGGATAGATAAAAGTTTTTTTTCTTGGTCAATAGGATGGATGGGGATCTGGTAAAATCCTAAGTAACCATCCAAGTAGCAGAAGTCTCCTGGTGGGCAAGGTGCTCCAACATAGAGTCAAGGCAAGGGAGATGGAAGTGATCTTTTTCTGGTGGCCTTGTTCAGCTTATGGTAGTCGATGCACATTGTCCACTTAGTAATGATACGGGTGGGAATGAACTCTCCATTATCATTTTTTATCGTTGTAGTGTCACCTTTCTTGGGCAAAACCTGAACAAGACTTACCCATGGTGAATTAGATATCGAGTAAATTATTCAAGAAATAAGAATCTTGATTACCTCCAAGCGGACGACTTCCTTCATATTAGAATTCAGCTTGCACTGAGGACCTCTTAAAGGTTTTTATTCATTGACCATGGGGATTTAGTGCATGCAGATGGTCTGACCAACCCCAGTTCGGTCAGTAATCTTTCTTCCTATAGTAGCTTTTCTCTTCTTTAGTTCATTTATAAGTTTACTCTCTTAATATTTTACAGGATTAGAATTAATGACTGCAGGACAAGTCTCTTTATCACCAAGGAAAACATATTTGAGGGGACCATCATGTTGTCAAAATCAAATGCAATCAGATTCATGAGGGATGTTTGCATGGTGTCTTCAAAAAGATCCCATTCCTACCTAAGCTAGAAATGTTTTTCTATGAAATCGAGAAAATAGACTTCTGCCTAGAAGCTTGGCATTGTCATACTTTCAAATGCTCAAAATTCTAAGGTTTGTCTTCGTAGGCGTAAGAGTATGGTTCCCATTTTTACATCTATTAAGATGTGGGCGGTATCTAGACAAAATCGTCCAAAGATAATGGGATAATGATCCTCCTTAGTGTCCATGATAACAAAATTCCAAGAAACATAGGCTTCTTTACCAACCTTGATAGGGACATATTCAATGACACCCATTGGCTTGTTCATAGATGAATCTTCCAACTAGATGGTCATAGTTGTCGGAAAAATATCGACAAACCTAGTCTTTTTCATAGACTATGGGGCATAATTGAGATGTTGACACCCAGGTTTGTAATCCCTTTTAGACATGTACTATGCCTAAATAACACCTGATCCCAAAGGAGCCATGATCTTTCTACTTCTTTGGCATTTTGTTATGAAGCATGTCAGATGTGGTTCTTAAAAGTCTGATAGTCTTATATTTATTAGTAGTGTACTTTTGAGTCAACAAAGTCTTGAAATACTTGGATCATGCAGGCATATCTGCAAGTGCATCTAGGAAGGGAATCTCAACATGGAGTTCCTTCATGGTTACTTTGAATTTTAGGAAGTTGGTATCCATTTGTGTTTACTTGAGGTGTCCTTGTAATGATGGATGTGGTATGTAGATCGATAACTCAGGATCAACGTCCTCTATTGGTGAAGTTTCAGTAACAGGAGGTGTTTCCAGACGAGAAGTTGTGGTTTCCTTTGGCAGTTTATCTTTATCAATCACGATGGTATCATTGTCATCGAAATTAATGGAGGTAATAGGGGGTTTACAAGAGGAGGAGAAGTTGTTGGAGGATGCACTTTCCAAGAGCTTTTGGAGACAACTTTCAACTTCTCAAGATGTTTTGGGTTGTTCTTGGGTTTCCCAATGAAGGCTCATGCGGGAAGTTGTCAATTTTCAATCAGTTGCACAACGTGGGAATCTGTCATTTTGAGAGATTCCATCTATGATAGAATCAATTGTTTGAACTCTGTGACATGTTTGGTGGTAACAAAAGTGGGTGCAAGTAGCTGCACTAGTTTCTACTACATCTACTGTGCGTGATTAAGGTTTTGGAATTATTGCCCATGATTTTGGAAATTTCTCCATTAGTGATTTCGATTGTGGAAATTTTCCTAGAAACTAGGTGGTGGACGATCTAGATAATTCTTTTGATGATGTAATTATTGGTCTGAAGTTTCAGCAATTGATGGATTTATCTATTGGAAACCTTGATGATTCATGTTTTGATTGGTATTGTAGTAAGCTTTTCCATGAATTTTGTGAATGGAGTTGAGGTCCTCCATTTGTTTCTCATCTCCAATTTGCATGTTGTACAACAGTTGGCATTGTTGTGCAGGATGATCAAAGTTGTGCCAAAGGCCACAAGAAATTTGGTAGCATATTGAGATAGACCTGAGGAAACATGAAGGGTAGATTCCAATCCATCATGTTTTAAGGAAAAAAATTGAGATTGTTGGTGATTGACATAAGATAAAAACTATCCTCAATCTTGTTGACTTTGAGGACTCATATTTGCCCTTGACGAGATTGGGCTTGATCTCGATGCTTGTTTTAACTACCTCCCAATCACTATCAAAGTGCTAGAACATGAAATTTCCTCCCCTAGAAGATTCAAGGAAGACTTTGGTATCTAGAGGATGCCACTATAAAATGTCTCGATCAACTATACTGGGGAATGTTATGATGTGCACAACGAAGAAGCACTTCCCTAAATCATTACCATGCTTCTCCTAATGTTTCTTTAGGAGACATCTTAACTTGTGTAATATCCCACAAGTTTAATAAGTCAAAGATGGAGGGGTAATATTTTTCAAGGAATTTGGACATGATGGGTTCCCAAGTGGTGATGTGGTAACCTTCCATGGCATTGTACCAAGAATTGGAGAGGCCGGTCAATGAATATTTGAAAATTCATAGGTTGAGGAATCATCTGAAATTCCAGGAACCTTGAATATGGCCAATAGATTAATGAAACGTTGAATATGGTCTTGCCACTTTTCACCCATCATCCCAAAAAATGTGATTGCTTCAAGTATATTAACCCAGTGTGTGCAAATTTCAAACTAATGGGAATGGTTGCAGAAGGGACAATGGGATGTAAGGCCTCAATAGTTAGGGGAATTGAAAGATCCTTGAGTTTTTTCTTCCTATTTGCCTCTTTTTGAAGTGACCTTGGCTTCCAATGTGGAAGGCGTGGCTGCATATCATTCATCTCTAATAGCTACTCATTTGGTGGCTAGGACCTCTACTATCTTCCTTTGAATTTATACTTCGTCAGCCATGATGGCCTGATTGGTGCGGTTTAGAGGGTGAGAAGATCTATCAGTTTCGGTATCAAATGGAAAATTGCTAACACCTTGGGATATTTGTATGCATTGTGAAAATTTGTTTGCAAAAAGGATAGATTTTGGGATGATTCACAAGGATAAGATTGAATATCAAGAATATGAGAAATTTTGTAGAAAAAATAGTACTATCGGAATGCAACTCAGTAGAAGGAGGAGTTACACTACCAAAATGTCTCTAAGTAGCAAGAGAGAAAAAAGTCCTAATCATCCAAAATGACCGAGTTGAAAAAAAAATTGATATGTCACACCCGACAACGATGCCAAATTTAATGTGTTGTGGTTAACACAAAATTCAAGAGAGAAAATTATCCCTAAATTTTAACCTTTGGTGCATACTCAATCCACTTATAAACAAATGAATTGATGTATTGCATATGTTATGGATCCCTAGAGACGAAGTGTCCAGAGTTCAATTGAATCGAATGCAAAGAACAATATTTAAACCAAGTTATGGAGAATGATTAATCTAAAACAAGAAAGTAAACTTGTTGAATTAAAAATTGCTGAATTGACATGTAGAATTGAAAGGAACAAAAGTAAATTACTAAAATTGAAGCTAAGTTATAAATAAGATCAAAAGTAAAGAGAAAAAATAGAACAAAGAATCAACCAATTAAGATCAATTCATATTCTATGGAATTGTCGGAAGTCTGGGTTTTACCACCATGAACTCCACAATTATCTTAGTCACCATTTGTTTTCTTTTTGGATATTTTTAGGTTAGAACCAAGGAGATATGTCCACTTCAAAATCATATACCATGGATAAACTATCCACAAACCCATTTCCACTAGCGTTTTGTAGGTCTTGGTTCAATCGTCTGATGTATGCCTATCATTGGTTTCTTTGAGGAACACATGAATTCCATCCAATGTTCTGAGTTTATATCATCATGGATCATAACTGTGATGGAGCAGAACTGATCAAATCACATTCCATGTTATTAATTGGATAGATACAAATCTCTTATATCTTAAAGGAGTTTTACAACTTGCTAAAATAAGACATGGAGATCGTGCGGCTACACCCCATATCCTGATAAAGTGGGAAATACTCAGAAATAGTGAAAGTGGAACAAGTCGAGCTTATGAAAAGTTTAATCATTTTGTCTTTGGAGTCCCCCATCCTATTATAGGGGGAGAAGGGGAAAAACACTGAAGATATGGTTTTGGGCATCGGGTGACTACCTTATTTGAGGTCTGAGTTTGTCAAAATGTGGAGCCCAGTTGGTCGAACAACTTCAATGTGTTGCTTCTAGCAAAAGTCATATTTGTCAATGTTTGACTGCATTGATGACTTTCTTCATTACAAGCTTTGACATTTTCTTGGAAGTTGGTTGATTGACTGGAAGAAGTGAGTTGCCTGGCCGACTTCAATTGTGTGATTTAAACTAGTCATTATGCCCAAAGTAATAATCATTCCCAATATAAATAAAACTTCTCACCCGTAGCGATTCGACTGACTGGAAAATGTGGGTTGATTGACAGGAGTTCTGGGAACTAAGGTTTGTTGCGATAGAGTCAGCCAACTAGATGAGTCAGTGGATCAACTAGAACACCAAAGTTGGGAGCAGAGATCTCTAAGTCTTGGGCCTTTCTTTGCCTTGGATGTGCTGAAATCAGTGTTTTATTTTATATGCTTCTCAAGGGAGTGAAGTAATCTTGGACTTAAAGTTGAATGAGTGACAAGGTGCATGAAAACCTACAAAATAAGGCAAAAATTATGAGGATTCATATAAATGGATAAAAATCAAAGAGATTGCAATTAAGTTGAATAGAGATAGAAAAGACTAAATAATTGACCTAAACAATGTGATAAAAGGAGATGAATATGCATTCATCAAAGACCCAATAATTAGAGGCTTCAATTACATATCCGGTCTCCCAGACATCAATTGCAATTGAATGACATCCTAGCCAGTTGACTCACAATGAAGAATTGGTCATGTTCAGAGACTCCAACCAATTGAATGGCATTCCAGCGATCTACTTTCTAGAAAGACTCAATCAAAGTCAGAATTGAGAAGTCTCATTATTACAGATGAATCGAATGATAGATCACCAACCCTGCGATTGACCTGCCTTCAGGCCAAAGAGAAGAATAAATCCAATTGACCAACTAGACCTCCAACTGACCAAATGGCATCGCGGCCAAGAGAAGTTTTTAGGGTTTCAACCCCATTTCCCTTTATAAAAGGAGGGAAATGAATAAAAAATCTATCTCATATTCTATCTCCCTAGTGCCTCCTCTAGGTACACAAGGCTAGAATGGAATCAAGGACCCGTCATCTTCCTTCCGGAACACAACAACTTGTTGCTAGATCTAGAAACATGACTCTCCCCATTCTCACCGGTTCCTTTATGCTTATGCTTATCATGGCTGATTAGTTTCTTTGTTGGTACATGGGAGTAGCCCCATATCCTGTTTGTTACTTTCGTTGTATTTGAATCCAAGATGTCATTTGTTAAATGTTCTTTCTTCTGATTATTTGCACACATTATTTTGTTCGATTGATTATATATGTTTGTGGGGTGATGAAATATTGTTGTCAACATTGTATAAAACCATAGACTCTTGATGTGATCAAGTGATAGATCTCAATGATCAATCTGTTAATTTTATATTGCTAGTTATAATTCATGGTTATGAGATCACCTCATGCACTTGTTGGAACATTAGTTGAATATCGTGAGTTCTTTATGTGATCCCTAATAGAACTTACTAGACGGTCAAACAGGTATCCTCAAACACTGAGATCACTGGTTTGAGAGAAGTCATAACCTTGTTATATTTTCATTTTTAAATGACACAAATCTACACAAGTCCTAATTTAATCAATTAAATTAAGTAGTTGATTCAATTAAGGTAATAACATGCTCTATGGTGGTAGTCCCCCAGACCCCCAATATCTCCTGACAATTGAACTTAAACCCAACTTAATTAGTTTTACTCCTACAATTTTCATTCTTGATTAGTTTTAGTTACTCCAAAAGCAAATTTAAAATACTATTCATTGCAATTGGTTCATATAAAACTCTTCAAAAAATTGTTCCATGGGACTGATACCTTTCAAGTGAAATCAACTTGCTTGTTTCCAAATGAGTTGATAGTTGTTAAAAGGTGAAACTCCAGGGATAATTTGTCTACCTGATGACACACAACAAATATTGGCACCATTGCATGGAACGATATTGTCTCTTTCAAACCCTCATTTCTTTAAATGACTAGGAATTTTATTTTTCTATTGAGAATGACTCTTATCTACTTGAATCTATCCTTCCTTAAAACATAAATATTGTTGATGTCTTTTTTAGGTAGTAACATTTTATGTGACATTCTCAAGAAGATGAATATAAACCATTAGTATTTAACCTAGGTTTTGACATGACCTTCCATCACCTGAATAAGGTCCAATGGTATAGGATGGATCAAGAGAAAGTCAACTGATAGATAGAAAATGCCTTGGATGCAAAAAGAGATGCCATATTGGTTGATTCAAAGGCGGTCTCAATTTCCAAATTAGAAGCTCGAGACAACACATGTGATGAAGTAGAGTGGTAGAAGAAACTTAAGGCCTTCTTAGTCCCTACTACTGCCACGACATTACATCCTTTTGTGCCTCCTGCTATCAAAACTCCACAATTTGAGATATGTTTATAGGGGATCACTATCCTTTAGGGAAGTCCATTTTTAGTGAGCATGGGTAAGGATTTTCAAGACCATCTCTAGTGATCCACCAATCTATATTCCTTGTGGAAAATGTCAGACGTCTCAGATATCACCCTCAAATTTGGCTATTCAAATATTCCTAGACATATCTAGCTAACATTTAGTGCAATGCGATGAAGGGTGACCACATCACCACATGGGAGGCCCTTCAAAAAAAATTCCTTGAAAAATACTATCCCCATCTCTCGCTCATCAAATCCAAGGAAAAATTACATAGTCTTCCATGGTAATAGGAGAAACCTTGGGAAAATATCGAGCCCAACTTAAGAATCTCCTCTGCCATTGTCCACATCATGAGATATTCCACATGCAGTTGATCAAAACATTATGTCGGGTTGTTGAAAACAACACCAAGACTTTCCTTCATACCTCATCCTTAGGGAACTTTATGTTGATAGTGCATGGGAAGCTGTAAAATAGGCACTAAGACACAAGACCAATCTAACCGAGGATAAGGCATAGTTCTCAAGGTGTCCAAGACCGAAGATAGATCTGAGATCACATCTATTTTGAAAGACCTCAAGATGCTAGACTTGAAGAAAGATTGTTTGGGTCCTCTTTCAACGCCTAGTTTGATTCAGATTACAAGATATATTCCCAGATTGGCTAGTTGTGTGTCACAAATATGGTGTTATTATTTTTGGATTATAAAATTTTAGACATTGACTTTGGTACTCCTGTAAAAATATTGAAATCAATTTGCCTTTATTGATCCATTATTAGATTTGATCAGAAAAGGGGGCTAAAAATTTGATATTTAACTAAATAAAGGCCTTTTGCTTTAGGTAGATTATTATGATAAACTAGATTTATTTATTGATAGGATATCATTTTGAATAATTAATGTTTTGAAGTAACTTTTATGTTCAATATGCTTAACATGATGATGATGCATGTTACTTGTCTTAATGGGAAAGTTCCACGCAATGGAGTTCTATTTGAGTTCATGAGGTTGTTTCACATGTTTTTAGGTATAACAACATCCAATGAATGGCTTGTGACAATGGGAATGTAAATAGAACAATTAAATGTAGAATGTCCTTGGAGTCTCTCTTTCCCAGGATGGATTTCATGTAAAAAATGTTTCTCTCATGTAAATATAACTGATGTAAACCAAATTGCATGAGTAATAAAATCATATTATAGTTTTAATGGAGAAGAATTGGATTTTGATAACTGTAGATACTTTAGATGTCAACTTTGTTTTTGTGGTTTTATGAAAAATGAATTATTTACTTGTGTTTCTTGTATATGGTTTCAATCTCGTCAGTCAAGAATATTGTGTCTTGTTCCTAATTAGGGTATAGGTTTAGGTCCTCCCTATTTGTTAGCATTTAACATAATCAAAAGGGAGGTACCTACATTAAGATGATCTCCAAGTGAGTATGATAATAATATAAGGCATGTGTCTTATTGGTGATGTAGAATCAATTTGGATAAATGCATGAGATTACATGTTTATTAAAATTAGCTCTTTTGTTATATGTTCAATTTGTATGTTTCATAGTCCTAATTTACATATTGTATTTTCTATGCATGATAATAATACGTCAAACATTTGTAACTAAGTCAGATGAAGAAGGACATACTTTTACGTGAAATGGGCCTTAAAAAAGGAGAGCTTTTGAATAAATAACAAGTTGAATTCTTGTCATGAATTTTATTTGTGGAACCATATAATAAATCATTATGGTTTGAAGTAGGAATATAGAAGATTGTACCTTGTAAAAACACTAGCTTTGTGAGAAAGTTTTATATGTGTACCGTTATGGTATAGATAGGTAACATTATATCTTGTAATAAATATACCTCAACTTGAACTAAGATATCATGTTGATAGATATAGTTAAACTGATAATTGATACCTTTCTTGTTTACTCAAATCCATATAGGGTATTGCATCTGTGTTTATCAATATTGGGTGGAACTCAATAATGAAGAAAAACTTAGAATTTTATCCTATTCCATAACTAAAAAGATTTTGACATTGGTTTACTAGATTTGACGGAACATGGATATAATTAAACAACCTCACACATTTACATAATAACTTAAATATCTACTAATATGTTACAAGTATCTCCTTTGATAACTAGTACTCACATAACATATAAATAAAAATGTATACATCCTTTTGGGTAACAATTGGTAATTTCATGTCCATAAATATGCATAATGTTCTATTATTTAGATAAATATGAAATTACTAGATTAAATACATTAAATGTGTAAAATGTGGAACATTGTGCATTATAACAATATATAACTCTTTTTACAACAATGTGAAATTAATGAGGCTCTAACTGAAGATAATCAACATATATGTAGATACAATATCTAAACAATAATGGTGATATAACTTACAAGAGCAAATTCCAAAACCCAAATATAAAGATATAATGTGTTTGTTGGTTCCAATTAACTTGGGTGCCAAGATTGGCATTGCATGAATAATAATGACTATCTTAATTTCATTTAGAAAAGAAAATATGAGTTTTACTCAAAAATATTAAATAATATGTTTCCTGACTTCAAAAGTGGAATAAATCCCAAATTAAAAATGTACATAACAAAATTAGTCTATTTCTAAATTTTCACATTAACTAGACAATCTTATCATCCTAGTTTAATTTACATGAGAGAATGTAACTTAATGTCCAAAATATTAAATAAAATAATAAATATTACCGAAATAGAAAAAGTAATAAAAAAACTGGCTCCTCGTGTTTTAATTGGCTTGTAGGCCAAGTTTCACATCTTTTAATTGTTCATAAATGCCTAAAATACCTTAAGAAAAGAAACTGATAGATAAGTTCAAAAAATTAATTTATTACTAGAAACATCCAATATATTAAATAAATATTAGAAACCCACTTGTATGGTTTATAATACATTATCGATGTGAAGATGTAATAAATAACATTTTGGTGTAATATAAAGAGAAACAATGTTGTACATGCATGCTAAATCTATGGAAAATTTATCATGGTGGAAAATCTAAAAATGTATTTACTTTCCAAATACACTCTGAGATAATTGCAACAATGTAGAATATGTGATATATTTTAATAAATTAGAAAAAAATATAACAACTAATTCTACCTATTTAATGTTTGAAAATAATAAATAAATCAAAACAATCATGTTAATTATATCATAAAGAAATAAATGTTTTCACTCAATTATATAAATTTTTGGAAATAAATAAACATTCCAAAATTTATATAATAAATTACTTAACCAAAGTAAGAAATAATAGTTATCTTAACTAAATGATGTCCTAAAATCATTAACAAAAAAGGAAAAAAGGAAATGGTTCGATATAATACACGGGCACGTCTCTTCACCGCGTTGACGACTCTATACCCTAACTTGCCTTAAAGTCCCAATCAACATAATATTTACACCCTTTCAATTTTGAAATTCATGTGTCTATAATTATTAGTGTTGGATATATTAGTTTATTAGAACCTATCTCCTCTTAAAATAATTAATGTAAAATATATTAGCAATATACATGTTTTTAGTGACTCTAATTGGAGAAGAGAAACATTGTGAGGAAGTCATTTCATAATAAAGTGAATAAGTGTATATAGGAGGTTGACAGATGGAATAATAAAAAAAAGGAATTAAGTAATTATATCCTACACAATTGTACATTGACTTATTATACATGTTTGCATTGAATAAATAATTACAAAACAAGATATTTAGAAGTCTCTTTACTGTAAACATAATAGTCAATATGCATCTAATCAAGTAGTTAAAAAAGGAGAAATACACGCTTAAACATATACATAAAAAATGGAAGTGAAATGATGTTTTTATTCTTTCCTAACAAATAATGCTTAACTTTTCTACTTTTACAATATATGTTGCATATTTTCCTTAGTAAACAAATATAGATAAGTTTCTTGCTACCCAAGCCTAATACTATATATATACCCCTCCACATTGTCTTTAGACTCATAGAAATCACTTGACCAATATGACTAAACTCCTAACTTTCTCTCTTATCCTCCTATACAAGTCCCTTGTATGAACGGTCAAAGACTTGTAATCTCATGGTGATATGTCCTCAACCACCATTGTTACTAACCTTATAACCCTAAATTGGATCTAAGATTTACATTTTAACAAGTTGACAAACACATGAGCTAGGATTGCATCCCCTATTATTCTTATTCAACAATGAACCTATTTTCCCTCTCTCTCTCTCTCTGTCAGACATTATCCTACACAATCTCTTCCTCTTTTGAGTATTTAATTCATGTGAAAGATTATATATTGATGTTGACCATGTGAATATCTTAATTTGTTGGATATTCTTATTGGACTCTTAGTTATTTCATGTTCATCTTCATCCTGACTATTGTGATCCTATGAAACATCTTATTGTAGAAATGATTATATATTGGTTTATGGGTCCTTCGACCGACACTATAATTATTGGATGTTCTCACCATGTTATCCAGATTGACTATATTCATTCTTTCCTTTATATTTTGTTCATGTGAAAATTGACTAGGTATATTTATAGGAGCATGTATATTTGTACCTACCATAATATTTGGATACACCTTTCCACCCCAAGTGTACCTTTCCAATAATATTATATATATATATATTGGGCTCACCTTTTTTTCCTAGGGTGCACCTTTCCAGTCGACTTAGGCTTGAGATTTTATTGATCTTAGCCCTACATAGATAAAATTGGTCTAATTGTTTACATGCACTGATTTTGATGTGTTAATGTTGTTATATGGCAAGATTTCTTATATCAACTATATCCTTTTAGTAAATGCTTCGTTTATTTACTTTATTATTATGATTTTGCAATTTATATTCTTTTGATACCAACTTGGGTGGTCCTTAAATTCCTTATATTTCTCCATCCATATCTAATATGCACATACCATCCTTTGTGTTGATATCTTCTACGTTTTCTTCTTTTAGTGGGGTATGCTTCCAAGCCTAGGTGTAGATTAAAGAGGAGAAAACCAAACTTGACCAGGACAACTTCGAGAGTATCTAAACCTTCTTGGGGAGATATATTGGAGGTGGTTAGATAACCCACTACTGATCCTATGTTTTATTTTTCATATGTAGCATCCTACATGGTGAATGGTAATGAAAATATCAAACATTATAATAGTTAGATATATTATATTCTGCTACTACATGTGGTATCTTAAATAATACTTCGAATAAATTTTTACCCTTTTGTGAAAAAACTAATGATCTTTGACATATGGGTGTTCCTTTTTATTTAATTTAGTAGGGAGTAGATCCCCTTTCAGTTGCCACTGTTTACAAGTACTTCTCTCACTAGAATTGTATACGAGCCTCATATTGTTGTTCCATTTTTTATGTACAATGGGAGAGCAAAAAGACATGACAAAGAATAATGTAATTCAGTCTAGAGTATCCATGTCCTCTAAGTTTGCTAAGTATAGGGTGAGTAGTTTATATGATATGTTTCTTAGTTCTTTCCTTACTATTTTCCTATGATATGAATTGTGAACTAGAACATATTACATATGTTTTGTACCCTCTTATATACAAATCTCCTTGTAAATCACATGTTAAGATAAACGAAGACATTTTTGGTTCTTTATATATATATTCTTCTATTTAAGAATGATGTTTTCTTTCATATGGCTCTTTAATGACATTACGTGCAGTTTTATGATGGATTGAATCTTCAATCTATATGTTGTGGGTCTTTGTTTTAGGTTTTATCCTTTGTTCCCAATCTTCTTGTGATAGTTCCTAGTGTTTTTATAATGATTTTTCGTACATGATTACTTCCGATTTGGAAAAGAATCCTTGTTCAAATAAGGATAACTTTACTCGACTTCTTTTTAGCTCCCCTGTCCTTAAGATTTGTGTTGTATGCTAGTCTAAAGTTGGTATATGTTTAGGGATATGTGTTAATGATCACTTTAGGGATATGCTAGTATCCTCAAAATTTATATGGATGACCTATTCAATGTAGCTCAATATTGGGAAAGATTTAATGTGGAACTCTATTACATTATCTTCTTGGTTGCTCTTACCAAATAGTTAGTAAGAAATAGATTGACAAGATCATAAGATATAAAATTATTATGGAAAGAATGAGATAAAAAATGACGGTAGACATGTAACATAAAGAATAAGAAGAAAATGATGGGAGACATGTAACGTAAAGAAGTATGAAAATGTTAAATACACTAACTGCAAACTAAATGAATCAATGACGAATCATGTTATTAAGGATTAGAAGTGTTCTTGAATCATGTTATTGAGGATAAAACTCTAAATCTTACTTTGAATAATATTCCAACTAAGGGTAAATGATGTTGAATCGAATGAATTTAAGTTGTTTCCATCATGGAGAAATTTTGAAGAAAGACACTAGCATAAAACAAGAATAATTGATGATATCAAAGTGAATTGTGATATGAAGTTCAAAACATTTACTAATGGTCCAATTATCATCAGAAAACAAAAGCATATTGTGGATGGACAAGATGATATTATAAGAGTGAAATTTGCAAGAATATGTTTCATCCACAAACAATGATATGATGGCAGTATCCAAGAGTAAAAGTTGAAGAAACATGAAATTAATCCATGTGATGAAGAACTGACTATCACTCACTAATAAGTCCCTAGTTGTTAGAATGGATATGTACATGTATGTATCCATTATTGGAATAATATAAAGAATAGTAGATTTAACATAGAAACACTAGGTTTCATTTATGAAACTATCTAGTAGAAAGTAAAGATAAGAATGATTAAATCCTTTGGAGGAATTAATAAAAAGTATATTAAATGATGAAATTTGTGAAACACAATGAATAAATAAGTAGGAGTAACATATAATAATGAGAACCCAAGAAATAAATAAGACCAACATATACTGATGAGAACCCTAACCCTTGTGATGACAAAACTTTTTGATAACCTAATATGTGTTGCATAAGTTTTAGGAACTTGAAATGAATCCAAAAAACTTGAATAAAAATCATGAGAATACATGCTAATGAACTTAAAGGAGCATACATTGTACAAAAAGTGAACAAGAGAGCTTTTTGTTAGTTGTTGTTTCTAACTGCCTTAGGTTTTGCATTTTGAGGTGCAAAACATATTTGAAGGGTCGAGTTTTTGGACCATGAACCCATTATAACCTTTATCTTTTTTATTAACCTTGATTTCATGATATTTTATGATTTATTGGAATTTATGTGGATATATTTAAAACTTTAAAACATTAAAAATCATTCTTTGTCAAAATTCATACAATTGGAAATGAATATGGACCTCGAATCTTACAGAACAGTTGAAGATATTCCATTGGCTACTCCAGCACAAAGCTCTTCTTATAAATGTTGAAAAATAGTGCCACCATATTAACATCACTTAAACATGTGAGGTCTGCAATAATGAGCTCGATACCCTCCTACATGCATTGTACAACTGCCCTCAAAGAAAAGTTGTTTGGTCCTTGCTATCGATCGACTACAACCACCTATGTCTGGATGAAGATGACTAGATATCACATTGCATTTTGGGGTAGATCGATAATCCAGCTACACAAACCTTACTTGATGTTGCCTACTGGCATATATGGCAATGTCAAAATGCTTCCATCCATCAATGCATAATGACGTCTGAGTCTACCCAAGAAAATTTTATCTAGTGTCGGACAACGAAGATCCCGAGCCTACCAACACATCTCCACCAAAATTATAAGCATGTGACACCCCATGTCCAATGGTTGATGCGTCAGTAGCAACACATCTTCACTGATGCTAACTTCCACCAAGAGACAACCAAAGTTGCTATTGGTACCCATGCCCTAAATGATGTTGGTGCCACCTTTTTTGGGAAAGGTTCCCTCTTAATAGCTAGGTCTCCCCTAGAGGATAAGGTCCAAGTGATCTTACATGCCCTAGAATTTAGCAATGAGATGCACTAGTCTTCCTTCTATGTTTTCTCAGACTCCCAACAAGCATTCTGCATCCTCACCAAAATACATAGCATCCCATCCAAATTCAGGCTGCACACCTATAGATCAAGGACACTCGTTGGAAGTGACATTTTGCACAAGCTACATTACGTTCCTTGCAGACTAAATGCATCAACAGATCTAATATCCAAGCACACCCTTACCTCTAGATCGCCATGTACCTTCCATTCAGCTTTACCTAGCTGGTTATTGAGTAGCCATGGTGTTAATGTAGACATTGTTTTCTCCGCATTAGAGAGAGTAACGAATAAAAGCTAATCTCTAGTTGGTCCAAAAATATCATACATTGTTTGAAATTACAATATCATCAACTTCAAAGATGTATTTTATGAAATTGTGAATAATCTGACTTAGTGTGTTTGCATCAGTTGATGGGTTCGATCAATGCATGCTTATCAAACATTCAAGAAGACTTAGGAATGGAGGGTGGGGGGCAGTGATGAATTGGGTAGGACCATGGATCATGATCTAGGTCATGGGCCACCCAATGATGGTGTTGTAGTTGTGCGTCGACCCACTGTGTGCATAGTGCTTTCTGATGTGGGTATTGTGGATAGGGTTTGACCGACCGATGCATGTTGAAGGTTGTCCGATGGAGGTTCATCCTTGTGGGCCATGGTTCCTAATGTAATTTAGGAGAAATCACAATGCATGTATTTTATGTCCAGTGAGGGTGGATTGGGCATAGACTTGGCCTCTTTAGCTAATGAAAAATCCTAATGGGATTTTATTTTTGGGGTTTTATGTAATTGTATCATCTCTAAAACGTCTTCATTTAGGGGGATCATTTGAATACTTGAGTTTTTGAAACAATGTTAAATCTAGATGATAGTGAGACAAACATTGAATCTTGTACATTTTGGGGCATGTTGGTGTGTATACTTGTTTCTTGAAGATAAAAGGGTAGAATCATCTTCCCTACCTTGTTTATCATGAAATCATGTATATTCTTCCATCATTTATAAAATTTCTTATTGATTCCTATCTCTTATATCACTTGGACATATCCATGTACCATGATGGGAATTCCTTATTACCTAAATATCTCTCTTTTTCACCCTGTTTGTCCAGGTTGGATATAGAGCTTGCTAGTGAGGATAGTTTTGGGTTATTTGGTGGTTCTTTGGGTCATTATCTTTTTAATAGTTTTTTGATACCCTCTTACTAATGTGTATGATTATTGCAATAACTAATTCACTTGGTAAAAGATTCCCTAAGTTTTTAATTAACCTAATATGCAATAATCACCACCACCAAGCAGATGAATATTATTGCAACATAGGTTCAGGAACAAAAAGAAGGATTTCTAGACTAGTTCAGAAAAGGATTATTTTTTTAAGGTTTATTTAATTAACTAAATTAATGAAACAAGAAATGAATTAAGCAACAATGATAAAATTACTACAACAAAGGCTGTCACTATCTTTACCTACATATATGCTCTCTCTCATTGCTTAACTCACTCGTATGATTATTAGATTGGGGGTAATGAAATTTTATATCACTTCCAATTATAGTACATCACAAGAATAGATTTAGTTGTAAGCTCAAGGTCTAGTTACCTATACATCTCAAATTCATTACCCTAGAGAACACCCTTTCATGGTTTGTATTAGGGATCCAAATATAATTAACTAGTATTCTAATATTTGATTTGAATGTCTCTATGTCTAACATTTAAATAGACATGTAAGATGATTTGCTAATCCACAAATCTTAGAGTACTAATTAGTCAAATATCTAATTGTTCAAACAGATGATGGTTCATAGTGAAACATTACAAATACAGGAAGTGGGGTCAATCCACATGCATGAATAAGTTGAACTACTCTCTACACATATCGATGATGCAAGATATATGTAAGAACAAGAAGTTGATGTAAAAGGTTGTGATGTAGAATAGAATCTATGTTGTTTCCAAAACAAGCCTTCAACAATAGTTGCAACCTATAATCACATCCTTTGATGGATTGTGTGTCCACATGAAGCTGTCAACTTTGTCTATGACTTTTTTGGTGATGGATAGGTTCTGGTAGGGGGGATATATGGAATTTTATTCATTCTCTGGAAGCTCCTTTTGTTGTTTAGTGGCATTCCTAAAGATTTCTAGTTGATCTAACATAATGTAATGAGTGTGAGAAATTTTTTACGAATTTGGAATCTAGAAACATGAGTGATTTAAGGTCATTATTGTTTCTTAAATAGGTCACTAAATACACTAATTATGTAGATAATGTAATTATACACCTAATGACTTTTGAATCACCCAACTTTGATACTAGATGTGAAATATGGATACTTTTTCCTAACTAGGTATGCTTTAGTGGTCCCCTCTTCAATTGATAGAGTTGGGTAGTGATCATATAATATTTTTTCTTATTTAATGAGAATGGGTAGACCTTTTATGATTTCTCCTCTTCAATACATCAATTTCATGATTTATTAATTGGAAATTTATTAGGGATTTTATGACCTCTTGTATTCCTCTTGCATCAACCTATAAATTACACATAAAAACTAACTAAATACCTAATAAATTGCATATAGTATTAAAAAGATAAAACAAGTAAAATGTCAAACTGCAATCCAAATCTAAAAAACTAAATATATAATATAACAAATAAACATGATGAATAGACACTCATCACAACCTCTAGTTTCAATTTTTCTTGTCCTCAAGTAACACAAAATCTAAAACACACTCCAAATAAATAATTCCAACCAATGTGCACGTCTCATACTCACATTTTGTTTGAATGCCTACCACCAATATGGCCAAGCAAACCATTCTCTCAAGATCACAAAACACAACTTGTGATATCCTCATTTCCAACATTGCTTCACATCACAACTTCCTCACCATCATCCCCAATACCACACATGTATAAGGATTTCATGAAAAATTGAGGAATCCCAAAAAATCTCAAAGTATGCACCAAATCCAATACATGTTCTTATAAATGGATATCAATGAAGCATGTAATGATTCCCTTTGTGGAAAATGGATGAAAGGATATATGGAAGGAAGAATGCACATATCTCCTCTATTCGTCTTGATATTGAATTTTATTTGTGTAATACATACATTGCACTACCTTTGTTGTGAATATTGGCATATTTTCTTTATGTTTTTAATACACCACTAATACATTGTGATGGGTACGAATAAAGTAATAGAGAGAGAAGAAGGGTTCTTGTTAGGACGTCTCATTTGATTAGCATAACTACTAACCATTAGAGATAATTCAAAAACCTAAATCCAGATTATGAAACAAAGTAATGAATTCTTGACAAAGGTGATTAAAATAGTATATAGAAATCATAGATAATTTTTCCTTTTTCTTTATACACAATTTTCATAAACCAATGCCACATCAAGGACATCACATAAAGATTCAAAAATCTTATTCAGCTCCATTAAAACCAAAGTCAAGTCTTACTGCTAGCATGTAGTTCAATTTACATAATATACATCTACATTAACGGACAATGTGATACACTACTCATCGTAAGAATGAGAGAGTATAGGGACATTGTAATCTATCTAGATTACTCTTATATTTACATCTTCTTACTCACTACCTCTCCACAAGATAGTGTTATACGTAAAAACATTTGAAACAACCTCATGAGACTCGTATAAAGCCCCAATGAGTAGATACCTCCCACTCAATCTAATTACATGCATCACCACCAAATTAGTTACAATGAACTCAAAAGAAACATGATGATAAGTGTCTAGAAAATAGTTTTAGTAACCAGTCAAATCCAATTTATAATCACAATCTAATTAACCAGACAAGGTAATCACTTACTCCAAACCCAACTTTTAAACATCTTTTAGAGAATTTCTATGAACAATACAATAGATGTTACTTAACTCAAAATGGAAATCCATTAGTATGAGTTATAAGTCAACCTATAAATATTTAGAATCAATACATTACAATAACATTATCTTTATGGCACTCCACCAGTCGAACATAATACATCATGCATTTCTACTGTTGAAGTACACATAAGACATGTCTACTAAACAAGACTACTCAAATTGTAACAACCTCTATCCAATGATATAAATCATCACACAAAACCTCACGTAAACAACCATTAACTATGAGTTACCAAAAATCACTAAAAATTAAAACCATTTTCCCACAAAGATCCACTGCCAGAAACTTTTCACAAAAAGGCCCAGGGCCATATCTACATATGCATCATTGTCAGCTCATACATACATCATTCCTTCATATAGCAAGGATATGAGATAGTCGTTGCTTTACTGAAAATGTACAAAAAAGCAACATCATATATCAAGCCATTTCTAGCTAAAATCTCAGATCGGTCATGAAACCGGATACAAAAACTATCTCATAAGGACCTGAGACTACATGGATGACTCATAGGACGTTTTTCTACTAGACACATAACAACACACTCAGCCTAAGTTGTTACTACTATTCCTGCCATTGTTTCTCTCTCTTAGTTATACGATCACTATCTTCTTGTGCACGTCCACCGAAAATGTTGTGGAACCCACGGGGTGAAACAACATGTCCCAGCGAGAGATATAACTCTCCGCCAACATTATTATTATCATAGTTAAACTTTTATAAAAGAGAGAAGAAGAAACCTTTATTAAGTAAACATGTATAAATGTTGATCATAAATAGAGTAGAGAAATTCCAATATCTCATTAGTTCAGTTATCTCTAACTGAGCAATAGATCATATAATCACTTTTAAAAGAAATATGAAGAGCATGTATAACTGTTACAAACTAAACACTATAAAAAAAGCAAGTCTTCAACCAACATTTTCGTATTTGATCCTTAAACAAATACTCTACACATCTAATTACATTTTAAAACAATACATCTTATGCCCTGTAGAGATGGGAATATGCATTTCATATCCAACTGACCACTATGTAGCTATTATCACTAACATATAGGTCTATGGAAGAGTCGAAATTTGTGACGTCATCTTCCTCGATCAGTAAGAGAGTGGCAGAGACATTTGAGTCAATCTGCATTTCAGCTAGCATGGCATATAGAGGCTCTTCACTATAGAGATACAGTGCATAGCATGTTCTCTATTTAGGGTATGACCTCCAGTCAATCATGTTTATATATATTGAATCATGGCCTGCAACCATACTCTTCTTTGTATTGGATCTACGGCCTCGACCGCACTCTTATAGGAAATGACTCTCATTCAAACCTGTACCCAGGATACAATTTGTACCCTACATATTCAACAATATGTGGTCCTAGTAAAACTCGTTTCACCATTCAGCAAATCCTGACACTGAATGGATCTATGGCTAGGGTAACTACATTTTTAGTTTACTTGATAGATGAAGTGTATTACAACATCTTTTAACATCAATCAAGTTACAAGCATGAATTGTAAATAAAGACTACATAGAAGGGTGTAACTTATGTTTTCAAGAAATCTTGTATTAATTGGAACATATCTTGTTACACTCTTCCTGAGATCTCAATACCATGTACATGTTACTAGGGATCTCATCCTTCAAATATTTTCATCATTATCACATGTTTTAGGTATCAAACCCTTAGGTCATCTTTGAACAATGTCACCTCTAACCAAGAACAATCATCTATAGGTCATTAGACCCATATACTTGATTATTACATACTATGGGGTTTCAATCTCTTTAGTTCATTACTGAATAATGTCACATCTCATTAGGCAACAACCAACACTAAATCATAAGACCCATAAAAACATTATATATATTGCTCAAGTATTTCGCATGGCTCACAAGGCCCATTCAATCTGTATAATGTCACATCACCTAGCCCATAGTTGGCTATGCTTATTATCTCAATACATTTGCATGATTAGGGTCTCATGATAAAAGCGATAGAAATTAAATGTCAGCACCATCCTATAGAAGAATAATACCTTAATCAAGTTGCTAATATAATAAAATGAAAGGTATATCATTTTGTATAAGATTCTTTAACAACTTGAACACCTCTATGTTACCCTATAATTTTCATCATGGGATATCAATCCCTTAAAATACCCATTTGAATGGCACATCACCTTTTAGGCAATTATGTTTTTGCCAGATCATCAAACCTATATACATTCTTTATGTGAAACTATTATTCCATAGGTCTCATGAGGCATAATCAGGCTATAATAGATTATAACCACTATAGTCCTCACTTATCTATAATAATATGGCATTCATGGTAGCCACTTATTATTATTATCATGCCATTCCAAGTTACATTCCCTTCGTGATTAGGGTCAGGGTTTCTCTTTTCAACTTGATTAGGGTTTCCAAGGTTATATCCTATCATCACCCCTAGATCATAACTCCTCATTATTAGGAGCTTATATTATTATCTTTACATTTAATTGTATCATATATAATCTATCAATTAAGTCACAACCCTTTCATAATTAGGGTTAGGACTTTTATTGTAATTGATTAGGGTATTTTGGGTTTTATTCAACAACCAAACCATAACTCATAACCTCTTACATCTAGGAGTTTAATTCATTACTATACATATTCAATCATACTTGATTACTCTCATCAATTATCATTAATTGATTATCAACATAAGGTATTATCTTTGTCATATAAGTAGTACAAGTTTCTCTTTCATCCTTACTATGATATTAGATTCAACTTTATCTTGTTGTATTGACTTCACCTTAATTAGGGTATACTAGCCTACACTTTTCAAAGTATATCCTTCTCATTACTGTAAATCATATCCATTGATAATATTCAAGGTGTATCGGCCTACAATCATCAAGGTGTGTCGGCCTAGGTGTATCATCCTACATGTTAGACCTTGTCTCGGCCTAGACACATGTGTTTGTGTTGGCCAATGTACCATTACTTGTATCGGCCAAAGCATGTTAATTGGTATCGGTTTAAAGGTTCTTGAGAAGGTAAATCAGTTATAGTGAGCTTTAGGGTATCGACCACCCTATCTCATTTATGTATCAGCCATAACATCTCATTATGTATCGTCCATAACATCTCATTATATATTGGCCATAACATCTCATTATGTATGTCGGACACACCATCTACTTAGGGTATCGAACACTCAACCGATTAGTGTGTCAACCTCATCGTCTACTAGGGTATCGTCCTAGCTTATTCCTTTGAGTATCGTCCACGCAATCTACTAGGATATCAACTACACCAACAACTAGTGTATCGACCACATAGTACATTATGGGATATCAACCTCTAGGGTTTGAGTTGTAATGGATGAACCCTTGTTTAATACTTTATCTCTCACCTACTGACCTTACCATTAGTTGGTGTATCATTCAAGGCTTCAAAGAGTATATTTCCCCCATCTTTACATGATGTATCGGGATAGAGGGTGTCCGATTGTGAGTGTATCAGATTGCTACGGTTAGAGTTGTCCATGTCGGCCTCCACACTCAACTAAGACATCATATTTAGATATCCCATCTTCACTAAACATATACTTTATTATGGCAAGTTAGTTCCTTTGAAGAATATTGTTTTAAGAGCATCTAACATATTAGTCTAACAACATCATATTGTTTTAAGGAATCTCAAGTCATATCGATCATCCATGTTATGATGCAAGGATGTATGTGTAGGCTTACATATCTTTTAGATATCGGCCTGCATTATTCTTAATGTTAGATGACAAGTTAGACAACTGAGAGGGTAGTAGTTCTACTCATTTCACAAACCAAAAGCATAGGAGTTTATATGTATAAGTTTCCATACTTATACCATTGTATCTGGTTAGGGTTTCCCACAAACTAATATCGTTTTATGCATATTGGTTTCATCATATTCACCTCTAACTTTTCATCCATTACCACTCTAGTTCATGGGAAACAACCCATATATCTGATAGAACTCATAGAACCATCATTTAATCATGAAAAGTCGAAATAGAAAAAATTCACCAAGTATTGCATGATAGGAGGTGAATAATAATAAAATTGAGTTCAAGTTATATAACCCACCTCAAAGTCACCACTAAAGATTCAAGCTTGCAAGATTCACATTCCCAATGTTAAATATGACTTGTCAAGAGTCCAAGTCTTGATCATAACACCTTTATATGAAAGGTGATGCCATAGTAAGGAACTTGATGAAGAAGGAAATAAAGAAAGAATCATGGTTCAAGAAGCATATCCCATCCAAGGTAGGAGATTACCATGGCTTTCTTGGGCAAGTTTCTCGGCCTTCCTCTTCCTCATTGAGATATTAGGGTCTTCCACCAAGCAAGAGATGGTAAGGAGAGGAATGGTTTACTTGGAGGTGAAAATAGGGGCATATATAGTTGAGGCTCATGCAAGAGAGCATATGCAAGGTGTCATCACCATATGTACATGGGTGACACATGTCCATGCATGGTGACACCATGCAAACTCATTTATATTGACTGTGACAAAGTGGGTTTTCAGAATTAATTTCGAGGACGAAATATATTTTAAGGTGTGTAGGATGTGATGGAGTGGACTTTTGGAATCCTAAATGTCCAATGACATAAGTGAATTTATGCATGTTGAGTTATCTTGAGAGTTACAAGTTCTTTGGTAAGATTTGGATGGTGATTGATGTTAATATCATGTTTAAGATCCTTAACTTTACGCCTTCTTGATGAATTTAAGTGAATGGTCTAGAAGTTGAGTTTTAATGCAAAATTAGAGGACAAGGTAGCTTGAGTTGTGAGGAAGTTGTGGTAGAAATTTGGTGGCAATTGGATGTTCCTAGAGGAAGCTATTAAGGTTTGGAAATGATGAAATAATGTGAATCATTAAGGATTTAGCCTAAGTAGTTGATCAAATAAGGTGTCACACGCCCCCTTGGTTTGGGATGGGCCTGTGTAGCTGAATCTTGGCCGTCCATATCTGATCTGGCGGCTGGGACAGTTAGTTTGATTGAGCCGCGGATAGGCTCAAGTCAGGGACTAACTCGGACCGCAGGATTAGAGATCGAGGGTCTTTGGGTTGTCTTCTACCTTACGGTTAGAGCAAGGTCGTGTGGCATACACCCCACTACCATCTCAGCCACCACTCGCCCAAATCGTGGGGCGAGATGGGAAGTGAAGAGGACAGATGTCCTCGGCTCGTCTAGAGGAGTGAGGAGATCCCTTAAGTTAGAGGTGAAACCACTGCAGTGTAGAGAGCAAGCTCCCACTCCTCGCTGCTTCTCCACTACGACGAGTATGAGGAATGGGGAATTAGAGATCGGAGCTAGAAGGAAGTAACGAGAACCCAGAGAGAGGGAGAATGAAGCTCGTGGTTAGTGGAGTCGAATGCAGGCGTTTTCCATGACCTGAGATGGTGGTTTTGTGAGCCGAAAAGGTGGTTTTTGCCGGAGGAGAAGGTGGAGCTCAGAGGCCTGTGCGCGGTGCTCCTCCCTAACACTGATGGCCGTGGATGAGTTCCTGGAGGTGTTGCGAAGCTTTTGGAAGCTTCACCTTGGCGCATGGAAGACCAGAGGCAAATCACCTCTTTTGCTCCGCCGCGTCAGAGCCTGCTGGCGGCGAGCTTGCGGACGCAGTGGCTCGGAGGCGCCAGGGTGAAACAGAGCAGCCGTGGAGGTTGGAAGGAAGACACCGAAGCTAATGGAGGGTCAAGCCATCCACAAGGAGCGCTGGAGGACGATCAGTTGCTCGCCGGAGTGTCTTCGTGCGGCGGCGGCTCTGTGAAACAGAGTCCCGCTTGGGATGATCGCGTGGACCAGGAAAGAATGAGGAGCAAGCCGGGTCAGGCCGGGAACCAGATGGTCTAAGGCAACAGACCGGGTTCATGGGAGAGGGAACCGGCCGGTCCCAAGCAAGGAAACGCCAACCTTGGGAGCCACGTGGCAGTCCCCGATTGGTTGAAAAAGGTAAAATCCTCATATATGCTCAAATCTTAGATAAATCATAGAAAATAGCTCGCTTATCAGAAAAATAAATATAATATACCAAAATGTTCAGAAAAATGAGTAGAACACAATGAAAGCATAATATTAGGCTTTTGACGAACTAATATCAGAGTAATCATGTAAGATGTAAAATGGTCTTTTCATGTATAATAAATAATAAACAAAGACCTAAAATTGTGGAAAAAGGTCAGTAAGTCTATAATCACGTTTATAGTGCACCTGATGTCAGTGATGATCATGTTGATGTACGAAATTATGTAATTTTCTTAATATGGCTAATTAGGGCTAATAACCCTAAAAGAAATGTAGAAAATACATTATTGATCAATAAATGATGAAATTTACAGTGTAAGCTCATATCAGTATATGAAACCTCAGTTTTAATTATGAGATCATAATGATGAACAAATCCATGTTATGTGAAGTTGACCCGTAATACATGGTTTAAAACCCTAATTTAGGTTAATGATGTAACCTAAGGTTAATATGTGCATAAAAAGGATGTGGAACATAATGTTCAGATAATGAACCATAATCTGGAATATGACATCAGTGAGATAATCATAAGATAAGAATACAAGTAATGATGCACATATCCTAATGAACTAAGCTAAACCCTAATATGGATATAATTAGGGTTAAGATGAGATATAATAAGATGAGAACCTGATGATAGTATATGGTCTTGTCTTGATCAGGTTTAACCAAAGATATAGTTGACATCAGGAATATATGTGATGATTAGGTTTCTCTTGATCAAGGTACGCCATTACCTCTTGCTTGGCTTATTATACAATATTCTTGTGTTATATAGTAGTAAAGACTTGGCATATGGTATTGATTGAAATGATTGTTCTTATATACTATGTTGTTTGAGCTTTTCATACTTATTGTTATGAACACATCAAACATAATATATCTGTTCCATTATATGAAAGCACTAACTCTTTGGTAGTGTGCTTGGAAGTGACCTAACTCTTTGGTAGTGGTCACATTGTACATATGACCTAACTCTTTGGTAGTGGTCTGACCTAACTCTTTGGTAGTGGTCACCTTGTACAAATGATCTAACTCTTTGGTAGTGATCATAAAGGCCTTGAGATATAATGGAAAATGAGCTTAAAATATGCGTTCTCTTTTGTTAATGAATATCCTTGTGCAAGTATATGCTTTTCTTATATTCTTCTGTTACTGCCAAGTATTAGTTTTATCTTATTGCCAAGATATGTTGAGAGGTATATAAAAATACACGTAGGCATACTCAGTACAATATTCATGAAATATTGTGCTGACGTGTACCGCATGTAATCTTTTGTTTAGGTTGTGGTTATGCTCTTGAAGATCCAGGATAGTGAGAGTTGTGTGGCGAGCTGATGTACAGGTGGACCTGTTGTCTTAAGATCATGTAGTTTAGATGTAGTACATGTATATGTTAAGTTTGCTGTTCGATATGTAATATCAAATGTTGTAACAATTAATGTTGTAATTATATGTTGAATGGTGAACATGTGTGTATGGTTTTATTATTGTTCATGTACATGTGCTACTGATTGTTTCCTTATGACTTCCTCTAATTTTCTTCTTCGTAGCCTAGTGTGGGATGTTTAAATTGGGATTCTCGCTGAGGTGAGGGTTTCAATTTGGACGTCACACATCAGATTAAGTTTTAGAAAATCCGGGGACGTTAGAAGGTGGTATCAGAGCATGAACAATAGTAAAGCCTGACATTTGCTCATTATGCAACTCAAAACCAGAAAATCTTGAACATAATAATCTTTTAGGGTTAGATTACTCGTCGTTTAGAGACTAGATCTAACCTAGCCTCTAGGTTAGCACCTAAATGTCTAAGAACTAGGTCTAGACTGGTGCTTGTTGAGTAGCAAGTCCTTAGATGTCGTTCTTTCCTTGTGGTGCAGCGGTATGGGACGTTGCATTATTTGGAAATGACGTGCATCAAGGGAAGAGAAACCCTAGACATATGGCGCTCGTTGTCTAGAGTAGCTACACTAGTCTACACCATGTTCTCACCCCTTTTCCTTAGTTTTCATGACACTGTACTCTCTACTATGTGTGGGGCACTCATTTCAGGATTTGGTTTTTGATTCCAAACGTATCGAACCTCGATAGTTTTCTCTGACGCTTGTTTTATCGGAGAAAAACTATATAATATTTTATTATGTATATGTATTACAAAAATGTGTCCCCACACATGTACGAGTAGGAGGTGGTCATGCAACCTAAGTGAAAGTGAATGACATCAGTCTAGAAGAGAGAGTAGTTCTAGATTAGATGTCTAGAGCCTTGTTGGATATATATGATAGATAGAATAGATGAAATAAGTTTTTGTGATATGATGTAAGTTTCATATAGATGATATAAGATGGTTTATGATGATCCATGTTTGTCTTCAAGGACTTAAGTTCAATTTTGAGGATTTGAGATAAGTTTTAATGATGCAAGTATGCATTCTTTTATGAGATAAGATAAGTTAAGTTAAGACAAGATGTGAGTCAGGTTTAGCCTCAAACTCTTTTACAAAGGAGGACCTCTAGTGTTAGGACCAGTTTTAGGGTTAGCTCAAGAGAGAGCGAGACCGACAGGGAGAAGGTCAGAGAACCTAGACTCCACGATATGAGAAATATGAGATATGTGATATGATATGTCCTAAACTAGAATACTCCTGAGTGATTGAGTTGAGTCGCTTTATGCATGATTCCTATAGTTTTGTTGAACCCTAGATGTCCTTGGGAGGACCAAACCCTAGAGACAGAGAGAGGCTGGTTAAATATGTGCATATGTGAACATGAATATGAATGCCTAGTATCTGGGTGAGGGAGAGAGCCCAAGACCCTGGAGGAGGTAGCTATGTTAGTTTCTGTGAAGCCTCATGCTCGGGTTTGTGGTTTCCCACATAGGAATCTGGTGGTGTATATAAGAGAGTTTTGGGCAACATAACTCATGGGTAGAGACCTATGAAGAGTATGTCATAGCATGTTTTGGTTTGTGCTTATGTGGCTAGAGCTTGTAAAGCTATTGCTAGTGCCAATGAGGTAATCTGAGAACCCTAGACTAAGAGAGAGAAGATAAAGTATATGTGTTTGTGATACTCATAGAGCTGAGATAGCTCAGAGAGACTAAGCATGGCAATACCCTCATGTTATGGGTCAAGAAAATCTCAATTGGACTAGATAAAGTTTTGATAAGCCACTTGCATAAGTTTGTTCTAATCTTGAGACGTGATATATAGACATGATATGATGGAAACCTAGAGATGGTTTAATAGATATCAATGCATAAATGGCTAACCATATACATGAATAATGATGATAATGTGAAATTGTTGGTTAATCTTGTGATGAAATCACTAGTAAATGTTGCAATATATTATGAGCAATGGGATGAGATCATAGGAGAGATATATGTTACACGAGGTGTTAATCTTAGTGCTTATTAAAACAAAAGGGTAATTTGAAGGTTATCACAACATAACATGTATGACACCTTGATATGATCTAGATGGATGATGCAAGTTAATGATAGTTAACTCCCTCCTAAAAAGCATATGTTAATGTTGAACATGTTCTAATAATTAGCTCAATAAAATGTTGATGAGACCGTGATAATGGGTTAATCTTAGTTAACTCCTTTAGAACATGGATAAAGATGAAGATGAGACTCTAATATATGAGATATGTCGTGACATAATTTGAGTTTCTAAACGTTGAGTTCAACCTTGAATGGAGTGTTTGTGTACCCTTGAGGGTTCTAAACCCCTCTAATAGTGCTTTGGATACATGGTTCTAGGTAACCTTTACGGATATGTTACACCTAGAATAGTGCCTACGTGTGGATGAAGGCAAGATAAGGTTTTCCCTGGAAGTATGAGTATGGTTGACTTTCGAGGACGAAAGTTCTTTTAAGATGTATATGATGTGACAAAGTGGGTTTTTAGGATTAATTTCGAGGACGAAATATATTTTAAGGTGTGTAGGATGTGATGGAGTGGACTTTTGGAATCCTAAATGTCCAATGACATAAGTGAATTTATACATGTTGAGTTATCTTGAGAGTTACAAGTGCTTTGGTAAGATTTGGATGGTGATTGATGTTAATATCATGTTTAAGATCCTTAACTTTACGCCTTCTTGATGAATTTAAGTGAATGGTCTAGAAGTTGAGTTTTAATGCCAAATTAGAGGACAAGGTAGCTTGAGTTGTGAGGAAGCTGTGGTAGAAATTTGGTGGCAATTGGATGTTCCTAGAGGAAGCTATTAAGGTTTGGAAATGATGAAATAATGTGAATCATTAAGGATTTAGCCTAAGTAGTTGATCAAATAAGGTGTCACACGCCCCCTTGGTTTGGGATGGGCCTGTGTGGCTGAATCTTGGCCGTCCATATCTGATCTGGCGGCTGGGACAGTTAGTTTGATTGAGCCGCGGATAGGCTCAAGTCAGGGACTAACTCGGACCGCAGGATTAGAGATCGAGGGTCTTTGGGTTGTCTTCTACCTTACGGTTAGAGCAAGGTCGTGTGGCATACACCCCACTACCATCTCAGCCACCACTCGCCCAAATCGTGGGGCGAGAGGGGAAGTGAAGCGGATAGATGTCCTCGGCTCGTCTAGAGGAGTGAGGAGATCCCTTAAGTTAGAGGTGAAACCACTGCAGTGTAGAGAGCAAGCTCCCACTCCTCGCTGCTTCTCCACTACGGCGAGTATGAGGAATGGGGAATTAGAGATCGGAGCTAGAAGGAAGTAACGAGAACCCAGAGAGAGGGAGAATGAAGCTCGTGGTTAGTGGAGTCGAATGCAGGCGTTTTCCATGGCCTGAGATGGTGGTTTTGTGAGCCGAAAAGGTGGTTTTTGCCGGAGGAGAAGGTGGAGCTCAGAGGCCTGTGCGCTGTGCTCCTCCCCAACATTGATGGCCGTGGATGAGTTCCTGGAGGCATTGCGAAGCTTTTGAATGCTTCACCTTGGCGCATGGAAGACCAGAGGCAGATCACCTCTTTTGCTCCGCCGCGTCAGAGCCTGCTGGCGGCGAGCTTGCGGACGTAGTGGCTCGGAGACACCGAAGCTAATGGAGGGTCAAGCCATCCACAAGGAGCGCTGGAGGATGATCAGTTGCTTGCTGGAGCGTCTTCGTGCGGCGGTGGCTCTGTGAAATAGAGTCCCGCTTGGGATGATCGCGTGGACCAGGAAAGAATGAGGAGCAGGCCGGGTCAGGCCGGGAACCGGATGGTCTAAGGCAATAGACCGGGTTCATGGGAGAGGGAACCGACCGGTCCCAAGCAAGGAAACGCCAACCTTGGGAGCCACGTGGCAGTCCCCGATTGGTTGAAAAAGGTAAAATCCTCATATATGCTCAAATCTTAGATAAATCATAGAAAATAGCTCGCTTATCAGAAAAATAAATATAATATACCAAAATGTTCAAAAAAATGAGTAGAACACAATGAAAGCATAATATTAGGCTTTTGACGAACTAATATCAGAGTAATCATGTAAGATGTAAAATGGTCTTTTCATGTATAATAAATAATAAACAAAGACCTAAAATTGTGGAAAAAGGTCAGTAAGTCTATAATCACGTTTATAGTGCACCTGATGTCAGTGATGATCATGTTGATGTACGAAATTATGTAATTTTCTTAATATGGCTAATTAGGGCTAATAACCCTAAAATAAATGTAGAAAATACATTATTGATCAATAAATGATGAAATTTACAGTGTAAGCTCATATCAGTATATGAAACCTCAGTTTTAATTATGAGATCATAATGATGAACAAAATCCATGTTATGTGAAGTTGACCCGTAATACATGGTTTAAAACCCTAATTTAGGTTAATGATGTAACCTAAGGTTAATATGTGCATAAAAAGGATGTGGAACATAATGTTCAGATAATGAACCATAATCTGGAATATGACATCAGTGAGATAATCATAAGATAAGAATACAAGTAATGATGCACATATCCTAATGAACTAAGCTAAACCCTAATATGGATATAATTAGGGTTAAGATGAGATATAATAAGATGAGAACCTGATGATAGTATATGGTCTTGTCTTGATCAGGTTTAACCAAAGATATAGTTGACATCAGGAATATATGTGATGATTAGGTTTCTCCTGATCAAGGTACGCCATTACCTCTTGCTTGGATTATTATACAATATTCTTGTGTTATATAGTAGTAAAGACTTGGCATATGGTATTGATTGAAATGATTGTTCTTATATACTATGTTGTTTGAGCTTTTCATACTTATTGTTATGAACACATCAAACATAATATATCTATTCCTTTATATGAAAGCACTAACTCTTTGGTAGTGTGCTTGGAAGTGACCTAACTCTTTGGTAGTGGTCACATTGTACATATGACCTAACTCTTTGGTAGTGGTCTGACCTAACTCTTTGGTAGTGGTCACCTTGTACAAATGATCTAACTCTTTGGTAGTGATCATAAAGGCCTTGAGATATAATGGAAAATGAGCTTAAAATATGTGTTCTCTTTTGTTAATGAATATCCTTGTGCAAGTATATGCTTTTCTTATATTCTTTTGTTACTGCAAAGTATTAGTTTTATCTTATTGCCAAGATATGTTGAGAGGTATATAAAAAGACACGTAGGCATACTCAGTACAATATTCATGAAATATTGTGCTGACGTGTACCGCATGTAATATTTTGTTTAGGTTGTGGTTATGCTCTTGAAGATCCAGGATAGTGAGAGTTGTGTGGCGAGCTGATGTACAGGTGGACCTATTGTTTTAAGATCCTGTAGTTTAGATGTAGTACATGTATATGTTAAGTTTGTTGTTCGATATGTAATATCAAATGTTGTAACAATTCATGTTGTAATTATATGTTGAATGGTGAACATGTGTGTATGGTTTTATTATTGTTCATGTACATGTGCTACTGATTGTTTCCTTATGACTTCCTCTGATTTTCTTTTTCTTAGCCTAGTGTGGGATGTTTAAATTGGGATTCTGGCTGAGGTGAGGGTTTCAATTTGGACGTCACACATCAGATTAAGTTTTAGAAAATCCGGGGACGTCACATTGACATTCAAAACTCTTGTGGATATAGAATGGGTAAGGTTTCATCCATTGGGTAGCTTCCTTGACAAGATATCACAACTTGCCACCACTTTGTGTACAAACCGATACTACTTTTGCAAGGAAGTCTCAAATCGATAGGCTTCACCTATTTGAGGTGCCTAGCCCGACATGAATGCTTCCAAAAGTTTCCAAACTTATAGGGGACATCTCCTATGGTTTATAAACCGATAGGCACCCCCATATGCCCTTCAAAACTCGACCCAACCTCTTCTATGGTTCAAGGTACTCAACTTTCTATGCTTCTAACATCACCAAGAGTATTATCCCTCAACCAAGACTCAAACTAGGTGCCCCTATCTCTATCTCTTCTCTATATGATATTAAGAGAGATTAGGAACACTCTAGAGTTGATAAATTGCACATCAACCCGTTATATTGGTTAAGTTTGAAGTTGTACCAAAACTAGCACATAAAGCACTAACATCAACCATACAAGCTCAACATGGAATTTAGGCTTTGCACAAGGCGCCCCTTAGCATCATGCTCTCTCTTATGATTCTAAAGTACTAAGGGAACACCCATCATATGACATATTACAATATAATCCCTTATCTTGGGTAATTTGCACTTCGGTCTAACACAAGCAAACATTGCTCAAACAACATTCAAATAGGACCAAACTTGAAACTTAAACTCTCCTTAAGTCTTACATACTTTTCAAAAGAATAACACAAGGTTTTAATCATCATATTTAAGAATAGCATCTAGGGTTATCCCAAAACCCATGTCATGGTCATTACACAAATGGTAGGTAAATCTAAATCATATTTTGAGTTGATATACGATTTCAACATCAATCACATGCCAATAATTAAGATCATATTCCAAACTAGTAAATTAAGGATATAGAAGTAGATCATCTTTATGAAAGAATTATTACTTTCCATAACAAGAAGCATATTCAATAGTAGTATATCTATCAGCTAGCACTAAAAAGCATGTAACAACACCCAAGTCATATTCTGTCAGGCTTGTCATGTTTTACTCACTTTCCCTCAAACTACTTGGCATGTACATCACCGTGCAGAAGTCACCATGTCTAATTCTCATGTCAATGACTCACCATTACTATCTTAGGGTTTAGCTAGCTACCCTAAGATATCAACAACATATCATGGTCCACCATAGGGATGCCTAAAGAGGGTCACTTCCTAATCTCAGGTACATGGGATAGGAACCAACTAAACAATATATCACATATCACAAAATTTCCCATATTTCCATGTTTCACATATTTCATTTCATCACATTCTATTTGTCATGGATATAGACTTTCAAAACAATTTTTTAGGGGTACAACCACCCCAGATGACTCACTCCTTAATCTTGGTGGTCTAACCCATAAGGCCTCAACCACACTTCAAAAATCCTTATTATAATTCTCTTAATACTACAAGGAGATCCATTTTGTTTCCTTGGTGTGGACCTCGAGGGAAACTCACGGTGTTCAAGGCACCTATCTAGATGTACCATCAATACAATCATTATTAATCTCTTTTACTCATCTTAAAAGAATTCAAAACATCATGCATAATATGTTTGTATTGTCACACAAGTAGGATGCCCTAAATTAGGTTTATTTACAAATATAATAATTAATACAAGATGTACAATAGTTTGCAATTTGAAACATGAATAATACTTCATATTTCCGCATCATTGATATAGGTTATCATCAAAGGGATATCATCTCAATACATCATCTCATTATCTAGCATTTACCCTAAACTAGGATTCCCAAATGGAATCATTGCATGTTAATTCATTCAAAAATTTTCTTGTCCATTTGTTTGATATAAGAATTCTCATCAAGTATTGATAGAGACATTATAACTAGAAACATTGTAAGAATATAAACATCTCATGCCATTCATTATTCTCAAAACAAGTTTTTAGTATAGCATATACTTATTTCATTCACTTTCTATGCATATGTATAAATCTTAAAGCATAAACGTACATGACACATTTAATACGTTCTCTTACTATTTAACACTCTTCAGTTATAGATATTATTCAATGCATAAGTAGTCTCATTTGAAATTCATAAGAGAAGGCCATCCTTAGAATACAAGTATCCTAACTATAATTACAATCCAAGAGCACATTATTATAAACCATTTCATATCTTTGAACTTCATCTTGTCATTTAATTAAAACATGCGTTCATTAATCTCTTGTTTGGGGTAATTATGCATTAGAATTGCATGGCTCATCATTTTAGGGTTAGGGTTAGATCTTTAGATCCATCCACTAATTTTCATCATTTTCCTTCCATTTTATATTCAATAATCTCAACTTGTCTCATTTCATGTTCCTTACATTATTGGAATCAATCATTTTTAATTCACTTGATAAACAATGATTCCCTATCATTAACATCCATTAAAATCAAATTTTAGTGTACTTCTTTCAATTCAGGTCCAATCACATGAAATTAAAATAAATATATTACATACTTCATCATAATCACTTCATTAATTTCATCCTTAACTTAACATAACCATTTACTTCATTCTTATTAATTTCCTTTCATATATTTAGATGAGTATACCTTGTCATTGACTTCCAGTGGCATTTTGGTAATTAACAACAATCCACAAATTTCTTATAACACTACTCAATTTAAGAAACTAGAATGGATTAGGGTTAATTCTTTGTACACCATAATCTCTAGTCATCTCCCCTATTCATTACTACATGACTTGTATACAGACTTACATTTATACGAGAAGTTAATCATTATTCCATATATTATGCTAAAATGGGTGATTTAGGCTTTCATTATCTTAATAAGATTTGTTGTCTTCCATTGATTTCAAAATACTCATAATTTAGAATTTGTTCACCTTTACCATGTTATTTACAAATTTCTAATTTTATCTTTCATACTCGTGTTAATGTTGAATTTCTAGGATTTTGAAGAGGATGTCCAAGTTCAAAAAATCATATGGGCCTTATTATTTAGTCGTCTAATCAATGTGAAAAAAATGGTTCATCAAGGCTATTCACACACATGTAAATCATAGTTTCCAATTCCACACATCTTATTCATCGATTTTAAGTATGCATCGATTCATTGGCCCATTTGAGTCAATCCAGAAAACTCAACCCTAGACATGGATTATCTTCATATAAAACTCTCATATAGATCATTACGTACACACCCTATGTAATTCTAGCAAAGATATGAATATACAATGGAGGACTCGGTCTTACTAAGTTCAAACATGATTCTATATTTGTCAACACAATTCCCAAGCATATTGGGCATTAGGATGATTCTTAGTCAATACTCACATGAACTAGCATTGTACTCTATCAATAGAATTTTCCATGGAACATCAATAAATATATCAGGAACTAAGCATGTTCTCTTCAGTGAGAAATAATCAAAATTAGTAGAATTGATTCCTTAATATCTTCCTAAATCAATAGCCAATCACATAGAAATACAAGGGTTCTGATTATTTTAGCCAGTTCTGACTATTTTAGCCAGATAGAATTAGTCATTCAACATTAATACAGATATTAATAGGGATATAAACATTAACCTAAGGTGGCAAGCACCTTGAAAATGTAGGTCATATGCTGAATTTCTAGAAAACCAATCAAACTCTTGCAATTGAATCCATTTCTTCCTCCTCACAACACAGAAACCCAAGAAATCAAGAATAGGATAGAAAGAGTGAGAAAAAGAGAGATTTGATATTGTTTTTAATCAAATCAGAGGAAGCACTGAATCTTGACATGTGAGTGAAAATACACCATAAAAGACTATGCAAAGAAGCTATACTTACTCGATTTCATCAATTTTCGGATGACAAAACCGTAGATCATTAGTCCCACCACTTTCTCATTTGAAACCCTAACTCTCCCTCTCTAACTAGGATTTCATTTATCTAAATTTATCATTAAGTATGGGTTCTCCTTAGTTGTTAGGCTACTCATATAAAACAATTAAGGTTCTTGGGTCAATTGCAAATTGACCCAACTTTACACTTTCTTTTGTTTCAAAAAAATTATATCATAAAAATGTTAATGAAAATCATTTATAGAATAGGTTAACTCTCCCCAAAAATTATCAAAAAGTAGTATGTTTTCTAACACAACATTTCAGAGTTCCCATAACAATTTTAGATCATTCATAGTTACCAATAAAAAGTAAAAAATAAAATACTAGACTGCTATTTTTAAGACAAAATGCATGGTTTGCTGAGTTTATCCTGGGAAACTTGACCGACACCACACTCTATAGATTTCAAAAATATTAAAAAAACTATGAAAATTTAAAAAAAAAAGTCTAAAATGGAATTTCCAAGCTACATTTAAAATTTTTGATCAATTGGTTGTCTCAATAAAAAGATACAATTCAAATACAAGACTACTATATTTCATCCTGAAAGCATGGTCGACTGAGTTTGTCCTAATGAAACTCGAATGACAAAAAGGTCATTAAATTATTCACAAATTATGATATTTTAGAGAATACTAATAATTTAGTTACCAAAACTATATCCCAATTTCAACTAAATCAGAGTTGCAGATAAAATACTAATAATCATTTACGACACTACTATATTTATCAAATTGTGTATTCAAATGCTTCCATAACTCTAATTTTGGCTACTCTTGGTTTTTAATTCTCAAACCCTAATTATTTAAAATATATTCATATTTAATTTGTTTTCATTATGTTTAAATAATCATAATTATTCTACTATCATAAATCAAGCATAAGCAATGATCAATTTACTAAGAATCAATCATCCAAGTAAACCCTAATTAGATTGCTAATTTGAAAATGGGTCACAAATTCTCTCCTCTTTTAAGATTTTTTCCTAAAATCCATGAAATGATATGGAGAATATCATATCATCTAATCATTCTTCTCTCTAGGCATCAAGTTAGAATCATTTTCATTTTATCTTTCTTTCATATGACATCATTGTTTTGGCATCAAATGCAAATTTCATCCCTTGTCATCATCCTATCTCTATTTGAGATAGCAAACATTTACTTAACAAATATCACTAATACATCATTTACTAAGACGTGATTCACATCATCTTTCATATTCTTCTAAAATTTGATTATGTGTGGCATGGATAAAGATTACAATTCATTCTACATTATTATTTGCATTCATCAATTTTCTTCATAAAGAAGATCATTTAGTGGGATTCATCCTCAGTTACCAACTTTTTCTTAATATTTTAGATACATACTCATGTTCAAACTAGTTAGTGATTATCTTCGTAATCCATTACACTTTAATATTTCTCATATGAAATTTTAGGCCTTCCTTAGGCATCACATTGAATTATATAATCCTTTCTCTTTTAGCATTTTCTCCTTTTATTACAATCATACATATTTTTCTACTCCCAAATGGTCTTCATCTGAATTCTTGATCAAGGCATCCAAAAGAAGTAGAGTCACCAGTTCCATACTATCTTATCTTAATACCCAAATACTTGCCCAGAGTATCTAGATATTGAGTTCAGTCATTATGCATATCATTCATGTTTTATTCAACATCCATATTATCATTTAGCCTTAGATCCTATTTGTCCCTACATACTCATCTAACCTGGCTCTGATACCACTTTGTCGGGACTTCGACTTTGATTATCATAATTTCCAACCATTATAGAGAATCCCTAAAGATAAATCTTGATTATGAGACATAACAAGAAATTCTCGACAAAGGTGATTAAATTAGTATACGGAAATCACAAATAATTTTTTTCCTTTTTCTTTCTTCATAATTTTCATAAACCAATGTCACATGAATGATATCACAAATTTTATCCAACTCCAATAAAACCAAAATCAAATCTTATTTCTTGCATGCAATTTAATTTATGTCATATGCAATTACATTAATAAACAATTTGTTACACTACCCATTGTGGGAAAAGGAGAGTACAAGGACATTATAATCTATCTAGATTATTCTTCTATTTACATCTTATTAGTCATGACCTCTCCATTGGATAGAATTATACCTAAAACATTTGAACCAACCTCATGAGACTCATATAGAGCCCCAGTGTGTGGATACCTCCCACTCAAGATGAGTACATGCATCAATATAGGATTAGTTATAATGAAGTTAGAGGAAACATACAGATATTGAAAAGGCCAGTAGATCAATCTAGCATCCAGTGAATTCCAATTTACAATAATAATCTAATTAATTAGATAAGGTAAACACTTATACAAAATCCAACTTTTAAACATCTTTAAGAGCATGCTTATGAACAAACCAATAGATGTTACTTAATTCTGAATGACAATGGATTAGTATGAGTAATAAGTCAAGATCTAAGCATTTTGAATTGGTACATAATGATAACATCATCATTGTGACACTCCACTAGTCAACCCTAGAACACATCCTACAGTCCTGAAGCTGAAGTGCACGTAAGCCAAGTTACCAAACAAGACCATTCAAATGATAGGTAATTCTAAATCTTATTAAGAGTGGATATACAATCCCAACATCAACTTCTTGTCAACATTTAATATCAAATTCACAACTAGATAATCAAGGATATATAAATAATTCATCTTTATAAAAGAATAATTAGATCCAAAACAAGAAGAATATTCAACAATAGTAGATCAAGCGGCTAGCAGTAAAAGGCATGCAAACATTCAACTCATATTCTACACCACTTGTCATCCTTTAATCATTTACCCTACAATTACTTGGTATGTACTTCTCCAAGTAGAAGTTTCCACGCTTGATTCTCGTGTCAACGACTCACTATCACTATCTTAGGGTTTAGACGACCACCCTAAGATATCAAAAATAGACCATGTTCCATTGCAGGGTTGCCTAAAGAGGGTCACATCCTCATCTCCGATACATGAGATAGGAAATAGTAAAATAATATATCACATATCACAACATTTCTCATATTTTTATGTTACACATATTTCATTTTATCTCAGTATATTCCTCATGGACATAGACTTTCACATCAAGGATTTTACATATAGAGCCACATCAGATGTCTCACTTCTAACCTTTAAGGTCTTGATCCACACTCTAGAAATTTTTCTCATAATTCTCTTATTACTACAAGGATATTTGTTTAATTTCCCAGTGTGGACCTCAGGGAAAACTCACGTTGTTCGTGGCACCTAACTAGATGCATCAGAACAATTGTTATTATTCTCTTTTACTCATCTCAAAAGAATTTAAAAAATAATGGATCATAAGTGTATTGTCGTGCAATGAGAATGACATGAATCTAATTAGGTTTATCACCAAAGACAATAATTAATACACGAAGCTCAATAGTTTGCAGTTTGCAACATATAGGATACTTTCTATTTTTACATTATTCATATAAGTCATGATCAAAGGTCTATCACCCCGAGACATCATCTCATTATCCAACATTTATCCTAAATAGCGTTACTCAAATGTAATCAATGCATGTCAATTCAATCTATTATCGATTTGTTTCATATAAGAATTCACATCAAGTATTAATAGAGACATTAGAACTACCAACAAGATAGACATATATACACATCATGTCATTGATTGTGCTCAGAACAAGATTTTAATAAAATATACACTTATAACATTCACTTTCTATGTATGTGTACAAATCTCAAACCATAGATGTACATAACACACTTAATACTTTTGTCTTTCTATTTACCACTCTTAAGTCAAGGATATTATTCAACACATAAGTTATTTCATTTGAAATCCATTAGAGAATACCATTTCAGAATCCAAGTGTCCTAACATTGAATTCCAATCCAAGAGAATATTCCTATAAACCAATTCATATCTTTGAGCCTTGTCTTGTGATTGAATTAAACTACACACATATGCATTCCTTGGTCTCTCATTTGGGGCCATTATTCATTAGCCTTGCATTGCTCATCATTTTAGAGTTAGGGTTAGGGTTAGGTCTGTGATCTACCTACTAATTTTCATCATTTCTTTTCATTTGATATTCATTAATATCAACTTCTCTCATTTCATGTTCGTTATATTATTAGAACCAATCATTCTTAATTTACTTGATTAACAATGCTTCCCTCTCACTAGAATCCATCAAAGTCCAATTTAGTCTATTTAACTCAATTTAAGACAACCCATATGTAATTAAAATAAACATGTTATAGAATTCATCATAATTACTTCATTAATTTCATCCTTCACTTGCCATCATCAATCAGGTAATTCTTATTAATTTCCTTTCTTATATTTAGATGAGTGTACCTTGTCATTCAATTCTAGTGGGATTTTGGTAATTAACAAAAGTATTTCAATTTCTTGTGTAGCATACTGAATCTCAAAATCTTTTGCAATTTTACCCATTTTTCATCATTTCATTCCATTCTTATCCTTTTGGACTTTTTCCAAATTTTCCTAGCTTTTTCTATCCTCTTTGGCCTCGATGTTGAAATTGAGCTATATTTGATGATGTGATCTATATTTAGCCACATTTATTTCAATGAATGGGTTATTGCACAAATATCCTAAATAGTGTGTTAATTAGAGATTAATAATGCAAAATGGCCATTTATGAGATACAATTAGTAGATTTTATTAATTTAGAGATTTTATGGTTTTGTGGGATAAGAAATGAGAAATAAAAAATTTTATTAGGCACTTAGCATACAATCAAATATAAATTTCATTCAAAAGGAGGAAATTAATGTAATGTTAGACTCCACACACTTAAATTAGAAAACCCATGAATTTTCATATCAATTGGTATTTCTCTACCCTCTTAATTAATTAAATGAATTTGCAACTTTAATATATATAAATGCCTATTGTATGGAAAAAGAAAACCCCCTTGACTCCTATTTAGTCTTCCCTTTAATTTGTTTGACCATTGAATAGCAATTGCTTTCCTAATTGAATTAGTATATAAAATTTTAATAATCATTGACTTTAATAGTGGTATTAGATTAAGCAAATTAGCGATTTCCTAAACCAAACGTAACACAATGTTGCTTTACTCTCCCTCCGTCTCAAATGTGACGTTGCATTCTCACTCTCCAAAATGGGTGATGCCCATCGCGTCCTCTTCTCTCCTCATGTTTCCTCTCTTCCGGAACAGGCGGCGCCCTGTCATCCCCTTCCTCTCCTATCCGCCTACTATAACTCCTCCCCATTCCTTCGTTTTTCCTTCATGCCATGAAAACCCTCGACGCCCTCCTCCTTCTCTTCTCCTTCAGCCACAATGCCTACACAACGCCTACACAACGCCTACTCACTAGATCACCAAGGGTGCCACTAAGGTACCTATCTAGTCTGGCGCCTCCCATCTCCCAAAACAACGCCTAAAACACGATGCCTAGCAACTCCTGACATTGCGTCGGCATCGCTAACAACTACCCATCTGACCTTCGATGCCCAGCTGACCCCGATGATGTGTCAGGGTTACTAACACCTACCCACCCGACGTACCAATGCCTCGACACAGTGACACCCCAACACCCCTACACTGTGACACCCTGACTCCCCGATCCCCTCCTATTGTCGACGTACGTCTCCAGCCTGCAACACAACCTACGACACCCAACAACACCTCTTGAACCCCACCTCTAACACCATGCTGCAACTCCTCCACCATCTGTGCTTGACCATCGTGCCACCATCATCACCAAGCCATGTTCTTACTTTACCTTCTCTATGGGTCAGCAACTCAGGGGACAATGTTGAAGGACTTCAACCTCACCTTGGATCTGATACATTAGAGCAATCATAGACCAATGGTCACCCAAGCCTATAGACCACTCATCCCTAATCATCATGTAGGTTAGCCCTTAACTTTCTCAAGTTCTAACTTGCAATATCCAATAAATTCGATAATGGATAATAACGTGCTACATTGTAACCTAAAATTAGAATCATAATTACATTAAGTAGTCGATCCACTTAGGTGTAATTCCATAAAGATAGCACATATGTATAATATTGTGATTATACATTAAACATGTAGAACCTTGATGAATAATCATATCGTAGTTAAGATGCATATAAATAACTAGTAAGTCATATAAATAACCAGTTAAGATGCATATAAATAATCTATATAAGAATGCATCTAAGTACATTGTCTTCTTATGAATTAAATGGTGAAAAAGACAGTAATGTGTAAATGAATATACTTTTATAAACATATATCTATATGACATGTTAGTTAGATCAAAGCATGTGTATAATAGTGAACCTAATAGATATTCTTGTGGAACATACTTACACCAATCTACATGGTAAGCATAATGTTATAAATAATATGGATTCACATTATAGAGAGGAAAATGACTTCATTAAACCTAAATTGGAAGAAAATATAATATTATTATTCACATATATATGAATTACTTACGTGACTAAGAATTAGTAATTAGAACTAAGATAGATATATAAAGCATCACATATTCTATCAACATAGATTAAAATCAAAAACCCTAACATGACATTCGGTGATCAGGAATTGGCTAAGAATAATATAAAAATATAATAGGAATCAATATGTTCACTTTGACTTGGCTAATATACATAATGTGTTTATAGGATGAAAAGTTGACTTTGTGGACCAAAGCATACTATTCAAGTTAACCTTTATGTGTGAAAAGAGGTATGTGCATTCTAACCCTAAGTTGGGCATTCTTACCCAAAGCTAATTTTCCAATGAGGCATTGCTTAGCCTTTATTTCCTTTGTTTCCTTTTGTGGCATTTTTACTACAATCGTTCTAGGGTCTTGGACCCCACTTGCAAACTTTTTTCTAATTCTTAAATCTACCATTAATTTATTCTAGCATGATGATATGATTGACTAATTAGATAATTTAGCGTACATTTGAACAAACCACCCACAATTTTGGGCATGAGCCTAGGGGAACATGATAATTGTTCCCAAGAGAATGTGGTAATTCTCCCCACTTTATATATATGTGGGTTCTTAAGAATGTGTAAATTCTTCCTCACCTAGAGGTTGAGGTCTGATAGGTGCCTCATCCTTATATTAGTTTAATGTAGTCACATTTAATCATTCATGCAACTTATTATTGTTTAACATGACAAAATTTCTTATTTGTTTTACTTGCCTCATATTCTTGACCCTCTTAGTATAGTAAATCTTTATTATTTCCTACTTCAGTTTATAATTGTCCTTATTCTTTATTTGATACATACATTTTTATCTCCTCTTGCTGGGTGATCCCAACCACCCAAGTTTCAGATCAGAGTGTGCAATAGGAGCATGGTGAACCGACCTACGGCTAGGAAAGGAGTCCCTCCTTACCTCATGAAATTATTTGTTAAGTTATTTTTATTGGAGACATATTGTTGTAGTGTAGCTTCCCTCTACTTAGATCCTTTACTTGTAGAAAACATGTACACCTTTAAGGTATATAGAGCCACATCAGATGTCTCACTGCTAACCTTTAAGGTCTTGATCCACACTCCAGAAATTTTTCTCATAATTCTCTTATTACTACATCAGATTTGTTTAATTTCCCAGTGTGGACCTCAGGGAAAACTCACGGTGTTCATGGAACCTAACAAGATGCATCAAAACAATTGTTATTATTCTCTTTTACTCATCTCGAAAGAATTAAAAAAACCATGTATCATAAGTGTATTGTCGTGCAATGAGAATGACATGAATCTAATTAGGTTTATCACCAAAGACAATAATTAATACAAGAAGCTCAATAGTTTGCAATTTGCAACATATAGGATACTTTCTATTTTTACATCATTCATATAAGTCATGATCAAAGGGATATCACCCCGAGACAACATATAATTATCCAACATTTATCCTAAATAGCATTACTCAAATGTAATCAATGCATGTCAATTCAATCTCAACATTGTTATTATCGATTTGTTTCATATAAGAATTCACATCAAGTATTAATAGAGACATTACAACTACCAACAAGATAGGCATATATACATATCATGTCATTCATTGTGCTCAGAACAAGATTTTAATAAAATATACACTTATAACATTCACTTTCTATGCATGTGTACAAATCTCAAACCATAGACGTACATAATGCACTTAATACATTTCTCTTTCTATTTACCACTCTTAAGTAAAGGATATTATTCAACACATAAGTTATTTCATTTGAAATCCATTAGAGAATACCATTTCAGAATCCAAGTATCCTAACATTGAATTCCAATCTAAGAGAATATTCCTATAAACCAATTCATATCTTTGAGCCTTGTCTTGTGATTGAATTAAACTACACTCATATGCATTCCTTGGTCTCTCATTTGGGGTCATTAATCGTTAGCCTCGCATTGCTCATCATTTTAGAGTTAGGGTTAGTGTTAGGTCTTTAGATCCATCTACTAATTTTCATCATTTCTTTTCATTTTATACTCATTAATTTCAACTTCTCTCATTTCATGTTCATTATATTATTAGAACCAATCATTCTTAATTTACTTGATTAACAATGCTTCCCTCTCACTAGAATCCATCAAAGTCCAATTTAGTCTATTTAACTCAATTTAAGAAAACCCATATGTAATTAAAATAAACATGTTATAGAATTCATCATAATTACTTCATTAATTTCATCCTTAACTTGCCATCATCAATCAGGTAATTCTTATTAATTTCCTTTCTTATATTTAGATGAGTGTACCTTGTCATTGAATTCTAGTGGGATTTTGGTAATTGGTAAAAGTATTTCAATTTCTTGTGTAACATACTGAATCTCAAAATCTTTTGCAATTTTACCCATTTTTCATCATTTCATTCCATTCTAATCCTTTTGGACTTTTTCCAAATTTTGCTAGCATTTTCTATCCTATTTGGCCTCAATGTTGAAATTGAGCAATATTTGATGATGTGATCTATATTTATCCACAGTCATTTTAATGAATGGGTTATTGCACAAATATCTCAAATAATGTCTTAATTAGAGATTAATAATGCAAAATGGACATTTATGAGATACAATTAGTAGATTTTATTAATTTAGAGATTTTATGGTTTTGTGGGACAAGAAATGAGAAATAAGAAATTTTATATTGAAATTTATTAATAAAGGTACTAATATATTTATTAGGCACTTAACATACAATCAAATATAAATTTTGTTCTAAAGGTGGAAATTAATGTAATGTTAAACTCCACACACTTTAATTAGCAAACCCATGAATTTTCATGTCAATTGGTATTTCTCTACCCTCATAATTTATTAAATGAATTTGCAACTCTAATATATATAAATTTCTATTGCATGGAACAAGAAAACTCCCTTGACTCCTATTTAGTATGCCCTTTAATTTATTTGACATTGAATAACAATTGCTTTCCCAATTGAATTGGTATTTAAAATCTTAATTACCATTGATATTTAATAGTGGTATTTGATTAAGGAAATTGATAATTTCCTAAACCAAACATAACACAATGTTTCTTTACTCTCCCTCCATCTCAAACATGTTGTTGCATTCTTACTCTCCAAAATGGGCTACACCCATCACCTCCTCTTCTCTCCTCACATTTCCTCCCTTCTGGAATGGGCAACGCCCCATCTTCCCCTTCCTCTCCTATCCACATCCTATAACTCCTCATTTTTCCTTCCTTCTTCCTTCACACCACAAAAACCCTATCCACCCTCCTCCTTCTCTTCTCCTTCGGCCACAACGCCTACACGACTCATGCTCACCTGATCACCAAGGGTGCCAATTAGGTCCCTATCTAGTCGGGTGCCTCCCATCCCCCAAAACAATGTCTGAAACTTGACCCCCAACAAATTCCAATGCTGCTTCGGCATCACTAACAGTTGCCCATCTGACCCATGATGCCCAGTTGGCTTAGACACTGTGTCGGCATCACTAACACCTACCCACGTGACACACTGATGCCCTGATGCTACGACACCCTAACGCCCCGATCTCCACTTGTTATCTACGTCCGTCTCTAGCCCACAATACAACCTGCAATGCCCAACAACATCTCTCATCCCCTCCTACAACACCATGATGCAAATCCTCCACCATATGTGCTTGACCACCGTGCCACCATCATCACAAAGCCATGTTCTTACGTTACCTTCTCTTTGGGGTAGAAACTCAGGGGCCAACATGGAAGGACTTCAACCTCACCTTGGATCTGATACAATAGAGCAATCACAGATCAATGGTCATTCAAGCCTATAAACCACTCATCACTAATCATCGCATGTTAACCCTTAACTTTCACAAGTTCTAACTTGCAATATCTAGTCAATTCGATCATGGATAATAACATGCTAGATAGTAACCTGAAATCAGAATCATAATTATATCAAGTAGTCGATCCACTTAGGCCTAATTCCATAAAGATAGCACATATGTATAATATTGTGATTATACATTAAACATGTAGCACCTTGATGAGTAATCATATCATAGTTAAGATGCATATAAATAACTAGTAAGTCATAAAAATTGAGATTAAGATGTAACCCAACTGATTGATCTCTTAACTTAGTATATTGCATATGAGTGTGTGCTACACATATGTATATGGACTAATAAACTCTATGTTGTAGCTCACAATTTCAATGATTGCTAATAATAGAACATAATACGATCTCATTCCTTTATGCATTCCCTGGATACACACATCACTATATATATGTGTGAGTTGGGAATTAGAAATACATATGGATCTAGGGAATTCTCTCATCTAAATTGATCCAAGGAACTTGAAATTTGTATAAGAATGCATCTAACTATATTGTCTTCATATGAATTAAATGGTGAAAAAGATAATAATGTGTAAAGGAATATACTTTTATAAACATATATCGATATGACACGTTAGTTAGATCAAAGAATGTGTATATTAGTGAACCTAATAGATATTCATGTGGAATATACTTACAGCAATATACACGGTAAACACGATGTTACAAATAATATGTATTCATATTATAGAGAAGAAAATGACATCATTAAACCGAAATTGGAAGAAAATATATTATTAGTATCCACATATATATGAATTACTTATGTGACTAAGGATGGGTAATTAGAACTAAGATAGATATATAAAGCATCACATATTCCATCAACAAAGATTAAAATCATAAACCCTAACATGACATTAGATGATCAGGAATTGGGTAAGAATAATATACAAATATAATAGGAATGCATATGTTCACTTTGACTTGGCTAATATACATAATGTGTTTATAGGATGAAAATTTGACTTTGTGGACCAAAGCATACTATTCAAGTTAAATTTTATGTGTGAAAAGAGGTATGTGCATTCTAACCCTAAGTTGGGCATTTTTACCCAAAGCTGATTTTCCAATGAGGCATTTCTTAGCCTTTATTTCCTTTGTTGCCTTTTTATGGCATTTTTACTTCAATCATTGTAGGGTCTTGGACCCCACTTGCAAAGTTATTTCTAATTCTTAAATCTACCATTGGATTATTCTAGCATGATGATATAATTAACTAATTAGCTAACGTAGCATACATATGTACAAACCACCTACAGTTTTGGGCATGAGCCCAGGGGAATGTGGCAATTCTCCCCACTTTATATATATGTAGGTGCTTGGGAATGTGTAAATTCTCCCTCACCCAGAGGTTGAGGTTCGGTAGGTTCCTCAACCCTATATTAGTTTAATGTAGTCACTTTTAATCATGCATGCAACTTATTATTGTTTAACATGGCAGAATTTCTTATTTGTTTTACTTGCATCATATTCTTGACCCTCTTAGTATAGTGAATCTTTAATATATCCTTATTCAGTTTATAATTGTCCTTATTCTTTATTTCACACATACATTTTTATCTCCTCTTGCTGGGTGATCCCAACCACCCATGTTTAGGATCAGAGTGTGCAATAGAAGAATGGTGAACCAGCCTAAGGCTAGGAAAGGAGTCCCTCCTTACCTCATGAAATTATTTGTTAAGTTATTTTTTATTGGATATATATTGTTGTAGTCTAGATTCTCTCTACATAGATCCTTTACTTGTATAAAGCATGTACACCTTTTTGGGAAAAAAATATGTACACTTTATCTAAATTGAATATAGTCAAAAAATTTAACTTCCGCTGCTATTTGTTGGAATTTGTTAACCATTGTTTTTAGTAAAGAGGTGGTGATTTCACTTCTTTTCAACATGGTATCTGAGCCAATGGTATTCAGATCCTTGACTATTTCAATTTGTCTCCTTATTTAGAAAACCTTACCTCATATAATATCCCTTTAGTTCACATTAGCATGGTCCTATGGTGAAAGCCTGAATTAGGACTATAAGAGTTTCATATTAGAAATATCTTTAATCAACGTTTAGGTGATTAGCCTATTAGGTAGCTACTAGGTCACAAAGTTGAAAGTGATGGTGTCTACAAAGGGTCAGAACTTGGGGGCTGGCAATATTTTCCTCTGTGCCACTAGCTTGGTTTATGAGGACTCTCGAGTTCATATCACACCGGCCTGGCCTGATCTGATATAGATTGTCTGAAATAACATACCTTTAGGCATATTACCTCAATGTTGAATATCCTTAGTAACCAAATAAAATCACCTTATATCCCTCAAGTTCCTTATATGAGTCTTAGATTTCCAAGTTTAGGGTTAGTGTACCCTATACTAGGATTTGAAGTTTGGTAATAATGATTAGTAAGACAATTAAGTGTTGGGTCTTATACATGTTTAGACTCACTCTTTTACCTCTAGATTAGTTTTACTTAGTCAACCCTTTTAAGGGGTGTAGTGGTGGTAGTACCTTGATAGATTTTGGAATTATTGGTTTCGAGGATGAAATCCTTTTATGGGGATGAAGTCCTATAATGCATTGAAATCTTTCTACTATGAAATTTGGGAACCCTAAATCCTTAGAAAAGAGATTAGTGAGCTTATATGATTAGTATAGAACAAACAAATTAATATCATAATTTATCTTGTTTGTTTATATACAAATGAGAATATAGTAAATCACATAATAAATAGCTCATATGCTTGAACCCTAACACATACATGATGCACATAAAAGTGAGTTACTCATCATTAATTATGAATACCCATAATGTTGACCATGTCACCTTGATGAAATGATAAATGGAACTAATGCATGATAAGAATGCATAACATATAATGGTCATTTGTTGACCTTGTCACCCTGATGATATGATAATTGGAACTAATGCTTCCTAAGAATGCATAACATATAATGGTCATGTTGATCCAAACCCAAAGATGCAATTATCTAACCTTAACATATATATCATTAATGCCTTTATGATACCTTATTGGCATTTGTTGTCATAACCTAATAATATACGTGATACACATAACAAGTGTATAATCACCTCATCATAGTTAAATCAAGTTATCAGTATATATAAAGCATATCACCTTTTTCTATAAATATTCATCCCATTAATCACCTTATCATAATTTCATATATGGATCAATTCATTAATATGCAATATTCACTAAAATACATATAATGACTCAAAGGTGATAAGGAGCGATTGGATTTACATAAGCACAATTATTAAGTCAATAATTCCAAATGTCTAATGTGATAATATGAAGTATAAATAGGAGAAAATGATAAATTATGACATGAATGTGAGTATAAAAAGTGATGTGACAATGTGTAATATAGGTGTAACTAATTATTGTGACATTATTTAGACTTCATAACTTGTTGGATAATATTATCTAATTCTAACAAAATAATTTGTGATAATTTCACATGGTAGTAATATGAGGATATTGGAGCATAAAATCAAGTTATCAATGAATGTGATCTAATATATTAGTAAATATGGAGATGATTTAGCAAACCCTAATTATGATTACTAAATAAGATATACATATGACTTGTGCATAATGTTTGGACATGCCACAACTAATATAATAATAAAGATGATGTAACATGGTAATGGAAATAATACTAATAAACGAAATGGTAATTGTGTTATATTTGATAAAAGGTGATATCCATAGTGGAAACCTTAGTGAAACTTGACTTATGAGTAGAGCATGTAAAGTACCATAGATTACAAGTAACCATCTAATTGCTTCATGTTGGGATGTTATGTAGTCACCCTTCCATCTTGTTGTGATTTCGGGGATGAAATCCTCTTTAAGGGGTGGAGTGTTGTAACATACTAAATCTTGGATTCTTTTGCAATTTTACCCATTTTTTCATCCTTTCATTCAATTCTTATCCTTTTGGACTTTTTCCAAATTTTCCTAGCTTTTTCTATCCTCTTTGGCCTCGATGCTGAAATTGAGCTATATTTGATGATGTGATCTATATTTAGCCACATTTATTTCAATGAATGGGTTATTGCACAAATATCTTAAATAATGTGTTAATTAGAGATTAATAATGCAAAATTGCTATTTATGAGATATAATTAGTAGATTTTATTAACTTAGAGATTTTATGGTTTTGTGGGACAATAAATGAGAAATAAGAAATTTTATATCTAACTTTATTAAGAAAGGTACTAATATATTTATTAAGCACTTAGCATTCAATCAAATATAAATTTTATTCAAAAGGAGGAAATTAATGTAATGTTAAACTCCACACACTTTAATTAGCAAACCCATGAATTTTCATGTCAATTGGTATTTCTCTACCCTCTTGATTAATTAAATGAATTTGCAAATCTAATATATATAAATGCCTATTGTATGGAAAAAGAAAACCCCCTTGACTCCTATTTAGTCTTCCCTTTAATTTGTTTGACCATTGAATAGCAATTGATTTCCTAATTGAATTAGTATTTAAAATTTTAATAATCATTGGCTTCAATAGTGGTATTAGATTAAGAAAATTAATGATTTCCTAAACCAAATGTAACACAATGTTGCTTTACTCTCCCTCCATCTAAAATGTGACGTTGCATTCTCACTCTCCAAAATGGGTGATGCCCATCACCTCCTCTTCTCTCCTCACGTTTCCTCCATTCTAGAATAGGTGATGCCCCGTCATCCCCTTCCTCTCCTATCTGCCTACTATAACTCCTCCCCATTCCTTCCTTTTTCCTTCACACCATGAAAACCCTAGATGCCCTCCTCCTTCTCATCTCCTTTAGCCACAACGCCTACACGACGCCTACTCACCAGATCACCAAGGGTGCCACTGAGGTCCCTATCTAGTCTAGAGCCTCCAATATCCCAAAACAATGCCTGAAACACGACGTCTAGCAACTCCCTATGCTGCATTGGCATCGCAAACAACTACCCATATGACCCTCGACGCCCAGCTTCCCTCGACGTTGTGTCGGCATCACTAACACTTGCCCACCAAACGTACCGATGCCCCGATGCAGTGACACCCCGACGCCCCTACACTGTGACACCCTGACGCCCCGATCACCTCCTATTGTCGACGTACATCTACAGCCTGCAATACAACCTGCAACACCCATCAACGCCTCTTCACCCCCACCTTCAACACCATGCTACAACTCCTCCACCATCTGTGATTGACCATCGTGCCACCATCATCACAAATCCATGTTCTTACTTTACCTTCTCTATGGGTCAGCAACTCAGGGGACAATGTTGAAGGACTTCAACCTCACCTTGGATCTGATACAATAGAGCAATCATTGACCAATGGTCATCCAAGCCTATAGACCACTCATCACTAATCATCATGTAGGTTATCCCTTAACTTTCTCAAGTTCTAACTTGCAATATCTAGTAAATTCGATAATGGATAATAACGTTCTACATAGTAACCTAAAATTAGAATCATAATCATATTAAGTAGTCGATCCACTTAGGTCTAATTCCATAAAGATAACACATATGTATAATATTATGATTATACATTAAACATGTAGAACCTTGATGAATAATCATATCGTAGTTAAGATGCATATAAATAACTAGTAATTCATATAAATAACCAAGTAAGATGCATATAATTAATCTATATAACAATGCATCTAACTACATTGTCTTCCTATGAATTAAATGGTGAAAAAGACAATAATGTGTAAATGCATATACTTTTATAAACATATATCTATATGACATGTTAGTTAGATCAAATCATGTGGATATTAGTGAACCTAATAGATATTCATGTGGAATATACTTACACCAATATACATGGTAAGCATAATGTTAGAAATAATATGGATTCACATTATAGAGAGGAAAATGACATCATTAAACCAAAATTGGAAGAAAATATATTATTATTATTCACATATATATGAATTACTTATATGACTAAGAATGAGTAATTAGAAATAAGATAGATATATAAACCATCACATATTCTATCAACATAGATTAAAATCATAAACCCTAACATGACATTCGATGATCGGGAATTGGCTAAGAATAATATAAAAATATAATATGAATCAATATGTTCACTTTGACTTGGCTAATATACATAATGTGTTTATAGGATCAAAAGTTGACTTTTTGGACCAAAGCATACTATTCAAGTTAACCTTTATGTGTGAAAAGAGGTATGTTCATTCTAACCCTAAGTTGGGCATTTTTACCCAAGCTAATTTTTCAATGAGGCATTGCTTAGCCTTTATTTGTTGCCTTTTTATGGCATTTTTACTTCAATCATTCTAGGGTCTTGTACCCCACTTGCAAAGTTATTTATGATTCTTAAATCTACCATTAATTTATTCTAGCATGATGATATGATTGACTAATTAGATAATGTAGCGTACATTTGAACAAACCACCCACAGTTTTGGGCATGAGCCTAGGTGAACATGATAATTCTTCCCAAGAGAATGTGGCAAATCTCCCCACTTTATATATATGCGGGTTCTTAAGAATGTGTGAATTCTCCCTCACCTAGAGGTTGAGGTCTGATAGGTGCCTCATCCTTATATTAGTTTAATGTAGTCACATTTAATCATGCATGCAACTTATTATTGTTTAACATGGCAAAATTTCTTATTTGTTTTACTTGCCTCATATTCTTGACCCTCTTAGTATAGTGAATCTTTATTATTTCCTGCTTCAGTTTATAATTATCCTTATTCTTTATTTGACACATATATTTTTATCTCCTCTTGTTGGGTGATCCCAACCACCCAGGTTTAGGATCAGAGTGTCCAACAGAAGCATGGTGAACCTGCCTAAGGCTAGGAAAGGAGTCCCTCCTTACCTCATGAAATTATTTGTTAAGTTATTTTTATTGGATACATATTTTTGTAGTGTATCTTCCCTCTACTTAGATCCTTTACTTGTAGAAAGAATGTACACCCTTTTTGGAAAATTTTATGTACACTTTATTTAAATTGAATAAGTCAAAAAATTTAATTTCTACTACTATTTGTTGGATTTTGTTTACAATTGTTTTTAGTAAAGAGTTGGTGATTTCACTTCTTTACATCTTGTAAGACTGCTCACTTTAGGATACTAAAATGGATTAGGGTTAATTTTTCTTACACTATAGTCTCTAGTCATCTCCCTATTCATTACTATGTGACTTGTATAAAGACTTGCATTTATGTGAGAAATTACTCATTTTTCCATAAATTATACTAAAATAGGTTCATTACATTTAGAACATTTTAATAAGTCTTATTATCTTCAACTAAAGACAAATTACTTAGAATTTACATTTTTTCACATTGACCATGTTATTTCTAACTTTATCTTTCATGCTCACCTTAATGCTAAATTTCTACGATTTTCAATAAGATGTCAAGTTGGAAACATCATAGGGACCTTATTATTTAGTAATCTATCAAGGTGTACAATGTGGTTTGTCATGGCTATTCACACACATGGAAACATTAGTTTCCATTTCCACACATCTTATTTATCACTTTTAAGTATGTATCCATTCATTGGCTCATTTGAGTCAATTCAGAAAAATCAACCCTAGAAATGGATTATCTTTATTTAAAACTCTCAATTAGATCATTAGGTACATAAAACATGCAATTCTATAAATGATCTGAAAATATAATGGAGGACTCATTCTTATTACGTTCAAACATGATTCTATATTTGTCAACACAATTCCCAAGCATATTTGGAATTGGCTAATTTTTAGAAAATATTCACATGAAACAACATAGTCCTACACCTATAAAATTTTCTGTAGAATGCCAACCAATTTATAGGAACATAAAAAGTTCAATTCAATGAGAAATAAGTAAAACCATTAGAATTTGATTCCCTAATACCAAATTGATACCCAATGACATACAAATATAAGCAAGGTTTCTGATTATTTTATCCAGATAGAATTTGGCTTTCAACATGAATACAAGGGATATAAACCCTAACTTAAGGTGAAAGCACCTAAAAAAGGTAGGTTATGTGATGAGTTTCTAGAAATTCAATAAAACTCTAGCAAATGTATCCATTTCTTTCTCCTCTCAACTCAGAAACCCTAGATATGAAGAATGTGAGTGAAAGAGGGAGATTTTATATCACTTCGAATTAAATTAGTGGAGGGACATAATCTTGACATGTGAGAGAAAATTCATTATGGAAGACTATGCAAAGAAGCTACACTTACTTTATTTCATCATTTCTCAAATGATAAAACCCTAGTCATCAATTTGACAACTTTCTTCTCTCAAACCCTAACTCTCCCTCTCTCACATGGATTTCATTTCTATGATACTAGTACAAAAATATGAGATCTCCTTGGGTTCTAGTTTGGTCATATAGATCAACTAAGGTGCTTCGGTCAATTGCAAATTGACCCAACATTACACTGTCTTTTATTTCAATAGAATTTTTTGTCCTACAAATGTCACTGAGTATGTTGTCTCACACAACATTTCAGAAATCCAAAAAAAAAAAATCAGATCATTCAACTTTATGAATTATAGATAAAAATAAATTACTATACTACTATATGTTAGGCAAAATACATGGTTGACTGAGTTTATCATGGGCAAGATCGAACGACACCACACTCTTTAGTGCTAAAAAATCATCCAAAAATTATGAAAATCTAACAAAGTGTCCAAAATGTATTTCCTAAGCTACATTTAAAATCTCACATCAATTGGATCTAAAATAAAACTATATAATTCAAGTACCAAACTATTATATTTTAGCCTGAAAGCATGGTCACCTAAGTTTGTCCTGGGGAAACTCAACTTACAAACAAGTCAAAAAATTATTAAAAATAATAATATTTTTCAATATCAGTAATAATTGAGTTAACCAAATTATATCCAAATTTCAACTAAATCAAATTAATAGGTAAAATGCTAAAAATAATTTACTAAAACACTATATTTATCATGTATTGTATTAATATGCTACCAAAACCCTAATTTTGGATGATTAGGGCTTTCAATTCTGAAACCCTAATTGTTTGAATGCATATTTAGAGTTTTCATTATGTTTAAATAATCATAATTAGACTTCCATCATTAATCAAGCTTATTCAATGACCAATCTACTGAGCATGTAATCATCCAACTAAGCCTTAATTAGATGGCTAATTTGAATATGGGTCGTTACAATTTTGCGCCGAGTTTAAAATTTGGCACACTTGGTGGTTTTTTTTTATTAGTGTATGGAAGGTAATAAGATGAAAGAAGAAGTGTATAAGAGGATTTGGATAATTTTCATCACTTAATTATATGATTAAATACATCAACATATTTTTCTAATTCACTACATCCAAATAATGATATGACAATGGGGTGCGTGAAAATCACAGAGATATGATTTACTAATCAATAGGAGGAACATCGTGTTTGATCCATGTTGGTTCCTATAACACTTATCATCCTTTTCAAGGAACACGATGCTTATATTGATTAGCTACAAAGGGTGATTTCTAACTATTGGCATGATTTCATAGATATAGTCAACATTACGAACAAGGGGGTTGAATGCCAAATTCTATATGAAAATGTAGAAGTAAACAAAACCGACTAGATATGACATCAACTAACATTGTAAGAATAGAGAATGGAAATTAGAACAGATTGAGAAACATGCATGTCTAATATGTTGACATAAAACAAAAATACAAAAATATAGTAGGTGTGAGTGGAAAGGAGTACGTATCACCCAACATCTACTCTAAGCTTAGAAATTTACCCATCCCTAAGAAAACACTAAACCCAAAATGCAGGGGAAGAAATATATGATGCTCATATAGGAGGTCTTGGCAACTCAACGAAGCTCCAATTAAAAGGAACATGGACAAGTAATGGAGCCTTGACTATGAGAGGTCCATCGTGAAAAATGTTATTAAGTGGTCATGGTATCTCAAAGGTACTGTCAGGATGCCTAAATTAGTTTGTTACACCTCACAATCCATCCAATAGGCCCATATATACTCCTTCATCCGTAGTGATAATGTTTTAGTTTTGTGTGGATCTATAGGAAAAGGAAATATATAGGGGTGGTGACCATTTCGTGACTTAAGGGTCTTTCCATAAGTGAAGACTTGAAATGGACTACCTTCTTTTGTGTCTAAAGTAGTATGCAATAAATGTATAATATGTGTTTGCCAACCATGCCAAATCAGGATGAGGATCTTACTGTGGCTTCTTCTCAACACCTAGATCTTTATATAACACTTTTTGTTGAAATAGGAGGAGTCGTGTCATCTACAAAGTCAGTTAATATTCATTTTTAGTTTTACATCATCCTAGTCTAACATAAAATTAGCATCAACGTCAATGGAAGTGGAGTTCTTGATCATATCAACATGGAGCTCGAAATACTCCTTATGAAACACATCCAAATAATCCAAGGAACATGGATTAGAGAAGAGATAGAAAGATAAATAGGTGGTACATGTATTTCTCATGGTTGGGATGTACCTCATAATATGAAATAACTAGATAAGTAATAGAAGTTGGTTGTTCATCTACCACAATATACTCAACCAAGGTTGGTTGATCACTATATATGCTTGGATATGGACTATAATAGGGAATGGTGGTGCAACCTTAAATACTACTATTATTCTTTGGTCACTCTCCTATTGACACTTTTGAACATGATGTTTCAAAGCCTCAAATGCATATAATGATGGAATATAAGTGTACATATCACCCTATGTCTCATGTTTCTCAACATGTGCATGTATCTTCATCCATGTATCATTGTCTCTCAAATGGCATCATTATCAACCTCTATAGTGATCATTTGCATTGACTTCTCTTGCAACTCTTTATAACTTGCTGGTGAACCTCAAACTCCTTCACACGTTGGAAAAGTTTAATTGTTATCTAATCCAATAGTGCCTGCATTCTTTTTTGTTGGGCTTTTTGTTCGGCTAGCATTGCTTCTTGATAATTTTGCATCATATGATGGGGGTTCATTTCTCACTCATCTTGGGTGAATACTGATATGCATAGTAAGTCTCTCTACCATAAGCCCCAAAATATTAATTATTGTAATTTGCTTCAACTTAATATTTGTCTACATGGCATGGTTCGTCGTGGTAGCTTTCAGAATATTATGGGTTGAAGTCAACTTCATCTCCACAATAATAAGAAGGCATGAAATCTTTCTCTGAGACGGTTCCATATAGTGTTGAATTTATTTGTGAAGGTGATTCAGGAAGTTCCACACATCATGGCTATAGTAGGCACAATTTGACATTGAACACCATGTGGTACCTGTCACTCCATTTATATGATGCTTGAAAAATAATTTTAGTACTATTAGGTTTGAATAAATAAAAGATCCAAAAAATGTAGATATATAGTTGATTTTTTAAAAGAAAGTAAAGTTATAAATAATCAAAATATAAAACATATAAAGCAACTAAAAGATTTAAAGAAGCTAAAAAAATTATGGAACGCATTACAAAATTACAAAAATAAATTAAGAATTACAAAAACAAACTAAGGAATTAAATGAAACTAAAAATCAAAAATAGAAACTAAGAAAGAAAAATACTAACTTATCCTAACAAACTAAAAAAACCCAAAATGTCTCCTTCTCTTCCGAAACGACGTCACAATTTTTTGTATGTTCTTATTGCGCAAGGAAATTCACCTAGGAAAGATCCCTAGATTTCTATCTGAACTAGCACAATAATCACCACCCACAAGTGGACACATCTTGACGTAGTATAGTTGGCGGTTGAACCCAAAAGATGATGTTCTTAAAAATTAATCTCTTCAAAGTAACAAAGAGAGAACATGTATTTAACTTAGAATTTAGATTGGTTGTTGATTTTACTAGGATTTCCAATAATGGGGTTGAACTAAGGGTTGATCATCAGATGGATGGGAACACTTGGGTGGAACAAGTTTCACTACCATACCTATCACTCATTCTCTCACTGCATCATATTAAAAACAAAAATGAATATATTAATTCCAACTAAATCATCCTTTTTGCATTAGAATTACAATGTAGAAATATATCACTCAAAGATCATGGCCACACCTAGAGAACATACATCTTTCACCTCTAAAAATATCAATATAAAATTCTCATCAAGGGTTTAAGAATTAATTGACATCCTAGATATTGAGTTGAAATTTATATAAGATACTATAAACATGTAAACTTGATCATTAGAGAGTACAAGAATAAAATGACTAATTCTAAACATATAATGGTCCATACAACAATCGATCTAGTAAAGACAATAAAATCAGTTAATAGGGTTACTCCCCACACCCTGTCAAGAGGAATATTCACTCATCATAGTAGTAATATGATTAACAATGCCTTATATGAATAAAGTCATCATCATTGTGTACAAAAAAGGACTATCCATGGTGTTTGGATGCTCATGTTCAAGGATAGGGATGACAACGACAGACAAAGCAACAAGATCACTCTTTGAGGATTGTTAGAGAGGGTCTTGGGGGTGTCATCTTCCTTCCACAACTGAGATCGGTTTACTATAAGGAAGGAGAAACAAGTTGATGAGGGTGGGGGATGTGAACCAATGGAAAGGAGCACTATAAGAGTAGCTTTTTTTAGGTTTGAACATTGTATACTTGGCTATAACAAAATTGGAAGTGTAATCTACCAATGGAAATGGCCGATGTAATCTTCGCATCCTAATGGCGTCAGTGGAGAACCCTTATATTGGTGGTTGTATCCTTGTACATATAGTAAGAGGACATGGTTTACAACCATCTCTCACTTCCTTACAGTCAAGTCTTGTGCACCATGGATGTGAAGAGGTATAAAAAAGAGCTAGATGAAAGGTCTCACGACGTTCAATATTCAGACTAGTAGATGGAGGGGAAGGATGACCATAAATAGGTGGGAAGTATTTTTCAATAGGTGATCCTTGGGATACCATCTAAAGGCATGAGTAGGAAGCATATCATAAGATGGAGTCAACCATTCCATTCATAGATAGAGGGTAGAACTTTTGTAATTTGATGAAATACAAATTTCATCAGAAGATAGGCATGGTAGAGTTCCATTGGTTGATGAGCCAGAAAATCCTTCAGTTGGTTGGAAGAAGGATGGTAGCTCATCATCGGTAGATGCCTAGGAAAGCATGTGGAGTTTCCTTCTATTTGTGAGTACTAGGCTTTCATTGTTTGGTAATATACATAATGGTAGAGTGAGTGAATGGGTTCCATCAAAAGATGAACACTCGTATGCAGGTGTTGGACTTCCATGGAAAGGCATGGGGGTTGTTTCTCCTTCTTTGCATCCATCAGTTGGTGCATGAAAAACTACCATTAGAGTGTAGATGTTGATTCTTCATCGATATGAAAATAGGAAGGCACACAATGTTTCCATGAGTTTATGAATGTTGGCTTCCATTGGTTTTCAACTAATGAAGGGACAAACTGATCAAAGTAGTTCCATTTCAATATGAAAATCAATAGAAGATGCTAGTATTGGTTAGTGGGACCACTGATTCTACATTGGTACACGAGATATGAAGCTCAATGTTGCCATGAATATAGGGATTTGGATCAAAATTGTACAAATTAGCATAAAATTAAGAAAATTTAAATGTAAGGTACATCTAATGTAAAGTGACAAGAATTGTTACAAAGCTAAGCTAAAAGTGAAACTAAAACTAGGATTAATATACATTCATATAATAGACTAAAAAATAAAAAATGTCTTTTGGTCTCTAGAAATAGTGCCATGATTAATATGTATGATTATTCCACTAAAAAATCTCCTCAAGATCATTTCCTATGTTTTTCCTAAACTAAGGTGAAATAATCACGACCTAAAAGTGGATGGATCTTATCACAATATAGCTTAGGATCGAACAAACGACAATGTTATTAAGAAAAAAATGTACTTCAAGCCCATTTAAGAAAATATAACTAAAAGGATGAATCTTTGAAGGTTTTTAAATTAACTAAATAAATGAATCAACAAAAATAAATTACAAAGAAAGAATTGATTTTTAACAATGACAAAAATTCATGTACAAAGGGTTTCACTACCACTGCCTCCATATATGCTCTTTCACATTGTATAACTCACTTGTATGATAATCATATTGAGGCCAAGGAAATTCTATATCCCTTCATAATATATAATCTCACAAAGTCACATTTCCCCTTAGGCTCAAGGTCTTATTACCTATGGATCTCAAATCTTTCATCCCAAAGAACAATCTTCTAAAGTTGTATATGTGGTTTAGTTATGCATAATTGATGTTGTAATCTTAGGTTTAAATGTATCTATTCCAATGATTGAAATAGACACACAAGTTTGATATCTAGTCCATAACATATGCCTTAGATAAATAATATAAAATATAAATTAGTTCAAACAATTAGTGGTTCACAATTAAAAATTACACATACAAGAAGGTAGACTAATGCTTATGCCCTAGTAAGATGAACTACCCTCTATTGTAGATTCATGGGTGGTAGTGGGGGGCTTCAATGTGATCATGTTCCCATCCGAAAATTTTGGAAGCAATACTTTTGATAGTGCAAAAAATAGAGATTTCATCATGGATGTTGATGCTTGTTTTCTTCACGACCTGGGTGCTTGCGGCACACAAACTACTTTTCAAAGGGGCATCCTCCACAAGCGTATTGATTGGGAACTGGGAAACCAATTATGGATCGATCTCCCATCCAGGAACAAGGTCCAAGTATTGGAGAAGAACCTCTATGACCATGCCCCCATTCTCGTAGCTTCCGAGGAGCCAAGCACAACCCATGGCAGGCGCACCACCCGCACATCAACCTGAAGGTACTCTACTGCTGGAAACATAGAGTTCATAACTCGAGCGTGGTCATGTGAACAAGATCTAATGGATGACAATGCCCTCTTTCTAGCTCTGGCCTCAAAGTGGAATGCATCTAATCGCAAGGCTGACAGGAAGGAGAAGGATCGAATGTCGAATAAGATCAAGTAGAACCAGATGAACCTTGCACTTAATTTCAACCAGGAGTTAGCCCAGGACACGATCCAGCTCTAGGAGAACCTTGACACTATCTTACATAGGGAGGAAGTAGAGAATCAATAAAGAGCCATATGCAGTTGGCTCAAACTAGGGGACAATAACACCCGATATTTCCACTCTTTCATCAAAACTCAGCGCTGGAGGAATAAGATCACCTATCTTAAGGATGATGATGGCATCAAGAAGGACAACGAAGAGGAGATCAAACTCCTTATTCTAATGTTATTTTCTGTGATGTACTAGGAAACCAAAGGCGAGCTAAGGAAATCGACTAGCATTTGTTTCCCAGGTGCTTTTGATCCTTTAGAGCATGAATAACTAACACAGATGGTGGCTATTTGGAGAGCTCTTAACTCAATGTCACCAGTTAAAGTGCCCAAGCCTGATGGAGTAGATGCTATCTTTTATCAACAAAATTGGAATATGCTTAAAGCTCAACTATGTCAATTTGGGATGAAACTGTTCAATGGAAGTGATATTCCCCCCACATCGACGGATTCTCTCATCATTCTCATACCGAAGACTTATTCTCTTGAACAATGCTCCCAGTTGTGGCCCATATCCCTAAACAACATGTGCACGAAACTAATCTCTAAGGTAATAGCAGCAAGGATAAAACCATATCTAAATGAATGGATCTCCCCCTTTCAATCAAGCTTTGTTCCAGGAAGAAGGATTGGTGAAAACACAGATTTAGTCCAAGAAGTCATTCACTCAATGGATTCCAAGATGTGCTCAAGGAAATTTTTAGCACTTAAATTGGACTTGGTCAAGGCTTTTGACAAGCCCAACTGGAAATTCATCCATGGCACTCTCACTCATACATCCATCCCCATGAACATCATCAATATCATCATGCATATTATTTGTTCAAGGATATCTTCGATTCAACTGGAAATACATCTTTTCATCCCTCATGTGGAGTCAAGCAAGGGGACCCTTTGTCCCCCTACATCTTCATCCTCTACCTAGAGAGGTTTAATCAACTGATAATTGCTATTGTCTCCAATGGAAATTGGAAACTGATTGTAATCTCCAAGGCAAAGGTGCTTGTATTCCATGCTAGTTTCACAAATGATATAATTCTATTCGGGGAAGCCTCCCTACACCAAGAAAACTCAATCCACAAATGTCTTAAGGAATTCAGTGAGGCATCGGGGTTGTTCCTATCCTACGAAAATCCATGGCCTATTTCTCCTTCAATACTCCTAGATTGATCAAGAACAACATTTGTAGGAGGCTAGGGGTCTAGGAAACCAGTAACTTGGGTAGACACCTGGGCATCCCTATCATTCATACAAGAAAGGGCAAGGAGATTTTCAATTCCCTGTAGGAGAAATTTCATAATAACATTAATCAATGGAAAAACAACCTTCTTTCCCTTATAGGAAGGGTAACCTTAGCAAGATTAGTTCTCCGATCCCAATCATGTTACATAATGTAGTCCATTTAGCTTCCCATCTCCACGTGTGATAAGATTGACCAAACAATCAGAAACTTTGTGTGGAAGACATCTCAATCTGGTTGGATGGAAATAGGTTACAAGACCCAAGGAATAAGGTGGTCTGGGAATCAAGTGGACCAGGGACGTTAACACTGATTTGTTGATGAAACTAGCCTGGGACTTTATACAAAAATGCCATATACCGTGGGTGGACATCATGATAGGGAAGTACTACTTGAGAGGACAACCCAAGTTTATTGGGTCTCACTTATGGTGAAGTACAAAGAGTTTTTTTCCCTTTCTATTTTGCAACTCTAGGCTAGTGGCCATCTCAGGTCAGGACACCCTTGTTTGGATGGATGAATGGATCGGTAATAGACTCAAGCCATCTTTAAAGCCTAGACTAGCCATCCCGGATGACCTGTAAGATCTCAAGGTTTTGATCCTCATGAAGGAAGGCAACATATGGGGTACAGACTTCCTCAACTATTGGTTCACCCTTGAGATGGTCACAATCATTCAGTCCATGCCTACACCCTACATCACCTATGGGGAAGATACTTGTATATGAAAACCGGACCTTTACGGGAGCTTCACTACTAGCTCAGCTTATTCACTTATAAGTTTGTTGCCAGCGGCTGAGGGACATGACTTATTCAATATTATATGGTCTCTCATGATACCACACCGAATCAAAACTCATCTTTGGTTGCTTCTACACAATCGTCTGCTCACAAATGTCATGCGCACCCAGAAGAGGATGATTGAAGATCCCTTATGCCCTCACTACAAGGTAGTGGAGGAGGACTGCCTCCACACTCTTCCTGATTGCAATGAGGCAAAGTTGATGTGGTCCCTAATCCTTCCACTGGGAGCAACTCTCTTCTATTCAAGCCTGAACATAGTCAATTTGTTGGCGCTTATGGAAGAATCGTAATGTCTTTATTTTTTAGCACAACTCAATCCCCTATAGGGTTCTAGCAATGCATTGTAAAGCTAAAGTAGCCTCCTTCCAACAGGCGATGTTCAACACTTACATTCCACCTACCATTGGCCAACCTGCATGCAACCCGCTAGAAGTGAACCCGATGTCCACTATTCTACAAGTCGATGTCACCACATCCAATTTTGCAAGCATGAAGTGCACCTGTGCTATTGCATGGAACCTGATCGAAAACCAACTCAAGTGCACTTCCCATCTTTCACTTGGGGTTGACGTCATGGAAGGGGAGCTGAAAGCAATTCTTCATGGAGCTGAATTGGTCATGAACAACAATCTCTCATATGTAACCATTATCTCCGACTCAAAAAATGTAGTGGAATGGGTCATAGGGTACAACATGCCTCTAGGTAAGTACCTTACCTTAATAATGATGATCAGAGAATGCCTTAAACAAGCAAGGATTGTGAACACGGTACATATGAAGAGAGATCAGAACAAGCTCAAGGATGTGCTCGCCAAATTTTGCCTTAAGCAGCCACAAATGCCTTTAGACTGGAATACTTGCCCAACAGAAGGATTGGACATCTATCATTCTGTTAAAATTAAGTTCCCCACTTTATTTTTGAGTCTTAGTACCTGATGTAACTGGCCTGCCGGTATATAAAAAAAAAGAATAAGGAAAAACAAGTGAATTAAGGGCTCGTTCTCTTGTTGAAAGTGGTAATAAGATATACTCTTTTTGTAGATAATTGAATTATACATCCAATGGATTTGGATCCACTCAATTATTTAAAGGATGTTAAATATGGAGCCATATTACTAATTGGGTATGAATTAATGATCATTTCTCTAGTTGATGGAGTTCAGGAGTGAGGACTTAATTTTTTGACCTATTTAATAGGAATGTCTGGAGTATTTATGACTTCTCCTCTTATCCTTGCATAAATTATATGATGTATTTATTGAAAATTTAATAGAGAGTTTACAAATTCTCATCTTCTCCTTGCATCAACCTACATTTTAAACATAAAAAATATTTTTCAATAAATGATTGTCATTGTATTAAGAAATTTTGCATGGAATCTACATCTAAGAGAAGTCTGTAACTATCATGATACAGATGAGAACAACATATGTAAATAGATAACATTGAATACATTTAAGACTCTTCATCACATTCCTCCCCTTAATAACCCCTTATGCTTGTAGAGTTATGGTCAGCCTTTCTACTTGTTGCTCCTTGCTTAATGTGATGATTTATGAAAGATCATAAACATAGGAAAGTATTTGTATCATATGTGTTACTTACATGAATTATTGAATATGAATGATGTACTAAGAAATATACAATTAAGATACTTTTTTTAGAAGAAAAAAATGTTAAGTATTTATGGAAAAAAGGAAATATGGCCATGATGATAAACCATAAGGTCAAATCTAAGTGAGAATAGGGATGACTAAAAGCATGTTGCTTATCGGTAATTGAGAATGAATGTGGAGAAATGCATTAAATTGCATGTATAAAATAAATATATTTGTAAAATATATGTCAATTTGTATACTTATTACTCACACTATACTTATTGTATTGTCTATGGATGACAATGATAACAAAATATCACCAACATAATAAATTTTATTTTGATCAATGAGCGCTGTGGCGGACGCGGGTGCTCCGACCTCTGCGGCGGCCGATGGTGCTCCGTCCTCTGTTGCCGCCACTTCCGGGTCCAGTAGCAGTAGATAGGATGGTTGGTTCTCTGAGGACGCCGATGTCACCATCGGGAGAGAATGGGTCAGATCAGTGGCCGGCCCTCCGCCCAAACTAAGAGGTGCGGTGGCTACTGATCCGAAGACCCCCTTTCATAAGGAAGGGGACAGAAGGACATGGACTCGATTCAATGAGCCCATAATGGAAGAGATGGAGGAGTATCACAGATTCTCCACCATTGTGCAGATTCTAGGCAAGAAATGCCATCTGCTTCAGCTGAAGGGATGGATGATCAGACACTGGCATCCGAAGGGGGAGATCAAAGTTTTCACGTTGGATGGGGGTTGTTTCTCACTAGGTTCGCCAGCGAAGCAGACAGGAATGGAGCTATGCTGAGGGGTCCGTGGTTCTTTGACGATCAGTTGGTGTTGGTCTGGAAATGGACTCCACAAGCTGATACGAGGCATGCTGCCTTCACAACGGCGCCAGTGTGGGTTTCCCTCCCTGACGTCGGGAAGCATTGGACCTCTAGAGCTATTGCTGTTATTGCCCACGCAATAGGCACCCCCAGAGCTATCGACCGGCGGTCCAACGGCTCTGTCCAAGGGTGCGCTAGAGTGTGTGTTGACATCTCTGCTGATGCCGAGCCGCCTCCTAAAATTATGGTTGAACTCCCAAATGGTGACGAGTGGGAGGTCAGGTTGAAGTTTGAAGCTTTGCCTGACCGCTGCAGCACCTGTAAGGTTTTCGGCCATGTGTTGGGCGAATGCCCTGGTGAGAGAAGCAAGGTGGTCCTTCACTCACCACCGATTGTCCCTGAGGTTCCTCGGGGCAGACCCAGGCGGGGTGGCAAGTCTAGGCCCCCGACCGGAACTCGTAGGGGAAAAGAGAAGGTTGCTGAAATTGTTGGTGATGCTGGTGTGGTGATTGGTGTCACTGGCTCTGTGCTTGCTGCCGAGGCTGCCCTTGATGGTGCGGTGGGGGCTGGTTCAGCTACAACCAGTGATGTATCGGTGGCCATGGCAGCGGATAAAGATACAGGTGATGCAGTACCAGTCGAAGAAGGTGAAGTCAGGGGAAGCTCAGGTCAGGAGGTGCTGGTGACGAATACTGCTGCTGCTGCTGCGACTTTGTCACTCAATGCATTCTCTGTGTTCGAGCATATGCCTGAGGATTTACCTGAAGGAATGGAAGAAAGAAGGAGTAGGAGTCCTAAACAGACCCGAAGCACCACTAAGAAAGGAAGGAAGAACAACCACCTTGAAGCAGGAGGTGGGTCAACCAGAGATAAGTAATGACCATCCTCGCTTGGAATGTGCGAGGGGCATCATTGGTGAACAGCCAGAAGGAGCTGAAGAAAGCCATTACGAAGATTGGTGCTTCGTTAGTCATTTGCTTGGAAACAAGGATTAGAAGAGCAGTAAAGGAGAGGTTTGATACTCTGTTCCCTGGTGGGTGGAGTGCTGTGACAAACATTGAACAGAGGGAAGGTGGACGCATAACTGTTGGGTGGCGTAGTGATATCTGGGTGGTTGATACCATTAATGCCTCTGATCAAGTGGTCACTGTTTCCTGCTGTAATATGGGAGGGGCGCATTTTATATTGTCTGCTGTATATGGTGAAAGACTGGAGGGGGATAGAACTCGCATGTGGAAGAATATCAGTGAATGCGCTCAAGCTGAGGTCCCTTGGCTTGTGATAGGCGATTTTAACAACATCATAAGAGTAGATGAGAAGTACGGTGGTAAGCGTGTGCCGGAGAGAGTCCTTGCACCGTTTAATAACATGGTGGAGGATACCAACCTGATTGAAATCAATAAAATTGGGGGAAAAACCACTTGGTCTAACAAACAAGGTAAGGGGAATAGAATCGCCAGTTCCATTGATAAGGGACTGGTGAATGAGGCCTGGCTGAATGTTTGGCCTTCGTCGTACATTAAGGTGGGCTCTAACTCCCTTAGTGACCATGCTTGGATGAAGATCGAGTTGGTGGATAAACCGTACATTAAAAAACCTTTCAGATTCTGTAATTGGTGGTGCGATTGGCCTGGGTTTAAAGAGGAGGTTGAAGCAAGCTGGAGGACTGATCTTGAAGGAAATGACTTGTTCAGAACGCTTAAGAAGATACAAAATACTAAGAGGGCTCTAAAGAAATGGAGTAAAGAAAAAGTTAACCTTAAGAATATGCTTTATAAAGCTGAACAAGATTACCAAACTGTTATGCATAGGATTCGAAGTGATCCTTTGAATGATGAGCTCATTGAAGAAGAGAGAAGAACCGAAATGAGACTGCTGAATTTGAAAAAAGTGGAGGAAGTGTTTAGTTGGCAGAGAAGTCGTATGGAGTGGATAAAAGATGGGGACCGTAATACCAAAGTCTACCATAGAGCTATAAAGAGGAAAGAAATGGCTGAGTCCATACATGAGCTAATCAATGAATAAGGGCAAGTGGTGAATAACAAGGAAGAGGTGGTTGTTAATGCTATTAACTACTTCAAAGATTTGTATAACAAAGAAGTGAACTATAATCATAACTTTGAGGAGTTGCTGCCTGATAGAAGGGTGGATGACATAACTAATGAGATGCTTTGTGCTCAAGCCACCGAAGAGGAAGTCAAGAATGCTGTTTTCTCCATCAATCCCAGCAAAGCTCTAGGACCCGACGGGATGAATGCAAAGTTCTTTCAACACATGTGGCAGTTTGTGAAGAATTACATAGTCAAAGCAGTTAGATGGATCTTGGGGGGTCATAGTATGGTGAGGGCGGTCAACCATGGGTTTATTAATCTGATTCCTAAGAAGAAGGAGATTGAGAGCATTGCGGATTACAGGCTGATAGCCTGTTGTAATGTGCTGTATAAAATTATTTCTAAAATCATTACAGGTCGACTGAAGAAAATCCTACCGAATATCATATCCAAAGAACAAAGTGCTTTTATAAAAGGGAGAAGGATAGCGGACAACACTCTGCTTGTTGCTGAATTCCTTACGGGGTTCAAGAACAGAAGATCTGGTGCAAGAGCTTGCCTGAAGGTGGATTTGACTAAGGCCTACGATCATGTGAGATGGGATGCCCTTTGGTCCATTATGAAAGCTCTTGGGTTTTGTGAGAGGTGGGTTCACATAATTGAACAATGTGTGACCACCACTTCCTTCTCTATTTTGCTGAATGGTGGACCGGTAGGTCTGTTTACTGCTGCGAACGGTCTAAGACAAGGCGACCCCTTATCCCCTATGCTATTCACCATTGTGATGGAAGGACTTACCAGAATGATGAAGGTTGCTGAAGAGGTAGGAAAGGTTAGGCCTTTCAAAATAAAGAATGTCAAAGTCTATTCCCATCTCATCTTTGCCGACGATGTTATGCTTTTCACTACCGGCCATGCCAAGAGAGTTCGGGAGCTTAAAGCTGTGATGATGAAGTTTGGACACCTGACAGGCCTTTACATAAATACTATTAAGTCTAGGCTGTACCTATCCAGGTCGTGCGATGCTAGGAGAGGAAGGATGCGAAATGCTATTCAAATCAAGGTGGGAAAGCTTCCCACACGGTACCTGGGTGCCCCAGTGGCGGGAGGTAAAGGGTCTACTACAGATTTCATTCAATGCCTGGATATGCTGAGAACAAAGATTGATGGCTGGGCAGCCTGTAGGATTTCTTTTGCAAGGAAGTTGGTGCTGGTCTGAACAGTCCTCCAGGCGATGATTAGCTTTTGGTGCGATGTCTGTGAGTTGCCCCTCCCTTTGGCGGATAAATGCAGACAGCTTATAGCAAGCTTCATTTGGGGCAGTAAAGGCCATGGAGTGGCGTGGCTTACTATTGCCAAACCGTTCAGTAGTGGTGGGATGAATGTCACCGATCCCAAGTGGATGGTGAATTGGAGTCAATGTAAAAGAGTTGATAGGTTCCTTAGACAGAAGGAAAATATTTGGAGTAGCTGGATGACGGAAAGGTATGGAGACCTGCAGAATGGTTTTGACAGTAACTCTTCTAGGATATGGAGGGGTATGTGTAAGCAGTGGCAGGATATGCAGCAATGGTATAGTGTTGATAGTCATGGTTTGGTCAGCTCTACCAGGACTAGACCATGGATCAACATCAATACTAATGAAGAGGTAGCTTGGCATAAGTTGTTGTGGAACCAATTCCATATGCCTAAGTGGAGCACAACTACGTATAGGGCTATTCTCTCTAAACTCCCTACTGATGACAGACTTAGAAGATGGGGGCTGCCGATTGAAGCAAAGTGCAGCCTTTGTAACGCCGAGGAGGAAAGCCACCAACATATTTTTGGCAGATGCAGGTTCTTTAGAAGAATATGGACTTTAATTGGCCTGAAGTGTGAGTGGGGGCAAATGGTGGAAGAGGATCTCATGAGCCTGGTTATGAAACTCAACGAGAAGCTTAAGAATAGAAGCAGCGCAACAGTGGGAGGTTTTCTCCTGACGGGCGCCTGCTACTTAGTGTGGGAGGAGAGAAACAGTAGGAATCATGGTGGGTTGGCTAGGGACGAGGATAAAATCATTGCTAAGCTTGCTGTGGCTTTAGGCCGCGCTTTTAAATGTAAAGAAGGCTTCGCTTCAGGTCTGTCTGAGCAAGCTAAAAGATACTGGGGTTTTTGTAGATAACATCCCCACGTATATGTCTTGTAGAAAGATGGGTTTGGGCTTTTAGTCCCTTTTGGCAATATATTTACCTATTTCCAAAAAAAAAAAAAGATAACAAAATATCTATAATTGAGTTGTGTTAAGCAATATAATACCTTTGTAAGATATGTGCCTAAAACATGAGTAACTGGAATAAGTAAAAAGTGAAATTTTGATCATGTACTGTATTTCCAGACACCATACAAGCTATCCTTGTATCAAATTTGGGGATGGAAAAATGATTATCTTTCAAGAAAACTTATGTTTTTGACAAGGTACTTAGAGTCGTAAAATGTTGAGTATATGAGGGAACTCAAGAATCCATATGTGGTATATGCCCTTGGCATCTTGATATTACCCATATGTATGAGTGTGAGTCAAGGCCATATATATAGTTATTATGACAGTCTTGAGAATGCAATTAAGAAAATATATATAATATTTCATCCAATGTTATATTGTAGCTCTATCAATGATATATGATTATTTTTGTGAACCTATTTACCAAAGAAAGAACAAATTTTTTAATATATGCTTGGTTTTTCATCCCCTATGTTTCTCACTCTAAATAAGATAGGGGGAGGTGTTATGAAGACTAGATAATCCTAATACCTCTAACCGTAGGCATCGGGACTTCATAGTCATATGCTTATAATTTGGATGCTACACTCCCAATTAACCATAAGACTATACATTAAAATACCACCAAGTACATTATAAATGTTATACTTTCTAGTTACTATATATGATTAATTGGATATGGGATGGTTGATATTAGTCATTTATTATTGTAGTATATTGAGGTATTATTATATATTTTAATAGAGATACCTTGACTAAACATAGATATTATGGTCTTAATTGGAGTTAAACTAAAAGTTGTTGTTTTTCTTATTTACTTTAATTCATGTAATGCACTACTTATCCATGTTTATATGTCTTGGTATGAGAAATTATCTCTTAAAAGCTTTTTATGAGCCTCACATGGTTGTTTCACCTGGTTTTATAAATAATGGATTTATAGAAAGGACATTACAATGGAGTGGAATTCTCTCATTTTCTTATCTAGTACATCCTCACTCATAATATTATAAATTGCACTAGATAATGTCTCTCTCCATCCTTTGTATAGTTTTCGATCATATGTCACTCAAATTTTGATTAGGGGTTGAGAAATACCAATTTGATTCCTTTCGTAAAATGTTGAATGCACACAAAATAACCTTTGAATGTGTTTGAAAATTTCATGACTCCCTTGAACATCAAAATATTGATCCCAAAATTTACCATTATAATGAGAGAGAACCTATAAATAGAAGATGAAAACTTTATTAAATGTGGAGCTACAATTTGTGAGTTATGACTCCAACAAGTTGATTCCTTTTTTTAGACTTTTAATTCCTTTTTCCTAGCCATTTTTTCATGTTAGTGGTCTACTTACTCTTTTCTTCGGAAATGGGAGGCCTTGGATGATGGGTCCATAGATCTTGTCCATGACCCAATGTCCTAGAGGCTTCATCCTCTTATCCCTGATGGTGTAGACATAAACATGGTGCACAGTTGGTAGACTACGTCACGTCTAAACAAATTATGCGTGAAGGTTGACCCATGGTTGGCTTTTCCCTTTATTCCTCTATCTTTACTCTTTGTTTCCTTATTTTCTTGAGCACCCAAAAACCCTTTTCCCTCCACATGTCCTTCCTTCAAGCGAGAGGAACCACTATGGAAAAGGGATTTAGGGCTTCTTTCTTACAAAACCTTTATACAAATCAAAACCATGTCCTCCTTCCCATCAATTAATTGAGGCCAATTGAATATTTTGTGGGGCATTTCATTACACCCTCCTCTTCATTTCCCCTTTTTTCTAGTGACCAAGACACCATGGCTTCTAACTCACATGCACTAAAGTCATGGATGAAGGAGACGATCTTCTAGCTGCAAGATGAAAGCTAGTATATGATGGACCTGTGATTCAAGACCCATGACTCCTATGGCCTCCCCTCCTCATTCCCACTAACTTTCTAGTGTGTTGTGTCATCTGGATCCATCAATCATGTGCCAGTCCACCATGTTCCCACCATCAATAACTCAACTTTTTCTAATTTGGTAATTCCTTTACCCTCTTTGTGTCATATACAATATATATCCTCAAATCTTATAGAAACACAGTAATAATTTTCTAGCCAAAATTTTCATATAAATGGTCACAATTCAACAAAAAAATGTAAGATTTTCATTAAAAATGGTTTCAAGACCTAGTTTTACTAGAAAGTCTTTTTTTTTTTTGCAAAAATTTGAAGTTTCAATGTAAGTCATACCCTAAGGCATGAGAAAACAATAGTCAATGTTATTTACATCAGGAATTTGTCAAGGAGGTGAATCATAAGAAATATAGTATTAAATAGAATCATGAGAAACTTGGCTAAGAAATCCACATCTTGCACCTATGATCTAGCACCTTTACAATAATGCACTGTCCATTAATGTGACTGTAACATCCCTGACCAGGGTTATGCTCTAACCCTAGATGTTTTGTTTAAGAAAGATAAGTATATGTTTGTTCTTATCTTTTGAAAATTAATTAAGGCTCACGAGTAGATTATGTTTCAATTTTAGTCCTTTTTAAATAATGTTGAAAACAATGTTTTGCATATTTTGGACTAAAGTGCAAATTACGCAAGTTGAGGGGTTAACCTGAAAATATTATAGGATAAAATGTTCCTCAAGTGTTGAAGCATCATAAGAATGAAAATTATGCATAGGTATGGCTTGAGGTAGCCTAAGCACCAAGAAAGAGCTTACGAAGCAATGTTTATGCATTAAAACATAGTTTTGATGTAATGTACAATTTACCCAAAACCTAGGGTTCAATATGCAAAATACCATTTTTAGAGAGTCCCTAATGTTTCTTGGTATCAATTAGAGACAAGAAAATCAGAGGGGCATCTCATTTGAATCTCTTTGGAGGAGAGAGAAACTTGATATTAAAATAATCATGATTTAAGCATAATTGAAACCCTAATTCAATTTATTGCAAAAATAAATATATTAATGGAAGTGCCCTTCAACTAAAAATGTGATGGTTGAATTTATATAAGTATGGACGTCCTTTTGCCTTGCAATGGCACCGAAATATCTAAAGTGAGTGGAGAGCCCACTCACATTAGTTAAAGAAAAAGTATTATCCACTTATTTTTTGATATTATTATTATATTGATTAAGGTGCTTAATTTGTTTTCTTTAATTCATGGTTAAAGAAGAGCATTTTGAAGGAGAGGATGATGGATTCGTATGAAAGGAAGTGAGGGGGATAAGTGGCACCAATTTTGGGAATTAAAGGATTTTTATAACACTTTCTCTCTCTTCAAATTCCCTTACATATATCCCATTTTGCACTGACATGAAAAACTCTTTTTTCACTCTTCTTTCTTTCCTTGCTTTGGCCGTGAACAAGGGAGCTTAGGAGCAATAGGAGGACGTGCCTCAACCTGTAGGCAAGCTCCATAGTCATCTTCAACCTTGATTTCATGGTGAAAATCGAAATTCAATGCTTATTTTCTTCTTTTCTCCATTCAATCTTCAACTTTAGCCAATCCTTTCACTCAAAGACTTGAGAACGAACCTTGGAAAGTTGAGAAAGTTTCATTCACCATTGAGGACGTGAAGCTTGAAGCTTGGATTCAGCTTTGAAGGCGGGTTATATAACTTCAACCCTTAAATACCATTATTGACTTCATTTCTTCATCATATGTTGATTCCTTTTTCATTCCCAAATTTCCTTTCTATTAGTTGATGAAATCATGATAAGAATCAAAGAAAATTTCAAAGGTTTGTAGCTTGAAGATGATGATGTCATATTAACACACACCCCAATTAATATCTTGAGTAAACGGTTTGCAATGTTGATGACCAAACGGTCTCAAGACCGTTTGAGGGAAAACGGTCTCAAGACCATTTGAGGTGAAACAGTCTCAAGACCATTTGGGATCTATTGCTGATGTGGATGATGAAGATCCAATGGTTCAAATTGATTTAATTACAATGGACTCAAGAATGGGTGATCCATTGATTACAAACCCTAATGGAGTTGATTGGTTGAAACCCTAATTTGATTGGGTTGATTTTTATGTTGAATGGTTGAAACGGTCTCAAGACCGATTGAGACCAAATAGTCTCAAGACCGTTTGGAGTTCATGGGCTGTGATGGATGGTTGGAGATCCAAGGGCTGTAATTTGATGTACTTTCAATGGTCCCAATGTTGGATGGTTCAATGAGTGCACACCCTAAAATCGATTGATTGGTTGGAGGAAACCCTAATTGATCCATTCAGTTTCAAGGTGGTTTGGACCAAAAAGTCTAGAGACCATTTGAGGCCAAATGGTCTTGAGACTATTTGAGATCAAACGGTCTTATGACCATTTTGGTGGGCAAACGGTCTCAAACCGTTTGATGTTAAATCGGTTTCAATGAAGGGTTGTTCATACGGTTTCAATGATAATTTGATTAAACGGTTTCAAAGGTTGAAAGCACCAAACATCTTCAAAACTATTTAAGAGAAAATAGTCTCAACCCTATATGACCAAACGGTCTCAAGACTATTTGGAGGGCAAACAGTCTCAAAACCGTTTGAAGGTCAAGGAGGTCAAAACCGTTTGATGGTTCAAAAGTATCAAAACCATTTGGAGATCTAATAGTCTCAAAGCTATGAAAGATTAATCATCCCTATGATTGTTAATGATTTTTATCAAAGATAATTAAAATGGTTTTACCTTTAAGGTACTAGAGTGATTAGTATCCTTAGAGGGGTTAACCTTTGATGCTTATGGAAGCAATGCCTCAATACACTATGCTAACCCTAAATGTATGCATTGGAATGAAGGGTTGACCTAATCTAATCAAGTTTGAGGTAATTAACATCCTTGAGAGGATGAGAGAGAGAATAATTCATACATGTATAATAATCATGTAGTGGTTAAACCTGAACACTCTCAACATGAATAAAATATGTAATTAGGGTATGATCCTTGATAAAGAGATCATAAAACCCTAATCGAGAAGGTTGATGAGCCCTAACCCAAATTTAGGGCAATGTTAGATGAAACCCTAATCTAGGGTAATGGTGTAACCCTAATCTAGGGTAATGATATGAGAAATCCCAATTCAGCGTAATATAATGAAAAACCCTAATCTAGGGTAATGCCATGTGAAACCTTAATGTAGTGATGTGATGTGAAACCCTAATCATGGGTGATGACATGTGAAACCCTAATCTAGGGTAATGCCATGTGAAACCCTAATGTAGTGATGTGATGTGAAATCCTAATCAAGGGTGATGTTATGTGCAACCCTAAGGCAATGATGTGACGTGAATCTCTAACCCAGGGTGATGTTATGTAATGCTATATGAAACCTTAATATGAAATCCTAACCCTAATATAGGGTGAAGGTATGTGAAGTCCAAATGTTGGGTTATAATGGATGAAACCCTGATCTTGGGTAATATGATGATAAACCATAACCCTAATTTTGGGTAATGGGATGAGTATCCCTAATTGACATGAATTTGGAAAACCCTAACCCTAATGAGTGAATAGTGATACTAGCATTACATTGCGTAGTGCTGATATGTAATGGATATAATAGTTATCATGTGTACTAATCATGCAGGTATCATGAGATGTTGGACATAGCCAAGTATGAGCTATGATGTTTTATTATTGAAATTGTTTGATGGGCCTTGGGAGCCATAATATGCTTTGTTGCCTAATAAGAGGTAATAAGAAATTAATGGGCTTTGAGGGCCATGTTAGATGCTTGTATTGCAAATCTCATGTTTACCTTTGTCAGATGACCTGAAGGTATTAGTTACCTGATAAGTGGTAACAAGTGTTCTTTGATGAATTGAGGGTTTGAATACCCATATTCCATAATCATGATGATGAGATGTTAAGGGATGAGAATGCCCATGATGTGACAAGTGATTGAGATCCCAATGATTTTATAAAGCTTCAAAAAGTACTTGATAGAAGTATTACATATTCTGAGTAGCAGTTGTTATAATGATTTATGTTTGAAAACCTGCCTGATGCTAAAATAATATGGTAATGCACTTAATTAACCAAGTGAAATCTTATCATGTAGAGCCCTGGCCATAGAGCCATCATCATTAGTAGTTGGTGATGGTGAAATAGGTTTTCCTACATGATCTTTTGGAGGGCATATTGTTGAGTATGTTGGGGTTATGGGTGCAAATATCCTTACGCCGTAATGGAGGATCGATGTGAGATAAACATTAAATCTCTCAATCCTTCATTATATATATGTCGGGATGGATGTATCACCAACTCTCAAAAGTCGAGATGTATGTATCACTAATCTCCCGATGATGTTAATGCTAGGTCGATGTGAGATAAACATGAAATATCTTGATTGTGAAGAGAGTGCAGCTGCCACTGTAACTCTATTGCGAAGTTTCTAGTATACCCTGGAAAGCTATTTAGTAGAGACACAAGATGTCCTGCATTTTATCCCCACACTGACTGAGGAGGATGAGGTCATGGGAATCTGGCTCTTCTATTGACCTATGTATGGTACCGATTTCAATTTTGCAATGGTTGGTTGGAGTATGAGAGGTATACCTCATCTCCTCAAGACTTAAGTATGATTGAAAAATGTAATCAGTCGTGTAGCGTATTTGCTTAAGGTTAAAATATGAGAATTAATGGTTAATGCTACCTTGCTTATCATATCCTAGATATATAGATGTTATGCATGTTCTTAAATACTTTATTGAATAAGTGACATGCTGCTTTATCAAGATATAGCTGAAATGCTTGGAATAAGAATATTGCTCCAATTTGTTTAGATATTGATTTATCTGTTGTTGAATAAATATGATTCCTATACTTAGTATTATTCCATTAAACTGCAATAATAATGTTTCTGGCGGAGAGTTATATCTCTCGCTAGGACAATTTTCAATTGTCTCACCCCCGTGGGATCCAACTTTTTAGGTAAACACAGAAAAAGAGGCAGGAACCCTACAATAGGGGAAGAGCAGCAGAAACAACAACAGGGACATCAATGATATCTCAGGTGGAGGCACTAGCTGTCATGTTTTGTATAGAGAGTCCTACGTTTCGTCTCTGTACTCTCAGGTCCTTGGAGTTAGCAATTAGTACTTTTAATGAATCGATCTGAGATTTTGGCTTGATGCCTCAAGGTTCTTATACTGTATGTGTATAGTTTTAACAAGGTAGTTGATGCTTGTAATCCTCGAGAAGAGATGGTACATGATATGTACTTATGAACCAAAATGTAAATAAATTACATTGGTTCTTGTTAAAATAGTTTTCCTATGTTTGGATCTCTTTGTAAATGGTTTTAATTTTTAGTGATTTTCAGTAATCCACTATTGATGATCGCTTTCTCTTAGTTGATGACCTTTTGTAAGAACGATGTGCCACAATTAGTGGTATCAGAGCTCTAGGTTCGCTGAGTCTACAAAGACATAGGATTAATGTTTTTGAGTCTGTTCTAGTGTCTTCTAGTTATCTGATAGTGTCTTCTACTCATATAGGAGGAGAATAAGAACTTAAAGATGTCTAGATCACACGAAGAACATGCTACTGAGAGTAGCATTGCTGTACAAGGAAGAGGTGTAAGGGATCAGGATAGGGAGGAACCAGTACCTGAACATCCCCAGCTTAACCAGGCTGCACTGGAAAACCCAGCCTTCCATGATTTGTTTGGGCAGTTCATGGCAACTATGATGCATATGGCGGATAGGATGCCACCATCTGCACCTAGGGCACCAGCTCGCCATGAAGGACAGGGAGTCGGCAAGAATTTTGAACGAATTCACTGGGTAGGAGCCACAAATTATGCTAGAATAGCTGACCCAGTAGACACAGATATATGGCTGACTGAACTGGAAAAGGCTTTTAGAATCCTCAATATCCCTGAAGTAGAGAAGGTAAGGCACGCCGTGTACCTTCTAAAAGGGAGTGATGGTCACTGGTGGACCATTGAAGAGGGCAAGAGGCCAGGTGTTGAAATCGGATGGGTAGAATTCTGACGAGAATTTGTCAATAGATACTTTCGCAAGACGTATCTAGATGAGAAGATCTCTTAGTTTGAGAGGTTACGGCAAGGATCAATGAACATTAGTGAGTATGAAGCTAAGTTCATGGAGCTTTTGGGGTTTTGTCCGCATATAGCAATTACTGACGAAGAAAGAATTTGGCATTTTGAGAAGGGACTGAACACTGAATTGACCACTCTTGTGTCTGCTTTAGAGAACAGGGAGAGGTTCGCCACCTTTGTGGAGTCTGTGAGATGGATAGAAAGTCCAGTGATCGAGAAGCATCAGACTAAGAGTAAGAAGGTGTATACTCAGTTTCAAGGATAGAGGTCTGAAGGTTTCAAGAAACTGAGATTTTTTGCACCAATAGCACCACCAAGATTCAATACCCAGACGCAATGGACGTCGAGTAGGGGTAGAGGCCATAGTTTACCGCCTGAGGGAGCCCACAACTCAGCCTCAATTCAGTAACAGGACCATCCAGGCCATAGAAGGAGACCAGAGGTCATTTCATATGTGGAAAGATGGGGCATTTGATGAAAGATTGTCGAGCTAGGGATGCAAGTGTGACTCAACCTCAGAGGCAGAGTCAACAAGGCTCTCAAAGACGACAGTTTTTGATTAGTGCTAGAGGACATGGACAAGTGTCCCAAGATGGTTCGTCGACACCCAACAATCGAGCATAGGGTCAACAACAAGCAATGATAAGATTCTATGTGATGAATCAACCCAAAGCAGTAGTCAACCCTCGAGTTGTGACAGGTCAGATGGAACTATTTCATTTTGATGTCTTCATCCTGCTTCGTATCTATTTTAATTGATCCAGGTGCTATGCATTCCTTTATCACTTGAAGAGTGATTCATGATTCCAACATGACTATCAGTCATAGAACAGATAGTCTGTTATTAGAAACACCTTTGTTGGGATCTGTAGTGCTGAAGGAGGTGTGTTCTCCATGCATTCTTTCCTTTTCTGAACATCGCATTCAGGTGGATCTTATACCACTTGAGATGCATGGGTTCAATATAATCCTTGGGATGGACACCCTAGAAAACTATAAAGTTATCTTGGATTGTAATTCCAAGCAAGCTGTGTTTGTAGATGAAGGTGATACATGGATCTTTTAGGGAGATAGAAATATTCTTCCAACCTCTCTTGTGTCATCTATGCTAGCTGAGAAGTTGATGAGACAAGGATGCTTTGCATTCTTGGCTCATGTGGTAGATACCACAATGGAGAGCCCTAATTTTTCTGAAGTCTCGATAGTTAGGGAGTTTGAAGATGTGTTTCCTGAGGAACTTCTAGGTGTTCCTCCACCCCGAGTGATTGATTTTGAGATTAATCTAATCCTGGGCACGCAACCAATAGCACAAACACCATATAGAATGGCACCTGCTGAGATGGAAGAGCTCAAGAAACAGTTACAAGAGTTGCTTGAGAAAGGTTTTATCTGATTGAGTACTTCACCATGGGGTGCTCCGGTTCTCTTTGTTAAGAAGAAGGACGGATCAATGCAGTTATGCATTGATTATAGACAGTTGAATAAAGTAATCATAAAGAACAAGTATCCTTTCCCAAGGATCGATGACCTGTTTGATCAGTTGCATGGTGCAACTATCTTCTCTAAGATAGATCTGAGGTTAGGATATCATTAGTTGTATGTCAAGGAGAGTGACATACCTAAGTCTGCCTTTAGGACAAGGTATGATCACTATGAGTTCATAGTTATGTCGTTTGGACTAACTAATGTACCAGTTGCATTCATGGAACTCATAAATAGAATCTTCTAGCCTTTTCTTGATCAGTTCATAGCATGGTTCAGGAAAGCGGTATGTGGTGTACGGGCGGAGAGGGTACTGCATAGAGTATATGTGGTATGCAGGAGTATATACGGGAGTATATGCGGTTTTGGATTTTTTTTATTTCAATAAACTAATTATATATAAAATAATATAGCGAGATCTTAAATTAAAATATATAGAGTAGGCACGTACATCTATTTACTTATAAACATATTAATATGCATGTATAATGTATGATATGCTTATATATGTATATATGTCAATATATAGAATGTGTTTGTAATATATGTACAAATGCTAAAATATAGGTAAATCAATGTACAAATATATGTATAGTGTGTATAAATGTGAATATATCAAAATGTATATATACATGCACAAATATTTGATTGTATATTTAGGTATATTGTATATGTATCTGTACATGTTAATATATCAAAAGGTATTCAAATAAATGTACAAATGCATGTGGAAAATTTGTATGTATTACAATGTATACATGTAGTTCAAAGAATATATATCTCAGTTTAAATACATAATGAAATGTGTGTATATATATCCATGTATGTACGAAATGCATGCACGTTAGTTGTGGGCTTTTTGAAAAGCAGAGTTTAATTGCCTGCTTAATCGGTCAAGCGAGAGTATATGCGGCCCATGACCGCTTAGTGGACCGATTACTAATATGCGGTGCGGTAGGGTGACTGAATAGGTATATGCGGGAGTAAATGCGGCCGTGCAGACCGATTTACCGAACAATGGTTCATAGTAGTCTTCATAGATGACATCTTGATATATAGCAGAGATGCTCAACAGCATGAACAACACCTCCGTCTGGCTTTAACTTTGCTAAGAGAGCATAAGCTGTATGCTAAGTTTAGCAAATGTGAATTCTAGTTACCAGAAGTTTCTTTTCTAGGACACATAATATATGCCTCAGGTATCCGTGTTGATCCTAAGAAGGTAGAATTTGTCCTGCAATGGGAACAACCAAAGACACCAACATAGATACACAGTTTCCTAGGACTGGCAGGTTATTATAGGAGGTTCATTAAGAACTTCAGTTCTATAGCTTTACCCCTAACCAAGTTGACTAGGAAGGAGGTTCATTAAGAACTTCAGTTCTATAGCTTTACCCCTAACCAAGTTGACTAGGAAGGAGGTTCCTTTTGTCTGTAATGACAAATGTCAACATTCTTTCCAGCTATTGAAAGAAAGGTTAACAAGTGCACCTGTGTTGGTGTTACCTGAGCAAGGTAAGGGTACATATGCACCTGTGTTGGTGTTACCTGAGCAAGTGCACCTGTGTGGTCGGTTGATAAGCAAGAATCTAATAGCTGGATGTGGAAATCCATCATTAGATGCAGAGATTCAATTTTACCTTTGGTAAGATATCACATTGCTAATGGTCTGAACATTTTCATATGGAAGGACCCCTGGTACAACGACATGTTCTTGGAACATTGCATCACTGATGCAGATTACTTGAAGCTTCGAAACAACCTTAGGGAGAGGGCCATGCTGAGCACTATCATTTCGGATAAGTGTTGTACTGTTCCTGTTTTCATGGGAGGAGACGAACTGAAGAAAATTTATGAAGCTATTCTGCTGGCTGCTGAAGACAAATGCTATTTTAAGGACCTTGAAGTGTTCTCACTCAATGGTGCTTGGCAGCTCTGTAGAAGCAGGAATGCAGAATCTGATTGGCCTCATTGGTTGTGGAAGTCCAAAGCTCCACCACGCATTAAGGTGAGCTGTTGGAAGATTCTCCAGGGAGCTCTGGTTACAGAAGACTATCTTCAAATAAAGGGCATTGCCTTGGCTTCAAGGTGTTGCCTTTGTAAATCGGCTACGGAGACAGTAAATCATCTTTTTTGGTCCTGCAATTTTATCTTGGAGGTGTGGGATAGAGCTAGTTCATGGATAAATGAACTGTCGAAAGATAGAAGAGACTTGATCAAAATTAACAACCAGAATAGCAAACTTATAGGCATCCTAATTATTTACCATATTTGGTGCGTTAGGAACAAAGTTATTTTTGAAAATATGACACCTTCTAGTAACTGTATCTGGAAGAGTGTCCATAGTGACTATAGTGCCTTGCATAGATAGTCTTTTGAAGCTATGCTTCCCCCACTTGTACATGATTTTGATGAATAGATAGTTGCACGCTTACTGATTAAAAAAAAAGGTAAGGGGTACATAGTTTTCTGTGATGCATCTAAGAATGGTCTAGGATGTGTGTTGATGCAGGATAATCAAGTGATTTCTTTTGCCTCTCGACAGCTTAAGAAACACGAGGAGAATTATCCGACACATGATCTAGAGCTAGTTGTTGTGGTCCATTCTTTGAAGATCTGGAGACATTATCTCTATGGAGAAACAATCCAGATTTTCATAGACAATAAGAATCTAAAATATATCTTCTCACAACATGAGTTGAATATGAGACAACACCGCTGGATGGAGTTAATCAACGACTACGATTGTACAATTGATTATCATCCAGGGAAGGCTAATGTAGTGGTTGATGCACTAAGTAGGAAATCATCATCACCAGCCTTAGATAAAGTACAGTTGAACTCCTTAGTGTGCTTTAAATGAGATATGCTCATCTCCTTGAGGAAAAACAATATACAACTTAAGGTATCATTGTTTGTCGGGCTCTTAGCTGAGATGTAAGTGAAACCTACTCTGAGATAGTAGATTAAAGAAGCACAACAAACTGATGTTGTGGTTTAGCAAATCAGGTCAGAGTATGGTACTGGGAAATGGGATGGCTTTCATGAGTCAGAGGATCAGGTAGTCTGTTACCATGGTAGGATGGTAGTACCTGATGCCAATGACTTAAGGAAGTTAGTCTTGGAGTAAGCTCATTCTTCGATGTATGCAACTCATCCAGGGAGCACCAAAATGTATCGTAACTTAAAAGATATGTATTGGTGGCCAGGATTGAAGAAGGATGTAGCTGAGTTTGTTATGCGATGTCTAGTGTGTCAGCAGGTTAAAGCTGAACATCAAAATCCTGCAGGAACAATGCAACCTTTTCCTATACCGTATTGGAAATGGGATCATTTGACCATGCACTTTGAGGTTGGTTTGTCGAGAACAACCAAAGGTCATGATTCCATATGGGTGATAGTTGATAGGTTGACTAAGACAACACATTTCATTCTTGTCAGAACAACCTACACAACTGAGAAGCTTGCACATATATATATAGATGAGATAGTGCAGTTGCATGGGGTTCCAGCTTCTATTATTTTTGATAGAGGTCCCCAGTTCATGAGTCATTTTTGGGAACAACTACATAAAGCTTTGGGTACACAGTTAAGATTTAGTACCGCCTTTCACCCACACACAGATGGACAATCTGAGAGGACCATACAAACTTTGGAGGATTTTCTTAGGGCATGTGTCCTTCAGTTTGTAAGAAGTTGGGATCTACACCTGAGTTTGATAGAATTTTCTTACAATAATAGCTATCAGCACAGTATTGATATGGCACCATATGAAGCATTATATGGTAGACGTTATAGATCTCCTTTATGTTGGTATGAAATAGGAGAATATCAACTTTTGGGTCTTGAGCTTGTGCAGTAGACAACAGAGAAGATTAAAGTAATACAACAACAATTAAAGACTACACAGGATAGACAGAAGTCGTACACCGACAAACGGAAAAGACCTTTAGAATTCCAAGTTGGAGATAGAGTATATCTCAAGGTCTCACCTTGGAATGGTGTCCTTAGATTTGGGAAGATAGGAAAGTTAGCTCCTAGTTTTATGGGGCCTTATCCAATCATAGAACGAATTGGAAAGGTAGCCTATAAGCTGGAGTTGCCACCTGAGTTGCATAAGTTGCATCCAGTGTTCCATATCTCAATGTTGAGAAAGTGTCATCCTGAAACAGACTTAGTTTTGCAACATGTGGAGGTAGAATTAAATGATGATATATCATATGTTGAAGGACTTGTGATGACCCTTGATAAAAGAATCAAAAAGCTGAAAGAGAAAGACATATGTCTTGTGAAAGTTCTCTGGCATCACTGTGGCATTGAAGAAGCTATGTGGGAGCTAGAGGAAGAGATGAGGAGGAAGTACCCTTCTCTTTTCTCTTGATGATTTTGGGGACGAAATCCCTATTAGGGGTGGATAATTGGTAACATCCCTGACCTGGGTTATGTTCTAACCCTAGATGTTTTGTTTAAGAAAGATAATTATATGTTTGTTCTTATCTTTTGAAAAGTAATTATGGCTCAAGAGGAGCTTATGTTTCAATTTTAGTCCTTTTTAAATAATGTTGAAAACAATGTTTTGCCTATTTTGGACTAAAGTGCAAATTACCCAAGTTGAGTAGTTAACTTGCAAATATTATAGGGTAAAATGTTCCTCAAGTGTTTAAGCATCATAAGAATGAAAATGATGCAGGGGTATGGCTTGTGGTATCCTGAGCACCAAGAAAGAGCTTATTAAGCAATGTTTGTTCATTAAAACCTAGTTTTGGTGTAATGTACAATTTACCCAAAAACTAGGGTTCAATATGCAAAATACCACTTTAGAGAGTCTCTAATGTGTCTTGGTATTAATTAGAGACAAGAAAATTAGAGGGGTGTCTCATTTGAATCTCTTTGGAGGAGAAAGAATCTTGATATTAAAATAATCAAGATTTAAGCATAATTGAAACCCTAATTCAATTTAATGCAAAAATAAATATATTAATGGAAGTGCCCATCAACCAAAAATGTGATGGTTGAATTTATATAAGTATGGACGTACTTGTGCCTTGCAATGGCACCGAAATATCTAAAGTGAGTGGAGAGCCCACTCACATTAGTTAAAGAAAAAGTAATATCCACTAGGTTTTTGATATTATTATTATATTGATTAAGGTGCTTAATTTGTTTTCTTTAATTCATGGATAAAGAAGAGTATTTTGAAGGAGAGGATGATGGATTCGTGTGCAAGGAAGTGAGGGGGATAAGTGGCACCAATTTTGGAAATTAAAGGATTTTTATAACACTTTCTCTCTCTTAAAATTTCCTTACATATATCCCATTTTGCACCCACATGAAAGACTCTTTTTTTACTCTTCTTTCTTTCCTTGCTTTGAACGTGCACAAGGGAGCTTAGGAGAAATAGGAGTACGTGCCTCAACCTGTAGGTAAGCTCCATTGTCATCTTCAACCTTGATTTCATGGTGAAAATCGAAATTCAATGCTTATTTTCTTCTTTTCTCCATTCAATCTTCAACTTTAGCTAATCCTTTCACTCAAAGACTTGAGAACAGACCTTGGACAGTTGAGAAAGATTCATTCACCATTGAGGATGTGAATCTTGAAGCTTGGATTCAGCTTGGAAGGCGATTTATATAACTTGAACCCTTATATATCATTATTGACTTCGTTTCGTCATCATATGTTGATTCCTTTTTCATTCTCGAATTTCCTTTCTACTGGTTGATGAAATCACCATAACAATCACATCAAATTTCAATTGTTTGTTGCTTGAAGATGATGATGTCATCTTAGCACACACCTCAATTAATATCTTGAGTAAACGGTTTGTAATGTTGATGACCAAATAGTCTCAAGATTGTTTGAGGGCAAACGGTCTCAAGACCATTTGAGGTGAAACAGTCTCAAGACCGTTTGGGGTCTATTGCTGATGTGGATGATGAAGATCCAATGGTTCAAATTGATTTAATTATAATGGACTCAAGAATTGGTGATCCATTGATTACAAACCCTAATCGAGTTGAATGGTTGAAACCCTAATTTGATTGGGTTGATTTTTAGGTTGAATGGCTCAAACGGTCTCAAGACCGATTGAGACCAAACAGTCTCAAGACCGATTGAGACCAAATGGTCTCAAGACCATTTGGAGTTCAAGGGCTGTGATGGATGGTTGGAGATCCAAGGGATGTAATTTGATGTACTTTTAATGGTCTCAATGTTGGATGGTTCAATGAGTGCAAACCCTAAAATCAATTGATTGGTTGGAGGAAACCCAAATTGATCCATTCAGTATCAAGGTGGTTTGGACCAAACGGTCTTGAGACCATTTGAGTCCAAATGGTCTGGAGACCATTTGAGTCCAAACAGTCTTGAGACCGTTTGGGATCAAATGGTCTTCAGACTGTTTGGAGGGCAAATGGTCTCAAACCGTTTGATGTTCAATCAGTTTCAATGAAGGGTTGTTCATTCGGTTTCCAGGATAATTTGATTAAACGGTTTCAAAGGTTGGAACCACCAAACAGTTTTAAAACCGTTTAAGAGCAAACGGTCTCAACCCTATATGACCAAACGGTCTTAAGACTGTTTGGTGGGCAAACAGTCTCAAAACCGTTTGAAGGTTCAAAAGTATCAAAACCATTTGGAGATCTAATAGTCTCAAAGATATGAAAGATTAATCAACCCTATGGTTGTTAATGATGTTTATCAAAGGTAATTACAATGGTTGTAACTTTAAGGTACTAGAGTGATAAGTATCCTTAGAGGGGTTAACCTTTGATGCTTATGGAAGTAATGCCTCAATACACTATGCTAACCCTAAATGTATGCATTTGAATGAAGGGTTGACCTAATCTAATTAAGTTTGAGGTAAGTAACATCCTTGAGAGGATGAGAGAGAGAGAGTAATTCATACATTTATAATAATCATGTAGTAGTTAAACCTCAACACTCTCAACATGAATAAAATATGTAATTAGGGTATGATCCTTGATAAAGAGATCATAAAACCCTAATCGAGAAGGTTGATGAGCCCTAACCCTAATTTAGGGAAATGTTAGATGACACCCTAATCTAGGGTAATGGTGTAACCCTAATCTAGGGTAATGATATGAGAAATCCCAATTCAACATAATATAATGAAAAAACCTAATCTAGGGTAATGCCATGTGAAACCTTAATGCAGTGATGTGATGTGAAACTCTAATCATGGGTGATGACATGTGAAACCCTAATCTAGGGTAATGCCATGTGAAACCCTAATGTAGTGATGTGATGTGAAATCCTAATCAAGGGTGATGTTATGTGTAACCCTAATGCAATGATGTGATGTGAATCTCTAACCCAGGGTGATGTTATGTAATGCTATATGAAACCTTAATATGAAATCCTAACCTAATATAGGGTGAAGGTCTGTGAAGTCCAAATTTTGGGTTATAATGCATGAAACCCTAATCTTGGGTAATATGATGATAAACCATAACCCTAATTTTGGGTAATGGGATGAGTATCCCTAATTGATATGAATTTGGAAAACCCTAAACCTAATGAGTGAATAGTGATACTGCCATTACATTGCGTAGTGTTGATATGTAATGGATATAACTATTATCATGTGTACTAATCATGTAGGTATCATGAGATGTTGGACATATCCAGGTATGAGCTATGATGTTTTACGATTGAAATTGTTTTATGGGCCTTGTGAGCCATAATATGCTTTGTTGCCTAATAAGAGGTAACAAGAAATTAATGGGCTTTAAGGGCCATGTGAGATGCATGTATTGCAAATATCATATTTACCTTGGTCAAATGACCTGAAGGTATTAGTTACCTGATAAGTGGTAACAAGTGTTCTTTGATGAATTGAGGGTTTGAATACCCATATTCCATAATCACAATGATGAGATGTTAAGGGATGAGAATGCCCATGATGTGACAAGGGATTGAGATCCCAATGATTTTATAAAGCTTCAAAAAGTACTTGATAGAAGTATTACATATTCTGAGTAGCAATTGTTATAATGATTTATGTTTGAAAACTTGCCTGATGCTAAAAGAATATGGTAATGCACTTAATTAACAAAGTGAAATCTTTTCATGTAGAGCCCTGGCCATAGATCCATCATCGTTAGTAGTTGGTGATGGTGAAATAGGTTTTCCTACGAGATCTCCTGGAGGGCATACTGTTGAGTATGTGGGGGTTATGGGCACAAATATCCTTACGCCCTAATGGAGGATCGATGTGAGATAAACATTAAATCTCTCAATCCTTCATTATATATATGCTGGGATGGATGTATCACTAATCTCCCGATGATGTTAATGTCACATCGATGTGAGATAAACATGAAATCTCTCAATTACAAAGAGAGTACAACCACCACTGTAACTCTATAGTGAAGTTGCCAATATACCCTGGAAAGCTATTTAGTAGAGACACAAGATGTCCTGCATTTTGTCCTCACACTGACTGAGGAGGATGAGGTCATGGGAATTTGGCTCCTCTGTTGACCTATGTTTGGTACGGATTTCGATTTCGCAATGGTCGGTTGGAGTATGATCGATATACCTCATCTCCTCAGGGCTTAAGTATGATTGAAAAATGTAACTAGTCATGTAGCATATTTTCTTAAGGTTGAAATACGAGAATCAATGGTTGATGCTACCTTGCTTATCATATCCTATATGGATAAATGTTATACATGTGCTTAAATTCTTTATTGAATAAGTGACATGCTGCTTTATCAAGATATAGCTGAAATGCTTGGAATAAGAATATTGCTCTAATTTGTTTAGATATTGATTTATCTGTTGTTGAATAAATTGGATTCCTCTGCTCAGTATTATTCCATTAAACTACAATAATAATGTTTTTGGCGGAGAGTTATATCTCTCGTTGGGACAATTTTCAATTGTCTCATCCCCGTGGGATCCAACTTTTTAGGTAAACACAGAAGAAGAGGCAGAAACCCTACAGTAGGGGAAGAGCAGCAACAGTAGCAACAGGGACAACAGTGATATCTCAGGTGGAGGCACTGGCTGTCATGTTTTGTATATTGAGTCCTATGTGCCATCTCTGTACTCTCAGGTCCTCAGAGTTAGCAGTTAGTACTTTTAATGAATCCATCTGAGATTTTGGCTTGATGCCGCGAGGTTCTTATACTGCCTGTGTATAGTTTTAACAAGGCATTTGATGCTTGTAATCCTCGAGAAGAGATGGTACAAGATATGTACTTATGAACCAGAATGTAAATAAATTGCATTGGTTCTTGTTAAAAGAGTTTTCCTATGTTTGGATCTCTTTGTAAATGGTTTTAATTTTTAGTGATTTTCAGTAATCCATTGTTGATGATCGCTTCTACTTAGTTAATGACCTTTTGTAAGAATGATGTGCCACAGTGACACATAAGAAATCTAAGTATATCGTCTTGGATTGTTTGTAACGATTGTTGTATAGATAATAATGCTTGTTCACTATCAAATATTACACAGGTAGAACTCCAATTTTGTTACCATTCATTTGTATATCAAAGTTAATGATTGATGATTCACCTTCAAGAACAAAACTTGTATAAATTCTACAAGACCATCCTTGTAACCATTGACCAAAATATGATCTACTTACTACTCCAACAATGTCATCACCTCCATGTATAGATGCATCCGCAAAGATTGTGATATACCTAGGAAATATAAGAGTAAAGAATTATTTTAAGCTAGAAATTCATTACTTGTGTAGTTAAGATCCGTGGTGATAGGTATTGACATCATAGAAGCATAATATAGATAGGTGACTAATTTCTCCATGCTTTATGCTTGCGATTAAAAATAAAATCCTTCCTTGCAAGCTAGAGATGAATACATCCCAAAATAAAGATGTTAACATATGCAATATTTGTTGAAATCCTTGTGGATAACCAAGTAGAAAAACTACCACTAAAGAATATTTGAATCCTCTCTTAGATACGGGTTGGTTTCTAGAAAGAGGTAGCAACTCAGTGATATCTCAAAACATGTAGAGTTGATTTTGAGATATTAGCACTTGTAGAGACAAATGAGTATGGAGTCATATGACACTACATTTTGAAATAGTCAATGATGCCTCATGTTCTAACAACCAAACAAAATAGCTTCAGTTTAACTGTAACACTCAGTTTCTAACACTTTCCATGGCTCATCATTCATCCTAGTTTTGGATTTAATAAGTGCTTCATAAGCAGATTTAGTAATAAATCTCCCAGTATTGGATAGCTACCAAATCCAAGTACCTTTTGATTCAAAATTTGTAATGATTGGTAAGCTTGTTATCCTTAATTTAATGTCAACAAGAAGAAAGGATTCAATAAAATCTAAATCCCATGCATTCATATTTGAAATCGTTGATGATACTTTTAGATCATGAATAACATTAGTTACATGTTGAAGAATCATTTCTAACTGACTTGAAATCCTTGGTATCGTACCATATGGATATAGTTCAAACATTCCCAACAACTATGGATGTATTTGATTTTACAAAACTTGCAGTGAAGGACCATTTGATAGAAAATTGTACATTTATGACCACAACGTGGTCTGAAAGATATATATATATATATATATATATATATATATATATATATATATATATATATATATATATATATATATATATATATATATATATATATATATATATATATATATATATATATATATATGTTTTAATATGTTACACCAAGTGCAATTTTTTCTTGAAAGAACTTCACAAGTAGATTTCATTAAGAGAGCCATGTTCCATTCATGCATTGACTTAATACCCAGTACACCATATTGTTTAGCATATAGTATTTGTTCCCATGAGACAAAGGAAAAAGATCTTTGTCCCTGATATATTTTCTATATGAATTGCTTGATCGTAGCATCTATTCTTGGCCAAAGGTGTTAGCAAAATCTTCCAAGAATTGCATTTATAAGTGTATTATGATACAAATTAACTTTCAAGAATCAAATTGTGTCATCTACAAATGCAACATTTGAGATCAGAGGGACACATTGATATAATTTTAATGATTTCCATTGCCTTTCAATGACTTCCATATCAATTAGAATACTCAAATGATTTAACCACATTAAAAAAATATATGGTGATAAAGGGTCCCATTGTCGTATACCCCAAGTTGCTTTAAACCCTTGCATATTTTTGTCATTCTATATGATATTTATGTGACCACCACAAATGGTATTCATAATATAACTTAGAACATTAGAAGAAAACCCAACAATAGTGATAGTGTCAAGAATACATTCCTAAGACGTCCTGTCATAAACATTGGATGGATCAACTTTGTTAGCCATGTATTTACCAGTTGTATGTCATATCAAATTGTGTATAAGTTCTTGAATCTGTATTATATTTTCATTGATATGTCATGTAGGGACAAATCTAGACTACGGTAATCTTATCTACAAATTCTTGTTAGGCTTGAAACGATTAATAAATAAGTTTCCAAAATTTTATTGCTTAAAGAGATCAATCTCATATAATTTAATGATTGTGGATATGGAATTTAGGGAATCAGAACAAGGGCATGTCACAAAAAGACTAAGGTATTGGAAACCCTAAAAGCATAGAATAAATAGTTCTAAGAAAAGAAGTCTTAATAAAATTGCAATACTGAATTAGATATTCTGCACCAATACCATCAGGACCAACATCTCTATTTTTTCCATGAATTTTTAAGTGGAAAAAATTTGTGATTCATTTGGTAACACTGAGATATGAAAATAATGTTTTGATAATAAAGGATAGCAAAACAAAGAAGGAGTTTTGAATTTTTTTTAACTGGTTATACACAAGATCTTTGAGATGAAAATGATCTTAAATTCATTCTCCACTATCATTTAAAAGAGTTGGTATATTGTTCTTTGTCACCTCGACTTAGCACAAACATGAAAGAAGGTAGCATTGGAATATTGATTTACTTGCCAAACGACATGACTCTTCTATCAAAAGGTTTTACCTTTGACATTCAGAAGCAGTTCATATTCATGTTGCAAGAAATTGCATTCAGAATTTATTTCAATTGAATAATGGCCAGACAAGACTTGTTGAAGTTTTTTAATTTGCAATTGCACATTGTTTTAGCAAGTTGGGTGTTCCACATGTGGTGTACATTCAAATAAATAATAGTCAGTTTGAAGTCGTTGATATCATAAACAAAATCTAGGATATTACAAGGAATTCTATTGATCTCCTAGAAATGCATACGTTTAATATCTTTAACATTATTATGCACCCTTATTATCATATCAAAATAATTAAATACAAAACTATATTTATTACTTTCATCAGTATTTTTTGATGCATTGTGAACCAATATTTAAACTTGATCACTATGTTTGCTTGAAGATGATCATGAAACATGATATGTTATGTAATATGGACTTTTTGATGCTAGATTCTTAATCTTATGCAAATATTGATGCCCCGATGCTCCATATATTTTGTGACTCATAAATAAATAACTTTGATGCCTTGTAACACAAAAGTTGAACCATGATCATTTTGTAAATTGTTATTGACGTGATAATATGAAATGTGACATGTAATGTGACTTAATATGGAATGATAATGATTGAGTCACTAGTCATATTCATATAGTATGAATCAAGGAACATAAAGCTAAAATTCCCCAACTTTGTTATGATGTTTCACCCTAATTTAAAGAAATATCTAGGATGTAATATGTGACAGGAAGGTTAACATGCATGCATTTTTCTAATATGTTAAATCAATGTTTGAAAGAAATAATACTTATTCTAGGTTAAACATCGAACCCTAATGAAAATGATCATATGACTAGATTGTTATTTATTTCAATAGAATCATGCTTTCTTCAAATGTGAGGACCTATGATGGACTCTTGTGAAAAATCCAATATGTTCATAAATATATATCTCTTGTTCCAATGTAAACTTTTACCTCTTATTGAACTTGGTTACAATAGTGATGTTTTCTTTTTGGTGTGAATAGGGTGTTATAGTAGTGATGTTAGTACTATATACATATGATTCCTTATTCTTGGCTATATAAATTGTTTGAGATACATATGAATATTATGTTATGTAGAAAGTGTGTGAGGATCGATGCAATAACTTTTTGTTCAAACAAGAGAACAACCTTTGAAACATGGGTGGCTCTTAACATTTTTCCCTTAGGGTCCCTACAGACTTCAAATAGGGTTAACTCTTGTCTTTTAGCCTTGTGGTCCATCACAAACCCTTCCTTTAGGAAGTTGATCAAAGGCCTTAGGAGATTTTGAAGTTATAAAGAAATTTTACTTAGAAATATACTTTTTGTCAAAAATAAAGTCTTTGAAGTCATTCCTTTATTTTTTTGTCTTCCTTTAAATATTTTATCGCCAACCTAATAGGTTTCTTTAAACTAACAGTTTTCATATCTTTTTACAACATGCCAATGTGTTTTCATTTGTTGTGTCTAGTTTTATGATTTTATGTATAACATGTGGACCATGATATCCCACAAGATCATGCATCCACTATGCTATATTATAATACATATTAAGAACTCTAAAATTATAACACCAATGTAAGTTCATGGAGTTTATGTACAATTAAAGAGATGTGCAGCTTGCATCTTTGTGTATTATCTAGTTTCTTGTCGAAAATATGCATAACCTTTAGTTGCCAAAGGAATATGTTGCATAAACCTTATGGTTAATAACATAAAGAATGATGTTTTTGTTTCTTTATTCATATATATGTTTGAGACATTCAAGGTTTGGATGCATGGGTCCTTTTCTCAGTGACTTTCTAGTCATTAGTAGTCAGGATTCTGGTAAAATGGCTTTGTGGTAGACATTAGGATAAATAATGTACAAGATATATTACAACTAAATCTATAGTGTCCATGTACCCTCACCTTATTGAGTTGAGTGGATAGTTGATAATATATGTTTCATATTGTTTTTCTAACCACCAGTTTTGGATTATTAATTGGAATATATTACATATGTTCATGTACCTTCTTGTATATGATTATCTTTGTAAATTACATGGTAGGATAAATGAAGATGTTCCATGATTCTTTCTCAGTCATATTTTCTATTTAAGAATGATTTTTTTACTTATTAGATATATCATTACATCGTGGTCTTAGATTTAGGATTTCATGACTTATTCATGGTCTTGTGGGTGAGACTTCTAAATGTTTGTTATGAGGATCATGCACAACTCTTTAGTTGGAGCTTTGAAAAATACGTTTTATTCTAATAACAAACATTTTATATGAGTTTTGTGTCATATTTTAATCACTTTCTAGTTTTTTGTTGCTTTTATTTGGGGATTCATGCTTATAATTATTTTAGGGTCTATTTAGAGTGATGGTTGTCGCACCACATCTAGGGTTAGGCTAGACAATACCTCAAACAAATAATAGGTGGAGTTCCTTATGATGAGGGTGTTTGTAATCATGTACATTTTTTTCACATGTATACACACTAGAAAATATCTACATCCTTTCCTCAAAAGCATGCACTTTTAGTATTGTGATTAAAATTTGTTTCTTCTTCGTCTTCCTTCTATTGACAACTAGGTATTCCACCTATGAATAACCATCTATCACTGATCTAATCCTACCTACAATTTAGGAGCACATAATGCATATAGATATGACTCATCCTTAGGATAAGATCAAAATTCACCATGTTCATGAACACCATGTTTGAAGAAACTTTACCATTTATGTCCAAAACCACACTTAAACTTCAACCATATCCTTGTTTATCGTTGCCACCCCTCCAATGCCAACTCCACCACCCATTTTACCTCCGACACTATATTTAGATTTAAATCCATGCATGCTTTCACCATCATTTCCATTATCATGGCCACCAAACATCTACCACCTTTCTCGACATCATAGCCTCCATTGTTTATTCCTTACAATGACCTAGAGCTTAATGCATAACTAGGTCATCCTCCTTTTCCACAATCACCACCATTGTTACCTCCTTTACCAAAATGACTTACTAAATAATAGATGCTTCCTAAGATTCACTCATTTCCACAACCCTAGTGTCCACCTATGCCACTAATTTGTCCACTATCAACACCATACCTTCTCCAGATAATCCATTGTATCAACATTTTCTCAATACACCACTATGTTCACTACCACCACCTCCACCTTTTCCTCTACCCCCGTCATATTCCTCAATGCCTCCACCATAACCTAAACTATATCCATACCAATAGACACAAAAATGCCTTCCACACCACCACCTCAGTTGCCTTGTATGCCTCTACCTTGCTACTATTTAAGAACCGTAGTGGGGAAAATGATGTCTACAACAAGTAGAATTATGAAGGAAGCTCCTACAATCTTAGAAGAACTGTCTTATCTAGAGAAGAAGGAAAATAAGAGGATAGTTCTTTAGTGATAGGGGTGACACCTATTTAGAGATGATATTATGCTCAACAACTTCTAACTCAACTATAAGGCATAGTCAGGTTGGAAGATTTTTAAATGTGGCACTTCTAATGTGTTATTTTGTATTCTATTAACATGCATGGACTTAACAAGTACCCTAGTCTATTATGTATAGTAATAAAAATGGAGTAACACCATACTCACCCTCCCTCCCTGGGGAGCAACCCAATTCATTGGGATTTTCTTTTCCTATGCAAAAAATAGTTCACTTCTCCAAATATAATGGGAGTAGTTAAGAGGAGAAAAAAAGAGAAAAAAGGGGAGGAAAAAGGGAACCTATTGTTGTTGTGTGCTATATATGTAAAAAATGTAGAGGAGTCCCCCCTATTATCTTTACTAATTTTTTAGGATGGAGAAATACAACTCATAAATTTTGAAGAGAAAATTATTTTGTGCATGTCGTTCACTCCTTAATTATTTTTAAATGAATTTAAAAGCATTAGGTTTCTTATAAAAAATACTTTCAAACAAGACTAATTTTAATATACTTTTGGAAAAGACTATATGAGGCAGAGAGGAGAGAAGTATACATTAGTATTGTATGAGAAACAAATATGTCCAATACGAGACGTATAGTATAAGAGATTAAAAAAATGGGACTTAGAGAAGATATAAGTACACATTAGTAATGTATGAGAAATAAATACGTATAGTCTTTACGAGATGCATAATACAAGAGAGGAAAAGAAATAAGATGTAGAGAAGAGATAAGTACACACTAATGTTGTACCAGAAACTAATAAATATTGTAAGAGAGGTATAAGGTGTATACAATACGAAAGATGAGAGATGTATATATATATATATGAGATTATTTTTAATACCTACGCTGGTACTGTAGCAAAACCACCCATCATTGAGGGTGCGGTGGAAACTTAGTAAATAATGAAAAAGGGCATTCATGACTTTATAATATCCCTAAAACAACATACTGAAGCAAAATGAAATAGCAAGGGAGAGCAACAATGTGTCCGCCAAAAAAATCTCCAAATCTCAACTCCCTGCATTCTTCACTTCCATTGTTGCACCATCGTTTCTGCTGCAAGATCTCGATTTCATCTGCTTGCACCATTACTACTGGTCTCCATTGCCTATTGTGTTCATCCAGAAAGTCACAAGCAGAAGAAAAGGTACCTGGTGTTTGCTGTTGAGACCAAATGGGTAGAAAAAAATTGGGTAAAACACATGAAAGGAAGGCAACAAGTAAGGGTAGCAGAAAGGTGAGAGGAGATGATGATTTGATAACAAGACACTAGGTTGTTGTTGAAAACATTATAGAAGAAGAATTTGCAGATATTGTGCGATGAGATGATGTAACTGAAAGTGGTTTTGAATAGGACAGTGTACTAGGTGTGACGAAAAATGCGAAGAAAATTAAGAAGAAGAGGCATAGTAGGAAGATGACTAGTACTATTGACAGAGATGAGGCTACTGGAGATGAGAATGATTTAGTTGAGACCAATGCAGCTAAAGTTGATTAAGAAGAGTTTGTTGTTGCTAGTGAGAATGAGGAACCAGAACTTGTTGTGCGTGAAGCTGCTGAAAAAGAGCTAGTTGTTGAATGTGAGAATGAGGAACCAGAAATAGATCCTATTGAAGAAGAAAGGGTTGATCTACATGAAGCTAGTAAAGAAGAATTGCTTTTTGTGTGTGAGAGTGAAGAACTGGAAGTTGCTGAAGAAGGATCTATTTCAAGATCAATAGAAGAAAAGCATCACAACGAAAAGTAGGGGTACACTCTGAAGTAGAAAACGACACTTAAAGGCAAAGGAAAGATTGTAGAAGGTAATGTACACTACTAACTATCATTCTGATAATGCAAGTTACACTTATTTACAAAAATATAACACTATGATATAAAACATAACAGAGTCAATGAAAATATATCTAGGCTAAGAAAAAGGTAACTTACAGACTATAAAAGTAACTACGTCAAATGCAATGTAAGTTGGCTAACAAGAAAGTATCTATGCCAAAAAAAAAGTAACTAGGCTAAGCAAAAAGTAACTCATAGTGTGTAAAAGTAACTACGTCAATTGAAAAGTAAGTTGGATAACAAGTGTAACACCCCATCCACACCAAAACACGATTACATGCTAACCAGCAGATTACTAAAAATCACGGGAAATTAAACCTGATTTACAAAAAGCACCACAAGATGAAGAATATAATATCTGAGCCAACACTTTTCATTTCATAACATCAGTTCAAGGTGCTACATCATAATTTCCCATCATCTCTTTACATGAAATAACTATTTGTCATGCTTCTTACATCAGGATACATACCGAAAACCGTTCATCGATCATTATACAAGAAACATCGAAAAGCTCTCCCGAAGACCTGAGTGCACAAGGACGGCACATAGGACTCTATTTCTAGACACTGTCTATCCCACCGGGTACGATACCTCTGTATATCATCTATAGCCACAAGATCTTCATCTCGCCAGGCACGTCCACCTAAAAAGGGTTATTAACCAGTGGGGTGAGACACACAGTCCCAGCGAGAAACATAACCCTCTACCAGCTTTATTATGATCACAGATAACTGATATAAGCAGATTATAAGAGTTGTATACTAAGCAGGGCTAATCTTACCACCAATCTCACCAAGATATTTATGAGGCCTATAACTAGATGTTCTTTATGGAACATGATTGACAAGATAAGTTTTATAGGAACTCATCGCATAATATAAGGTTCATATAATAAACTGTAGATATAACTAGAGCACTATACAGATAAGGCCTCATCCAATGTTCTGTATTTGCCCTAAGCAAGATACTACACGGCGTGATTACGAATTATTATGCCCTGCGGAAGTGAGTCGTACCGCTCAATTCCAACCTTCGACTGCGAAGCCCAAAGTCGGTTCCATACAATGTCAATGGATGATACAGACTCCACGACCTCTCCTTCTCGTGGTCAGTACACGATAACAAACAAACTAGCCTCAGCCATAGGGTTAGTCCCACAGGCTTCCCTTTTCTTTAGCCCGACTTGGTACAAGTCTCGGCACTAGCATACATCTGAGCCATGGGCCATTCACCGTGCTTCCGAGCCATGAACGCATTCATGCTCTATCACCCTGAGCCATGGGCCTGATCACCATGCTCTTATACACATCCTGAGTCCACAACCGCAGTTGCACTCTAATCCTCCTATTTTCAGCTAGGAGAAACCTCACATATTCAGCAATATGCGCTCTGGGTTAACCCACAGGAGAACCGATTTCACCATCACCTAATTACTGACGATGATGGATCTATGGATAGGGAAAACTACATGAAAGGTTCCATTTGTCATTAATTAATACATTTTAAGAAGATTGCAAGATTCAACCAAGTTATGTAACATGTAAACTAAAACACAAGTAAACAACATAGATCTCATTGTCGGGTGTTACATTGTCACTCTTATTTTTCAAAGCCAGCATTACATGTCACCACTTGGTCTCTTGCCAATCATCAAGATCGATCTCAAGGATCAACATCACTAGGACTCAATCCCATCCTCACAGAATGTCACTACCTCACAAGGCTTACATCATCACCATGGGATAGCAATCCCTTCTCTCGACATCAGAGGATAACACATCAACTTGGCATTCAGCCTTTATCAGGTCCACAAACCTTCCACATCATACTGGTGATACATGTTATCTCATCAACAAGGATTATCATCATTAAGTGTTATACAGAATACATATTCCTCATAGCTCTTACCTGGCTATGAATTCATTGGATCCACCTACATGGTTAGTATACATATTGAGAGAGATAATTGAATCACCAGACATAGATATTTATGATTATCATGCTATTAGGACTGAAGGTACATGATTGGATCACCATCCATGATTATAACCATATGAAGCACAAAGTTGTGTCTTGTAAACAAATTACATTATTGTAATCAAACCATGAGCATTCACTATGCCCTATATCTCATGAACATATCTTTGATTATCATGTCATCAAGATTAAGGTTTATAGCATTGGAATATTCTTCCATCATTATGAACATATGCAACTTAATGTCATAACTGATGTATTAATCGATACACACTACTGCTATCACGTCAGGGGTATCCCACCATACCCAACATCTCAAGTTATTAAGCACATCACCCCTAAGGATTATCTTTAAGGATCATACACCATGATCCACCATCCAACTTTATCTGAGGTCCATCTATCATTAACCATAGGTAACCACTATACAAGGGTTCACAACCTATCTTGTCATAGCTTCATCAATAACAAAGGTGTACACTCAAGATAACATACATAGGGGTATCAGGTTAGAGCACAACCCTCACTACAAGTGTTGCATACCCTCATCAAAATTAGGTAGCGACTGCAAACCCTCACTAAAGGGGGTATCATGCCAACCAGGATCTATGGTGTATCAAGCAACCTGATCCAGAGCTGTGTATCATGCATCCATGGAAGGTCTATATCAGGTAACCAGGTGTAAGGGCGCATGTCGTGCAGCACAGGGGTGTCACCTATCGCCCAAAACCCTATCGTCCATTAGGGTTAGGGTTTCATACCAGGAAACCGTCAAGTCTCTACCGCCTAAGGCCATATCGACCAAGATCATGGCACCCAACAAGCACACCCACTTGGTTAACACATCAAGATACTCAAGGGGCTCTTACCCATGGTACACTACTTCAACGTTGCCATGATGCCCATGGTACCCTATCATCCAACTAGGGTTTGAGACCCTATAACAACCAAGACACCACATTGTCCATCCCTCACTTGTATGTCCAGGGTACTATCCAAGCTCCACACATGTATCGGCCAAACCTCAACTCTAAATCCATCCACGCTATCAAGCATATACTCATGTCAAAAAGAGGGAACCTTTATTGGGCAAGGCATATCGGCCAAGGTATCTCATCCCCATATAGGGTATCGGCCAAACACTTCATTCTTGTGTTCCCTAGCTATCATGTACACGATATGCTTATATCGGGTTAGGGCTGATGATATTGGCCAAGACCTCCTATAGATGTGTGTCGAGCAAGAAAGGGTGTCAAGTTAGGTCCTTTACCAAGGCATATCAGGCAGGGATACTTAGTCTCACCCAAAAGCTTACTCAATGGTAGGGCTCTCATCCAAGAGTATTGTGCAAAGCACATCATGGCCACATCTCCCAACATCATATCAGTGAAGGATCAAGGTGTGAACCATAATACTCAAAATCACCTTATTGGTCTCCTAGGGTTAGGGCAACCCTATCGTTCAAGACTCCATGTCGGGCATCTATGGTTAGGATCATCCTGTCAGCCAAAGCAAGCATATCGCCCCAAACTAGGGTTAGGGCATCTGTACCGCCCAAGGCACCACTTCTAGGGCTGTCACCCACACCAAGGATCAGCTTAGTGGTTCCAAAGACATCACCAAGATATTAACCAAGGGTTAAACTCCAAGAGCATGTCGTGCAACAAGGGTAGATCATCCATGTCACCCAGGACAACCCTATCGCCCAAACTAGGGTTGAAGCTCCATATCGTCCAAGACACTAAGGTTAGGGTTTTATTCCGGACAACCACCATCATCTTGGGTAGATGTGCATATCAGTCATAAAGTCAACAAAGAGTTTACTTAGCATATCTTCCAAGGTTCAACTCTAGAAGAGGTTATCGGGCAACAACCTCAAGGAACCACCATGCAAAACACATATCGGCCAAGGGGCCAACTAGGTGTCCACCAATCGTAACGCCCAAACCTAACCTAATGGTAGGAAAGAGATATCGGTCACCACATCATATCACCCCAAACATCTAGGCCATAGGCTCACCTTTCAAGTCCAAAGGAGAGAAAGGGGTATTGCTCCAAACCATAACCAAAGCATAACTTATTAAGCAAGGTACTATATCGGGCAAAACATAGTTGTATCAGGTAAAGCCCCATATCGGGCTAGTCATCTTCAACCTCTAGCCACCCATTACCATCTTTGACAAGGAAAACAAGCTAAAAGAAGTAATAAAACATAGCATTACCATTAGATAAGATTTCAAGTTCCATATATACATCTATCATGGAGAAAGGTATTGATTTAAGTACAAGAACCAATATATGCATATATGGAGAGTGTGCATAATAGAGATGGTTAAGAGTTATGTAACCCTCCTTAAGAGGGTCTCCATGAAAGGCAGGACGCTCCTTGGTCCAAGCAGCAATACATGTTCCTCTCCAAGAACATCATCCATCCAAAGCTCCAAACATGCCTTGGGCACCATCACCATTACCTCAAGAATCAAAGGAAAAAGAAGAAGAAGATACCATGGTTATGCATAGCTCAAGAAGAAGAAAGGAGGGGAGATAACCACGACCTTGCCTTCTCACATCAAGGGCCTATCCATGTCCAAGAGGGGAAGAGGAAGGTGAAGAAGAAAGCACAAGGAAAATCTAGCAAAGAAGCATGACTCACCAAGGTCAGATCTTGAGCAAGGAGTCTCCATGGCCAAGGTGCTCGTCCTCCCTAGCTCCATGGGAGTTTCCATAAGCTCCTAATCTTCCATGCTCGTCCCATACTGGTAGGGGAAGGAAGGTGGACGAAAGGGAGCACTTGGTCAAGGCGAAAGGGAGTTATATACACCAACGAAGAGAGAGGTAGCAAGGGAGAGGTGTCATAACTACATAAACCAAGGTGCCACTTGCTCTTGCACTTAACGCCACTTGTTGCCACCCTAGCTGCTCATGCATGGCCTGGTGATACACTCTAGAATGTGTGTCATGCATATGGGCACTGCCATGGATGATACACCCCTCTTGGGCAACACACCTTCAAGCCCTAGTCGATACACTAAAGGACACGGTGGCATATGTGACACATATATGATATAAAGACCATATAGAGATGTCACTCCTCATCTATCAACCAAACAAGGCGCCCCAACCTCCATCCACATCCTATATGATGCCAAACAGAAGTAAGAAGACTCTAGATCTGATAAATTGCATATTGACCCTCTACTTTGGGTAATTTGCAATTTACACCAAAACTAGCACATAAAGCATAAACATTAACTAACCAAGCTCAAACTTGGAACATAGGTCCTCCACCAGGAGCCCCATAGCATCATTCTCTTTCTAATGATGCTAGAGAACTAAAGGCATGCTCTACATGTGACATGTTTCAATATAACCCCTTACTTTGGGTAAATTGCACTATGGTCCAAAACAAGCAAACATTGCTCAAACAACATCCAAACGGAACCAAACTGGAAACATGAGCTTACCACATGATACCAAAACATCTAGCGAGATTAGATTAAGATTCTAAGAACCTTTCATAAGCAAAGCAAAGAGGGTTATCCCAAAACATGGGTCAGGGTCCTTACAAGTCATAAACCCCTTACAAGGATTTCTTCCCCGAAATCCCGAGAGGAAAGAAGACGGGTGTTACTTGCGCATCGCATCCTAAAACTCCACAAAGCTCCTAAGTGTCACAGATCTATGACCAACATACTTGCTCTTCTCCCTGAGCTAACTCAGGGTTTCCTTGTTCTGTTCACGGACACAACCCTCTATCTCATCATCCTTTGTCTGGTAACACTCTTAGACACAGGAACATCACATTCAACTCGTATTACTCAGGTATCAATTCCTTCTACTGATATATCACATTCCTCATTACGTTTCTGCTGCGCTACTCTGATCTCATAGGCTCGATACTTAAGCTTCACATAACTTGTAGTCACCATCCTTCTACCATATGCGTTCCAATTGTTCCTTCTCCTTTCACAAAGGATGTCTCTAATTCAAGGGGAGTCTTTCTCAGAAGAGGTTATCACAAGATACATACTCTACAAAACACTTGTATGCACATGACAGGGCTCATAAGGCACCTCACTATGCATCGCTTAAGGCTGAACATGAAAAGGAGTTAAACATCTTGGTTATCGGCAACCATATCACCTCAGCTTCAAGCCTATCATGTGTTCATGTTAGTTCCCAAGGGCACAATGAGCACCAACTCATATGGTAACAGATATGAACTATCTCAACTAATCTGGATAGGATTCCCAAACCTTGTTCATCCATCTCTAATCGCTGCACATCCCGCCTGGATCTTTCTTTACACGAAACTTAGCTAGGAGTATTACAAGGAATCAGGCTCAACTAGATGAACTTTCCCAAGATGACCTTACAACACTTCTTTTCCTTGGGTGCATACCTTCCGATGTCATGTTTATGCAGAGCATAAACCCCTAACAGATGATAGCCATAATATAGGCACTTAGCCAGATCAAACCAAAGCCAACCTCTCCATCTGAGACAACTTCACAGCTTTCCAAGGATATCCATCTTTTGAGTCAAAACACATCACTTCCGATATCGCCTTCATATTCTACTATCGTCACCGCATTAAAACATGTCAAGAGGATCCTACCATCATCATCTATCATATATATCTCTATCTTGGAAACTAAAGTCCAAGATCAACTGATACTTTTCGATGTATCCAACCAGAGGTCACTCCAAAAGCATACACATCAAGTGACACAAGGTCCACTTGACTGCCATTCCCTCAAAAGGAAGGAACACAAAGGAACAAACTCCTCCCATCAACCCATCAACATCTATGGTTTCATATCAAAGGGGAGGATATTATCACTTTCTTTGATCCTTACATGAGTTTTCAACCATTTATGAATCGTTAAACCTTGTTCCATCTGGTTTCATCCTGTTGCTTCTTGGGTTCCTTGCACTCAGCATAGGAAACATCAAGACCATTACGTGTTATTATTCTTCTTATCTTGTTACCGTTTCATCATAATCATGATTATTTCTTGATTATATCAGATTTTCATTTTCTCTTTGTGAAAAAGATTGTTATTCTTCACATATTCTTTATTAAACAGGGATCATTTCCTTGTTCTCTTTTTCTTATCCCAAGTTTGCACTTTATACTTTCTCAATTTTTCTTACGTTCATTGGTTGGTTTGAGATTATCTCAGGTTCCAACTTTTTTACTCATCACTTGTTCTCCTCTTTCTTCTAACTTTATCTTTGCTTTCAGGTATTTTCTTCATCTTGTGTAAGTTTTACGTTTTAACTTACCTTGTTATCACAAGTTAATCTGTATTTGTCACGTACATCTCTCAAGATTACAGTTTCAAGAACTTATCTCATCATATTCTTATACAAATTTAGGTTTCATAGAACCATTACTTCCTCTTTTGATTATCAAGCATCCATGTATTAAGAGGTTATGGTGCATTCATTAACTCCCTTTATAACAAGATGAAGGTATTAGCATCATATTCTTGATTTGTTATGCTCTTTAGATTGCTCCATAATGACTACTTGATCAGAGTAATCAAGGAGGAAACAATCTAATACTCCATCCATATTACCTTTGTCTTTAATATTTGAATACCTGGCCAGGGCATCAAGTACTGAGATTAGGTAGTATGCACTATATTTTATGTCACGGTCCAACCTTAGACACCATCCTAATCTGATTCCTAGTGTCCCTGTAGACTCGGCAAACCTAGAGCTCTGATACCAAACACTGTAACACCCCATCCACACCAAAACATGATTACATGCTAACTAGCAGATTACCGAAAATCACGGGAAATTAAAACCGATTTACAACAAGCACCACAAGATGAAGCATATAATATCTGAGTCAAAACATTTCATTTCATAACATCAGTTCAAGGTGCTACATCATAATTTCCCATCATCTCCTTACATGAAATAACTATTTGTTATGCTTCTTACATCAGGATACATACCGAAAACCATTCATCGATCATTATACAAGAAACATCAAAAATCTGTCCCGAAGACCTGAGTGCACAGGGACGACACATAGGACTCTACTGCTAGACACTATCTATCCCACAAGGTATTATACCTCTACATATCATCTGTAGCCACATGATCTTCATCTCGCCAGGAACGTCCACCTAGAAAGGGTTATTAACCAGCGGGGTCAGACACAGTCCCAGCGAGAAACATAACCCTCTACCAACTTTATTATGATCAAAGATAACTGATATAAGCAAATTATAAGAGCAGTATACTGAGCAGGGCTAATCTTACCACCAATATCACCAAGATATTTATGAGGCCTATAACCAGATGTTCTTTATGGAACATGATTGACAAGATAAGCTTTATAGGAACTCATCGCATAATATAAGGTTCATGTAATAAACTACAGATATAACTAGAGCACTATAAAGATAAGGCAGCATCCAATGTTCCGTATTTGCCCTAAGAAAGATACTATATGGCTTTATTATGAATTATTATGCCCTAAGGAAGTGAGCCGTATCGCTCAATTCCAACCTTCGGTTGCGAAGCCCAAAGCCTGTGCCATATAAGGTCAATGGATGATCCGGACTCCACGACCTCTCCTTCTCATGTTCAGTGCATGATAACCACGAAAGTGGCCTCAGCCACAGGGTTAGTCGCACAGGTTGCCCTTTTCTCTAGCCCAACTTGGAACAAGTCTCGGCACTAGCATACATCTGAGCCACGGGCCAATTCAGAATATGTATGGATTGAGTTGTATGGTTTAAAATGTAATCTTGATTGTTAAATGATTAATTGAATGATTATATTGTTAACAATGTTGAACATTATCTGTTACCTCCACATACCAGCTTCGGCTGACCGACGTTTTGTTTGTCGGCGTTTTAGGTACAATGAAAAGAATAAATAGTAAAGTGACACCTTGTGAATTCAAAAATTAAAGAATAAGGAGGAACTAGTTAGAATAGTTCAGCTGAGGTTAGAAGTTTAGTTTGTTCCCATCTCTTCAAAGGTATGCAAAGAAAAATTTTATTACCATTTTCAGTATAGTCTGTTAGAATTTAATAATTGTTTATGGTTATATGTTGAACCTTTGATCCGAGATTAATGGGTACGCTCCCGAGCCATGAACGCATTCATGCTCTATCACCCTGAGCCATGGGCCTGATCACCATGCTCTTATACACATCTTGAGTCCACAACCGCAGTTGCACTCTAATCCTCCTATTTTCGGCTAGGAGAAACCTCACATATTCAACAATATGCGCTCCGGGTTAACCCGCAGGAGAACCCGTTTCACCATCACCTAATTACTGACGATGATGGATCTATAGCCAGGGCAAACTACATTAAAGGATCCATTTGTCTTTAATTAATACATTTTAAGCAAATTGCAAGATTCAACCAAGTTATGTAACATGTAAACTAAAACACAAGTAAATAACATAGATCTCGTTGTCTGGTGTTACATTATCACTCTTATTTTTCAAAGCCAGCATTACATGTCACCACTTGGTCCCTTGTCAATCATCAAGATCCATCTCAAGGATCAACATCACCGGGACTTAATCCCATCCTCACAAAATGTCACTGCCTCTCATGGCTTACATCATCACCATGGGATAGCAATCCCTTCTCTCGACATCAGAGGATAACACATCAACTTGGCACTCAGCCTTTATCAGGTCCACAGACCTTCCAGATCATACTGGTGATACATGTTATCTCATCAACAAGGATTATCATCATTGAGTGTTATATAGAACACATATTCCTCATAGCTCTTACCTGGCTATGAATTCATTGGATCCACCTACATGGTTAGTATACATACTGAGAGAGATAACTCAATCACCAGACATAGATCTTTATCATTATCATGCTACTAGGACTGAAGGTACATGATTGGATCAACATCCATGATTATAACCATATGAAGCACAAAGTTGAGTCTTGTAAACAAATTACATTATTGTAATCAAACAATGAGCATTCACTATGCCCTATATCTCATGAACATATCTTTGATTATCATGTCATCAAAATTAAGGTTTATAGAATTGGAATATTCTTCCATCATTATGAACATATGCAGCTTAATGTCATAATTGATGTATTAATCGATACACACTACTGCTATCACATCAGGGGTATCCCACCATACCCAACATCTCAAGTTATTCAGCACATCATCCCTAAGGATTATCTTTAAGGATCATACACCATGATCGACCATCCAACTTTATCCGAGGTCCCTCTATCATTAACCATAGTTAACAACTATACAAGGGTTCACAACCTATCTTGTCATAGCTTCATCAATAACAAATGTTTACACTCAAGATAACGTACATAGGGGTATCGGGTTAGAGCACAACCCTCACTAAAAGTGTTGCATACCCTCACCAAAACTAGGGAGAGACTGCAAACCCTCACTAAAGGGAGTATCATGCCAACCATGATCTATGGTGTGTCAATCAACCTGATCCAGAGATGTGTATTGTGCACCCATGCAAGGTCGATATCAGGTAACTAGGTGTAAGGGTGTGTTTCGTGCATCACAGGGGCGTCACCTATCGACCAAAACCATACCGCCCATTAGGGTTAGGGTTTCATACCAGGAAACCCTCAACTCTCTACCGCCTAAGGCCATATCAGCCAAGATAATGGTGCCCAACAAGAACACCCACTTGGTTAACACATCAAGATACTCAAGGGCTCTTACCCAAGTTAGACTACTTCAACGTTGCCATGACGCCCATGGTACACTATCGTCCAACTAGGGTTTGAGACCCTATAACAGCCAAGACACCACATTGTCCATCCCTCACTTGTATGTATAGGGTACTATCCAAGCTCCACAGATGTTTCGGCCAAGCCTCAACTCTAAATCCATCCATGCTATCAATAATACACTCATGTCCAAAAGAGGGAACATGTATCGGGCAAGGCATATCGACCAAGGTATCTTATCCCCATATAGGGTATCGGCCAAACACTTCATTCTTGTGTCCCCAAGCTATCATATACAAGATATGCTTATATCGGGTTAGGGCTGATGATATCGACCAAGACCTCCTATATATGTGTGTTGGGCAAGCAAGGGTGTCAAGTTAGGTCCTTCACCAAGGCATATCAGGCAGGGATACTTAGTCTCACCCAAAATCTTACTCAAGGGTAGGGCTCTCATCCAAGAGTATCGTGCAAAGCACATCAAATGCCACATCTCCCAACATCATATCAGTGAAGGATCAAGGTGTCAACCATAATACTCAAAATCACCTTATTGGTCTAGGAAAGGTTATCAGGCAACAACCTCAAGGAACCACCATGTAGAACACATATCGGCCAACAGGCCAACTAGGTGTCCACCAACCATAACGCCCAAACCTAACCTATTGGTAGGAAAGAGATATCGGTCACCACATCATATCCCCCCAAACATCTAGGCCATAGTCTCCCTTTCAAGTCCAAAGGAGAGAAAGGGGTATTGCCACAAACCATAACCAAAGCATAACTTATTAAGCAATGAACTGTATCGGGGAAAGCATAGTTGTATCGGGTAAATCCCCATATTTGGCTAGTCATCTGCAACCTCTAGCCACCCATTACCATCTTGCAAAAGGAAAACAAGCTAAATGCAGTAATAAAATGTAGCATTACCATTAGATAAGATTTCAAGTTCCATATATACATCTATCATGGAGAAAGGTATCGATTTAAGTACAAGAACCAATATATGCATATATGGAGAGTGTGCATAATAGACATGGTTAAGAGTTATGTAACCCTCCTTAAGAGGGTTTCCATGAAAGGCACGAAGCTCCTTGGTCCAAGAAGCAATACACGTTCCTCTCCAAGAACATCATCCATCCAAAGCTCCAAACATGCCTTCGGCACCATCACCATTACCTCAAGAATCAAAGGAAAAACAAGAAGAAGATACCATGGTTATGCATAGCTCAAGAAGAAGAAAGGAGGGGAGATAACCATGGCCTTTCCTTCTCACATCAAGGGTCTATCCATGGCTAAGAGGGAAAGAGGAAGGTGAAGAAGAAAGCATAAGGAAAATCTAGCAAAGAAGCATGACTCACCAAGGTCGGATCTTGAGCAAGGAGTCTCCATGGCCAAGGTGCTCGTCCTCCCAAGCTCCATGGGAGTTTCCTTAAGATCCTAAGCTTCCATGCTCATCCCATACAGGTATGGGAAGCAAGGTGGCCGAAAGAGAGCACTTGGTCAAGGAGAAAAGGAGTTATATACACCAAGGTAGAGAGAGGTAGCAAGGGAGAGGTGTCATAACTACATAAACCAAGGTGCCACTTGCTCTTGCACTTAACGCCACTTGTTGTCACCCTAGCTGCTCATGAATGGCCTGTTGATACACTCTAGAATGTGTATCGTGCATCTGGGCACTGCCATGGCCGATACACCCCTCTTGGGCGACACACCTTCAAGCCCTAGTCGATACACTAAAGGACAAGGTGGCATATGTGACACATATATGATATAAAGACCATATAGAAATGTCACTCCTCATATATCAACCAAAAAAGGTGCCCCAACCTCCATGCACGTCCTAGATGATGCCAAATAGAAGCAAGAAGAATCTAGAGCTGATAAATTGCATATTGACCCTCTACTTTGGGTAATTTGCAATTTACACCAAAACTAGCACATAAAGCATAAACATCAACCAATCAAGCTCAAACTTGGAACATAGGTCCTCCACAAGGCACCCCATAACATAATTCTCTTTCTAATGATGCTAGAGAAGTAAAGTCATGCTCTACATGTGACATATTGCAATATAACCCCTTACTTTGGGTAAACTGCATTATGGTCCAAAACAAGCAAACATTGCTCAAACAGCATCCAAACGGGACCAAACTGGAAACATGAGCTTATTACATGATAAGAAATGATCTAGAGAGATTAGATTGAGATTATAAGCACCTTTCATAAGCAAAGCAAAGAGGGTTAGCCCAAAACATGGGTCGGGGTCCTTACAACAAGAAAGTAACATTTTGAAATAATAAGTAACTGTATAGATCGGTAAGTAAGAAATGTTAACAAAAATGTATTTGTGTGAACTAAGAAGTCACAATATAAAAGGAAAAATATCTATGTGAATTGAAAAGTAATATTGTGGACTGATAATAAAGTATTTTACTCTACTACTTGAATTTTTGTATGTTTAAGTTAGCATAATCACATTAATGTGGTACACACATTCTATACAATGACAAAATAAAAGTAACTTTGTTAATTTTAGAGTAACTGTGTAAAACAAAATAGTAAATTTGTAAACCAAAAGGTAACTATTCACATATGGAAAGTAACTATTTGAAATGGAAAGTAATGTTATGAACTGAAAAGTAGCATTGTAAAATTGTAAGTAGGAAAGCAAATTAACATGAATTTTTGTATATTTTTGCAGGCCCATGATAACTTTACCACATATATTACATAAAGAGTTATAACATCATACAAATATCTTGTCCCTTAGAAACATCAAATGGAAATGATGAGGTCAACTACTTTTCTGAATTTGATAGCCATGCCTAATCTTACTGTAGATGTGGCTTTTATAGAAAATCTAATTGAATGATATATTGAAGAAGGTAGATTCATGATAGCACTAGGGGTTTATTCTAGGATGACAGTAGAGGATGTTGCAGTGATACTAGGTTTACCTAGTAATGGAATAGATATTGTATCGAGAAAAAAATCACAGATTTGTAGTGAAGGTTTGAGAGGATTTGACTATTGCAAAAAAGGGAGAAGATGAAAGTGGTGAAGGAGTTAAGAGAAGAAGGGTGAAGGATGTATTACATAAGGAAAACTTAGGGAAGTTGTGGCAAGAATTTGCAAAGAATGATGCAGACGAAAACTGCCAAAACATGTGTAGAGCATGGATGTTGTACTTTTTGGCAACAATCCTATTGCTAGATAGAAGTTATTGTGCCCTACTTTTCCTTCTACACTATTTGGATGATGTAACTGCAATAGGGCAGTTAAACTGGGCGAAGCTAGTACATAATCACATATTCAAGAGGATGAGGGAATTAAGTGAGAATCTAAAATGGAGGGAAACAGGGGAAAGAAGTAGAAGCACATTCTACACAACAGGATATGTCATGTGCACGTGTGTAAGTAACTTGTTTAATCATTTTTTATTTCATTGAACTGCTCTATATAAAGATCTAATTCTAAATTGTACTTTTCATATCCACATAGGTCTAGGATTAGAAATTATAGGAGTAGAGAAGACAACATCGAATGAAGCAAAGTTGAGGTTAAAGAAATGGCTTGCTCATGTTAAGAAGATAAATGATCTAATAAATTTAGAGGCTGGAAATGTAAAATTGATTGTTATTGAAGTGGGTTACTATCTAAATTCATATAAGATATATAAGATATACATGATATAATATTCATTTTATAATGTTTGATGAGCGCATGTTTTGACAAAGTTAAAGAAGGATAACATGGATAACTAGGAAATAACAAAGAGAGTAAAAGAATTGTCATTACCTTGCAGCAAATAGTGAAAAGAGTAAAGAAGTGACTACTAGGGTAGTAACATCAGTAGACAGGACCAGGGAAGTGACAGATAGCTTACAGAAGAGAGTTCAAGTTCTTGAGGACAAACTAAGAATGCAGAAGGAGGTCTACAGTCAAATAACCCTTGAAGCTTTTTCTTCTTTAATATAAGAAAATGACAAATTGAGAAAATACTATTAGAAATAGAAGATGAAAATAGAAGGTTGAAGAATGGGAATGAAAATGAAAGGCATATAGAACCTATGGATACATCACCTCCCAGATTCAATACAAATGATAGGCCAAATTTGATAGAAAATGAACTTATAAAGAGGACGAAAGAACTAAGAAATAAGATGATGGATACAGACCTAGGAGAATAAATTTTGAATAGGTTGTAGAAGGAAACTGGTGGATCAGTAACTAAATCCACAAGAAAAAAATAAGAAAGGGAAGAAGAACCAAGATCCAGCAAACTACGTATGAAGAGAAAAGTGGTTGAGAAACAAAATAAATAAGATTCATCTATAATGTAAGAAGATTCATGTACTTTGTTCGAAGATGCTTAGACTGGATTAGAAATTCCAACAGAGAAAGAGGAAGATGAGATAGAAAAGATAACAATGACTGTAGAAATTAAAGTTGAACAAAAAGAATTAGAGACGGCTAAAAATAATAAAAAAATATGAAATAACTTTAGAAGACATTGAGATAGAAAATATAACAATGAATGTAGAAATTGAAGCTTAACAAAAAGAATTAGAGACAACTAAAAAAGAAAAAGAAGCTGAAATAACTTCATAAGAAATTGAGAAGAAAACACCAAAGGTGATGAGAAAGAGTAAGAGGAAGACAAATATGAAGATGGACATTGGTAGCATAGAGGAAAACATCAAAATCAGAAGACATGCATAGGTAACGGTAAACAATAGAAGAAAATATCTAAAATTTTATCTATCTTTTGGATAAGTAACTAACATATGTTACACTTCAAAAACATCAAAAGAGTTCAACATTCATAGGGTTTGAGCACTTCAAAACAAAATAACTAAAAGACGATGTAGATGAATTCATTCAAAATATATATGAAGTGTGAGTTACTTTTTTGTACTCATAGACTAAATTTTTGTTACACAATAGCCACTATAATTACTTTTTAGATGTGTACCAATAACTTAGTCATCGGCTATAATAGTTACTTGTTAGAGACAATAGATACATTCCTTGTATAGAATAGTTGATCATTTTATAAACTATATGTCACAACTTTTGAATAAAACTTTTCAAAAACAAACAAAAAATGTGAAGGTCTAGAAGAGAATGGAGATTTGGAGAAGATACATGGTGCACAAGGAAGGATCTATCAACACTACTATTCAAAGACAAAATGATGCAGTCACCTATAAGAACTGAAGTCATAAGTATCTATCACTATATTATGGATTGCTAACTTAGGAGTCTAGATTTTCATGTTATGGATTGCTTTGTTCAAATGCTAAAAGAAATGACAAGCAAAAAGAGGAAGAAGGCATTGTTGTGGCACTGTTTGAGCACTTATGCGCTGGTAAGAGAAACCACTATCACATTAGATTAGAGTAACTTACCACAATAAAAAAAAGGTTACAACAATGTAATTTGGAACGTTGTTATTATAGAAGAACTTGAACATGATGGTTGTTGACATTACAATAAAGGAGATCCACATGCTATCACCTCTATTGAATGTACCCAACCCTAAATTTTTTGCAATATATTTAGTGTTTACAATAATGAACAACACAAATCACTGGCATTTTCTTGAGGCAAGTATCAAAGATGGGGTACATAGATCTTACAATTCAATGTCTGAAAAGTCTAGTTCTAACAAAGATGTCATTAGATGGGTAAGAAAAGTTGAACATTGTTTAATTCACTTTTGAGTGAAAATGGTGTTGGTTACATTGTACTTCACAATATTTGGCTTTTCATGTAGGTGGGATTTGTTCATGAGTTCTTCAGGGGTGTGCCAGAGCATGAAAGTCAAATGTCTCAATGGACAATAGAGTACCATGAATGCCCCCAGTAGGAAGATGATGGTGTTGATTGTGTAGTATATGTTATGAAGTATCTTGAATGCTTGGTGAATGGCAACGAAATGAACTTTGCAAGTAAAGACATCCCTACAATTAGGGCACATATCTTGCAAGAAATGATGAAGAGGGGAAGACTATAACCAAAAATAGAACCTACTCAAGATCATGAAGAGTCAAAAGAAGGAGAAGGTGACAAGTAGAATGAAGAGAAGTCTGATGATGTTATGCTAAGCCTGAATACATGGCTTGTGTCAAATTAAGTGCAACTTTTAGAAAACAATGTGATTTTGAAATGATGCTTGAAAAATGTGTAAGTAAACTCTAGAAAATACATTTCAAGTCTGAAGTATGTTTTGGGTTGAACAAAAAATTACAGTTGGAGTTAGGAGAGAATAGATTTCTATGAGTTTATGTTTATGAAAATATTATGGTTCTAATTACAGTTTAATATATGGGTTTGATGATTTTTTATATGAAGTTTGAAGCTATTAGTTTGATGTTCGTTGGATGGTCTTCTAACCTTATATAGTTGGTGTTCAAATGGAAGAGGATTACTGAGTATGACATGTTGTATCACTACTCATATATATACTGATAATGATTGTGATCAGCTTCAACAGGTGCTCGTTCCATCTAATACATAACTCTCTAAATTGAAGAGTAAATATGAAATGTAAAGTAACTACTTGAATAGAAAAGTAACTATGAGAAAGATAGAGTAATAGTCTGAACCAAATCTAGGTTCTATAGAGTAATTAATTAACATATAAAGTAACTTTTAATCAAAAAATAACAAAAGATTCCTAAATGTATATACTAAGGAATTCTTAAAAAGTATACAACTATTTGAACATAAGGAGTAAAGAGTGGGACCCGAAAGGGGATCCACTCAAATGATATAATATAAGAGCTATGTAATAATAAAGTAGCGGAAACAAAACTATTACAAAGTCACTTCATGATTCATTTATACAATTGTTCCTCACCATAATAGGTGATTTTACAAAAACTTGAACTAAGTATAACTAAAGCCAGTAGCAGAGGGTAACTCAGCCATTCTAAGCTATCCGTAAGTTCATGTCGTGTTAGTGATCTTTTTGACCTCTTGTCTTCCAATGTACCTAAACATGGGTGGAAGGGAACATCACCCAGAACATAAGAAACAACATAGAGGTCAGTAAAGGCGAGTATGTACACATAATAAACTTTGGGCATCATATCGGGGTAAAAATGCAAAAGGATATGTTCCCACAAGAAGGGGCTATTTGCAATTAGGTAAGTTAAAAAAGGAATATAACAAAAGAAATGAGGCATATTAAACTTCAAATTACAAGCATGATAATAAAAGAGTGTCTTTCCATAACAATCATCCATAGATTCATATTAAAACTACAAATATTTTCATGCATAACAATGTAGACAAAGTATACCCAAAATAGGGCAATAACACCATAGGATCATGGCCTAAAAATAAATAATGGTGGAGACGCACAGCCCAGGTGGAAACACACACCCTATATAAGTATGGTTGTACATAAGTACCACTATTCTATATATTCTAGTCAAACATGTAGCATGCATAAAATAGAGAGGCAAGACTAGTAATTCAGTCAATTTTTTATTAAAAGGCAATCATAGCAAGAGGGGTACAAGTACCCATATGAACAAGGTAGTACCAAAACCACATGTATATAATGAGTCAATATCAAGAAATATGAATGTTCAAGATTTAGATTTCTTAAGGAATAACAGTTCAAAAGATGCCTCATTAAAAGAAAGTATATTTGATTGAAATAATTCCCAAAATCAAGTAGACGATGTGCGTACCTTATGATCAGACATAAATATTCAGTAACACCTCCTAAGCCCAGGGTCAGGGTTGTCTCAACCTAGACACAATATATGTGCATTCAATTAATATAATTTACATTGAATCATTTACTTCAACAATGATTGTAACATACTGAATTCTAAAATTTTGTATTTTGACCCTCTTTCCCATCTTTTCCTTTCATTTTTATCCTTATTGGCCTTTCTATTTAATTAGTGGAATTTATAGTGGTTTAGTGAACATTTATTCATTAATTATACCAATGGAAGGGTTTATACACAAATACCTCAGTGAAAGATTAATTACCATAATTAAGTGCTCTAAACCTTAATCTAACTTTTTGATATGATTTGAAAATATAAAATTATCCAAATTTTCAAATTCGGTTCGATTTGGATGTTGTTTGTGCAAGTTATGCAATTTTTGGTACATTCTAGACTTTAATGCAATTTACCCAATTGGGAGGTTTTCTTTGAAATTATCAACTCAATTTTAATCCTTAGATATTCCCTTACCATTGATGAGATTTTAAACCATTGGAGAACCTAGTTTCACCTTGGTTTGATGGTATTTCTTTCCAAGGGCATTATAGGGATTACACTCTTTATAAAGATGCTTATCCTTAAAAGCTATCAACCAATGAGGTTATTTCTTTATTGAAAAACGGTGGGGATGGCCTAGAAGGATCTATGGGCTCTTAGGACCGACTTTTGATATGCATGAACCCTGTATGAGCTATCCTCTTGCATGGCCATCAATCCCTAGGCTAAAGACACATGGAAAGTCCCTTAAGACACCTCATGCTTCACCTATTTCTATATATAGCCATGTATACCCCTTCCCAACTCACAATTTGAAAACTCTTGCTCTCCTTTTCTTTCCTCTAGCTTAGATAATAGTTCCTTCTGTATTTGGCCATGAAGTTTCTATCCCAAGGTAATAGAGGGAGCCTATCTTCGTGCAGAAGGCTCCTAGGGTTTCTAAATTACTCTATTAGGGTTTCTAAAGCTCCTCCTTGGTAATTTCAACCAAAACTAGTAAGTTTCCTCCCTTCCTTCCCTATTTTCATACTATTAGTCTTCCTTACACCCTATTATAGGTCATAACCATGGAATTCCATGGTGAAACCCCACCTAGAACCCTAAAGCACCTCATCTCTATGCTCTTTTGCTAGGGTTTATCACCTCTAAGTTGAGAAGGTGATCTTTGTCCAAGAAAGGAGCTAGGCTTGGCGCAACCAGACCTTCTAAGCTCGGATCCTTTCTGTTTGGACCTTCTTATCTTCCCTAGAGGCGAGTTTCATAACCCACTTCTCATATATTTCTTGCTACATGCTTAAAATTCATGCATCTATGTTTAAAATCGATGATTTCCATCTCTATTTACCATGTTCATCTAGGGTTTTGGTTTCTTACCGGTTTACCTTCTCTAGAAGATCTAGTTTGGATAACTATTAATCTAAAACCATGATATTAGGTTGAATGGTGTTTTCCCTCCCTCTCTCTCTTTGCTTATCTCGTTTGGTTTGATGATGTGTCGGTTTCTTATTGGCCGAATTTCAATAATTCATAACTTTTGATTTCTTTGTCCAAAAAATAAAGTAAAATACGTCCTAAACTCAAAAAAAAATTTATTTTCAAAAATAATATTTCCATGTATTGGTTTTGAGTTTTGTCGATGGTGGTTTTCTAGAAAATGATTTAATCACTTAAAAATCACCAAAAATACACTCTAATCATCGTAACTCCAAAATATGCAAAATTATATGTTTTCTTAATCAAAAGAACCTAACTAAGTCTATGGTGATGTTTTCACAGTCTAAATTGAGGTTTTGCTATAAAAAGTAAAAATATGGGTTTTCTCTACCTTAATGCATATATATATCATTATAATATATGTATACGAATTGAAAATAGGAAAAATTGATCATGGACTCAATCAAGTGATGAAAGTGGGTAATATGAATCATAATGAAAGGTATGTGCTATGTATGTGCAATCCCTATTTATGTATGTGCATTTACACCTTAAGTTGGGAATAATTGTGCCTTAACCTATTTTTCTATAATGAGGCTTTATTAAACCCTATTTCATATACTCTTGAATCTTTTGCTATACTTGCCTCATAAATCAGTTTGAAAACATTATTCTTGGGTCTTGGAACCCCACCACCAAATTGTAATTATATGATGTTTTAACTTGCAACTTTACTATTTCTTGAGCATGATGGTTTATTTGGCTATTTAACTATAGTAGTGGTACTTATGTACAACCACCCACAGAGGGCATGTAAATAATCACCCTGGGGAACGTCTTATTTGCCCCTTGGGGAATGTGTTGTTCCTCCCCTATAAAATTTGATAGGTGACTGGGAATGTATGAATTCTCCCCTCACCTATAGGTTGAGGTCCGGTAGGTGCCTCAATCCTACTTAGTTAATGTTGTCCAATTAATATCATGCATGCTACTTCTTATATGTTTTCTAATGGTAAGAATCTATTTTGTTATGTGCCTCATTCTCTTGGCCCTATCATCTTATGATGATTCAATATATTTATGTTTCATATGATTTCCTTTTCTCTTGTACTTTATCAATATTTGACGCATACCTTGTTTTCCTCTCCCTTTTTCTAGGTGCTTTCCCAACCACCTAGGTTATGAGCAAGGTTATGAACAAGACAAGGACTATATAGGTTTTGACTTGGACTAAGTTGATGGAGATGTTGCTTGGAGATAAGATTGTAGTACTCTAGACTTCCCTCTATCTAGATCCTGATTGTGTGTCGTGATGTAAACCCTCATGGGAGAATTTGATGTATTTTTGTAAACCTTTTATGAAATTGAATATAGTCAGTTATTTTTTAATTACACTGCTTTCCAATGGTTTTTTGTATACCAATGTTTAATAAATTTGGAAAATTTATGACCATTCCATCATACCTCTGAGAGGGTTTGGAATGGATGTCAATTCTTCAAATTTTTTTGTAAAGGGGTGATTTCACTCCTTTACAATGACCCTACTGTAACTTGGAAATCTGGTCTTGAAAACTATCTCATTAAATCAGTCGTATTTTTCTAATTTCTGAATGTATATATTATTTTTACATTAATGATACCCAAATATTTAGATACCATTTTCCAAATTAATTCAATTTTTTAAATATTGAATAAGATCAATTGTTGATATGCCCTCACATCCGATTTTTAGCTAATTGGATGTGGGCATATAATCCATTGCACTACGACAAAGCCCATTAGGTTTGAACCTGATCAAGCAGTGAAAGGTCGATGAGACTTGTTATTGTATCCACAGTATCATGAGAAAACACAGATAACATAGGTATAGACGTGATCAACCAGATGGCTCTATAATAATGATTTTGGTAAAATAACCATGGAGTGGAGTTCTCAAGTACTTCCAAACCTAACAAGACAGATTTCAAGTGATGACAAAGGCATAAATCAAACAAATAGGGCATGACATTACCAACTCCAACAAGAAAGAAAAAGATCCTAGAAAATGGGAACAAGCTTTCTACGAGCAAACTTTGCATGTCGGCACTGAGGATATGAAAAGTGGTATTTCCTTGAAGCTCTAAAACCCATCGTTGTGAGACAGGACATGAAGACGATGCTAAGAAAAGAAAGATTGTATGTATACCTTAATTGATCCAATTAGAGGTGCGAGAGGCTCTCGTAGGCTCACTACAACACAACCCAGTTGTCGAAGATGCATGTGCCTACCTTTGTGTCTCCTTCATATCTGAGCAAGGTGGGCATGTCTAGGAGATGATGATGGTAGAATAGAAGAATCTCATGGTTGTGGTGATTCAAAGAATCACATTTCAAGGTGGAACTAGGAAGATCTACGTAGGGGTTCAAGGAAATAAACAGCTAGAGCTATTTCCATGCCTCAGGTTCACGGTGGCATTGTCGAGCAAGAAAACTAAGGAGGGGTAGAGAAGTTGGAAGGAGCATGAATAGATCCAAATTGATGGTGGAGAACTTTTGAGCAAGGTATGGTGTTGCTAGAGGCAAGGATGCAAAGACTGACGTCCTACCTAGAGACCTGTAGCTTCACTGTTGGCCATTGGTAATTCATGGCGGCGGTGGCTCGCCATAAGGGATGGTGATGGAGACCCCAAACATAGGACACAGGGTGTTAGGGCAAGGATGGTTTGGGGATGGTGAGGTTTAGGAGAACAAGGGAAGACGAAGGGAAAGGAAGGAGAGGGGAGCGGGGAGGAAGTGTAAGAAAGGAAGAAGAAGACGAAGAGGATGTGAGGGTTGTGGTCAGATGGCTTCAGGAGATTTTTCCTCTGAGTCATTGGGACCGTGTGACCTACAACCTCTTCTTCTCAGCTAGAGTAAAATGATACGGGGGTGAGGAAAGCGGGAGATGAGACCGAGAAACGTGCGAGGGAGAGAAAGAGTGACGCCAGGCGAACTTGCTCTTAACAGTCGACTACAGCGGCAAAGGAAACACAAAGGAGACGACTGAATATTCAGATCTGGTCAAAACAGATCTAGACGTTGGACTATGAGAAACTAGTGCAATGTAAAGAATAAAAAAAATAGCATGACATTAGAATAAATTGCATAAATAGCTTGGAACTTATATCCCCAACTTCTAAATTGTTATTAGGTGTGTGATTGATATATGATTAGGCCTAAAATATGTAGGTTAGCTAATTTAAGTGTGAGGAACACGAATTGAGACTTATATTTGCATTAAAATATTATTTGAGTTTCTATTAATCCATAATACATAAGTCACTAAATGAGGGTTATTAGCTTAACGTAATAGTGAAATAGGGTGAATCCTCTTACATCCCTACCACACTCCTCACTCTAATATACCACTTTTATTCTAGGACATTAAGTGTTGGTTGAGTTTGTAGTTTAATAATAGTATCCACTAATTCCCATACTTCAAGTTTTAGGGTTATCACATTCTATTTCATGTTCATGTAGTTCTAATAACTCAAATAGGGTTATCAGATCCTAATATGGTTTGGCATATGTTAACACAGTGAAATATAGATATCGAAAGTTAGTTAACTGAAAATGGGGGAAAGGGAGATTGGATATCCACATAATAAAATAGGGCCTAGAAGAATAGAGGATAAGCTTATGTGTCTGGGATTGAGTACGTTACAACACTCCACCCCTTAAAATGTATTTCATCCATGAAATCCATCCACTTATGGTATGGTATGCTAAGTTATACTTTTAACCAAGTTATAAATTTCTAGTGTACTTAATGTAGGGGGTCATAACATACTACTCATGTCACACTTATGGTCTACTCTCAAGGTGAAACTATATGTCTCCATGTGTCATGCATCCATCAATTTGATTATGTTATATGCTGGTCTAGAAAAGTTACAACACGACCTAGGATTATGTCGACCACTCTACATCCATTAGGACTACCTAAATGTTATCATAACTTTTCCATTCATTGATCATGGTACTCATCATTTTCCTTGTTAGCATCATTATCATCAACATCATCATCATCATCCACCCACCATTATCATCATCAACATTATTATTTATAATAGTCACTTTTTGTATGACGTTCATATATGTCTTGCTACCTTCCAGTATTAGGGTTATATCTTAAATCAAATTATATATATATATTTTATCATGGGGGGTCAAATTATGATGTGTTACATGACTAAGACAACATTTATACTTTAATAGGCATTTTAGGGTTGAGGTGTAAGATTAGGGTTTTAATTTCCAACGAATTTTCTTTTTCATAAATGAGCACAATAGTGTGTTGTATGCAACTTATTGAATTTCTCATTCATGAGTTAACTTTACATATAACACTAGACATGTTTTGATTAATGGGTAGTCAGTCCCTTATCACTTCTATTTATCATAGATAGTCACATGTATATGTTAAAAAATTCCATCATACTTGGTATGTTCCCCCTAGCCTATACAGTATAGTCATCCTCACCATTTAATTATTAGCGATTTGGGGTACAAGATATTAATTTTGAGCTTTTAAGTGAAATTTTACTTTTACCCCTATCTGAATTAAATACATCCTTTAAGGATAACTCAAGATAAAATTTTAAAATTTATTTTCACCATCTAAGTAACATTTAGGATGGTATTATTAGTAAGGCTCGTCTGGAATTCCCAGTTTGGTAGCCTCTACATATGTTTGACATTATTACTAGGAGTTATCCAAGTTTTACTTATTGTGGATGTTATTAATCCTAATTATTCCTTAAGTTAGTTTGATCCCTAATGAATAAATTGTATAGAATTGCAACCCTTAAAAGGCTCAAACCATAACTTAGTGCATAACCTAGAAGGGAAAAAGGGTGGATCCACTAGGTCTGGTATATAAAACTAACTATGTCAGGCCTAGGGTATTAGGGTTGAACATGTCAACCAAGGGTACTTCACTAAAGAGATTCTCTACTACTCAACTTACTTGTGGTGGTGACTTGGTTCTAAAATCATCGATGAGATCATAAACAAAAAAATAAATCTTTTGTACATATAATTAATAATGAAAATATGTTTTAGCGATAAAGGAATGGAGATGAAGATGCAAAATTGGTGCCAAAATCGATTCGAGAACCAAGTCAGACATGTTCCACAACCGGACACATACACTACTATCATGTCACCAGGGGAGTGTTACCGACGAAGTATTTGGGGATACCTTTATCAGGTGGACGGAGGAATGACAGCCATTATAGTTATGTTATTGATGATCTCAGATGTACTGTGGACAAGTGGATGGGAAACAATATTTCTATGGCTGGTAGGTTGGTACTGATCAAGGCTGTCCTTTCAGCAAAAATTAATTTCTGGACTCGGCTAGTGGAACTTCCTAAGTTCATCATTGATAAGGCCAAAATTATCTTGAGTAGTTTCCTTTGGGGTGGAAAAGGCCACGGCGTGGCTTGGACCACTATTGCTAAGATAAGGGAGCAAGGTGGTATGGAGGTGTTGGACCCTCAGATGTTGGCAGACAGAGCTACGTTTCTTCGGATCGACAAATTTGTCACGAAGCCACAGTCACCTTGGGTGAAGTGGATGAGAATTAGATATGGCTCTAACCTTGATGTGCATCTGTTGAGGGGGGCCTCGATGGTGTGGAGGCGCATGAACAAGCTATGGATCACTGTGAAGCAGGAGTATAGACTACTCGACAACAACAATTGGTGCTATCTGGTGGATGTCCCCAGGGCTCAGAGGCTGGCTGGACCTCTCGTCCCTTGGTTCATGGTCGTCTGGAACAAACGGTTGGTTCCTAAGTGGAGCTGCAATCTTTATAGGTGTGTTTTCGGCCATCTACCTACGGCGGAAAGGATGGAGGATTGGGGGTTGCTAGTTGATACACGATGCAAGTTGTGCTTGACGGAGATCGAATCTCATCGGCACCTCTTCTTTGATTGTGATTTCTCCAAATATCTTTGGGTACGTTTCATCTTGAACTGTGGATGGGGGGTTCACCTCCCTTGAACCTTATGGAGATTGCAGATTGGTTGCGAACCTAGATGGCTAGGGAGCATGCTTTAGGTTCGTTTGCAAGTTTGGGGTTATCTACACTGACATTCCTTATCTGGTTGGAAAGAAACACCAGAGTTCATGGTACTAGGGAGCTGGACAAGTTCTAGTGTTTTGATGTGCTTACGGATAGATTCCAGTGGGTGTGTAAGGCTAAACCTGTACTATATAAAAGTTTGAGCCTCACAGTGAAAAGACAATGGGATTTTTGTAGTTAGTTACCCCAGGGTGTTTTTTATGCTTCCCTTGTATAGTTTGGTTAGTGCTCCTATACTTTTGGTCTTAGTAATATTTTACCTTATCCAAAAAAAAGGGGTATGATCCTCCTATCACCTAAAAGGTCATATGACTATTCTCTAATATGTAAGCATGAGATAGAGAAGGGTTTATATTACTCACACCCAATCATCAGTCAAAACCTACCAAGGAATGACATCCACCATTCCCCGTGTCATTCTTAATCAGAATTCCCACTACCTCGTCCTGAGTCCTAAGGGAAACATGAGATTACCCAACACGACAGGAAGAGATTTAGGGTTTTCTCAAATGTAGTTCCTTCACATGATAAGGTAACCCATATAGTCAAGCTACTCATCGCATATACTGCATAAACCAAGTACACTATTGGATATGAGAGAGGTGATAATTTAAGTATGCCTACTAAAACATATAGCTCCATCAATCAACTCTAATACACCAAAATAACAATCCCAATGAGGGTGGAATTTATCCCTTGAGACGATGCATCAGGGCATAACTATCCTAATATACTCACATTGAGGACAAGGCATGCTATAAGTAAAGTTGATCTAGCTTAGAATAACACTTAACATCAAAGGAATCTTAACCCTAATATTAATTCAGGATTTAGTATTTTCCATTCATGCATGCTCAATAACCAAGTAAAATGTATGATAGGCATGCTAGAATGACGTCAAATGAAAGGGGTCTCATGTGATAACTAGGGTTACACCTATATATGAGTGTCCAAGTCAACCTACACATAATGTAGTCTAGATAGCCTCCCATAAATTAGAATATATGAATGTATCACTAGAAGAGACAATTCCAATGTAGTGTCCTGATAACCTCCAATTTTAGGATGATTATCTTAGTATTTTCTTTAGTTTTCCACACTCTTTCTTAATTAGAATTAGACATAATACCTAAATATTCCCTCTTATTGTAAATATACTATTAGACTAACTTTTCCCATTTATATTTGCAGAAAAAGACACAAAAAAATCATAAAAGACCCAATCGGTCGCGAGACCGCATGGAGTCACACGGTCCCAAGACCGCATGAAGCCAATCGGTCCCAAGACCGCATGGAGTCACACGGTCCCAAGACCGCATGAAGCCAATCGGTCCCCAGACCGCATGGAGTCACACAGTTCCAAGACCGCATGAAGCCAATCGGTCCCGAGACCGCATGGAGTCACACGGTCCCAAGACCGCATGAAGCCAATCGGTCCCGAGACCGCATGGAGTCACACAGTCCCAAGACCGCATGAAGCCAATCGGTCCCGAGACAGCATGGAGTCACACGGTCCCGAGACCGCATGGAGTCACATGTCCCGAGACCGCATGAAGCCAATCGGTCCTGAGATCGCATGGAGTCACATGGTCCCGAGACCGCATGAAGCCAATCGGTCCCGAGACCGCATGGAGTCACACGGCCCCGAGACCGCATGAAGCCAAACAGTCTTGAGATCCAAATGGTCTCGAGGTCCAAACGGTCCTGAGGTCCAAACGGTCCTGAGGTCCAAACGGTCCTGAGGTCCAAATGGTCTTGAGGTCCAAATGGTCTTGAGGTCCAAAAAGTCTTGAGATCCAAACGGTCTTAAGGTCCAAATGGTCTTAATGTCCAAACGGTCTCCAAACCGTTTGGACTTCACTTAAGACCTATAAATAAGACCCCAAGGGTCCTCCAAAAAGGAGGGGGAGTTTTCAGACATCCAGAGGCTTCCTCAAACACTCCAGAGCAAATCCAACTTCCATCCTCCGCCCAGGGGCTGCCGGTCTGAGACCCACACTCCATTTTGAAGCTGCTTTCTCTCTCTCCGCCAAAGAAGGTGGGAAGAGGGGATCTCGTCATCAAGCAACATGTGAAGCTGGTGGATCGTCTCTCTCTTTCTCCAAGGGGTTGACTTTCCTCTCTCCTTTGTGGGGATGACGCTCTCTCTCTTCTTGCCTCCTTCATTGTCCTAGTTATGAGCGAGTAGTCTTTCTCACTAGGGTGCGGGGAGTAGCCCCACTACCCATGTTTTCATATCATGTAAATGTAATCCATTGTTTGTAATATAGAGTTTATATCTTTTCAGTTCAACATCAAACATTTAATGAATGCTTGTTGCTTGATCACCAACTTGTGTTATCTTTTATCTTTTAGTATGAATTGTCTACGTTTGTACTATTAGATTTGAAACTCGTTTGTATGTTGGTTCTTGGTGCATGTATCCACCATGTGCTTGTTTTAGTATCTAGGAGTGCTTTCGAGAAGTGGAGTAAACTCACTTCCAAATGTTGTACTTTCATACTATGAAATGGAATCAGTTGACGTATAAAAGTACAATTTTGGTAAGTCGAGGAACACACTTTGAGAAGGGAATGATGCAAAGCAGTTGACCATTCATTCGGGGATGGCTGGCATTGCATCATTCCCACACTTCTTGTAGCTAGTTATCCGAAAGGAAACTAAGTCTACAAAGATACTAACTGACTAAACTCTTGTTGCAGGTTATGTTTTACTTTGCATGTCTTGATCCATGTGTAGTGGCGGTGAAAAACCGATCACACCCTAGTGTTTTTTATCATTGTTTAACTTCTTTAAAATTACTTGTTTACTTTATTTTACATGTTCTTAGTCTAAAAACAACCAAACCAACCTTTTCATCTAAGTACCTACTATTAAGAGATTAAGTGAAGTTCTAATATTTTTCATCTTGTTGTTCACAACAAGACCGTTGTCCCAAGGATTCGACCCTTAACTATACTACGATAAGACTTCCACGTATCCTAGCATACGTGGGTGTAGTTCTCAATCTAGAATAAGCAAGGCTAAACCTGAAGACTTACCATCTTTATGATTTTTAGTTGGTGCACACAATTCCACGTAAGTGGAAGCTCCATCAAAAATTGGCGTCGTTGTCGGGGACAACGGAACGTTTTAATTTCATTTAGTGTCTTGCTAGTTGGTTAACGTTTTACACTTTCTTTTAATCATTAATCCATATCTTCTTGAAATCATTATATCTCTGCCATCATCTAAAAGGTGTTTTCTTTTCTCTACTCAGGTAGAAAATGTGTATGCAATCATCGCATAACCGCAGATTCTCCCTTGATCCATAGTACGACTCTGAGGTAGAGAGAAGCTTCCATCACCGCATTAGACTCAATCGCCAAAGAACCAGGATAATGGCTGAAGATCAATGCCAGGCTGCATTGGTGATGGATAGGGTCAATGCCGCCATCGCCGCTCAAAGAGCACAACTCATCGCTGATACTCGTGCTCATATTCAAGTGGAGATTTGTACAGAAGAACAGGCCCGCATCCGAGCTGAAAATGAGGCAGCAAACCAAGCTGCTCATCTGGAACTAAGGAACAAGCAGTTGAGGGATTATGCTATCCCTAAGAACTATGAAGACAACCATCCGGTTTGACCTCCGATCATCAACATACCCAACTTCAAGATCTGAACCCAATGGATTCAGATCATGCAGGGCATCGCATTCTCCGGAGGATATGGAGATGACTGTATGGATCATCTAAAGAGGTTCAAGGCACTATGCCGACTGGTCCCACAGGTCGGAGTTGCCTTCGACGCAATAATGCTGCATTTGTTTTACTTCACTCTGTCTGGGAGAGCTCTGAGCTGGTATAACTCGCTTGACAGGGAGCCAATAATCACCACGTGGGCTCCCCTGGAAGAAAAGTTCCTGGAGAAGTTCTTCCCCCCTTCACTAACTTACGAGATCAGTGGGGCAGATCAATCACTTCTCTCAACTTCCTGTAGAATCACTTGTTGAAGCATGGGAAAGGTTCAAAAGCTTCTTTGAAAGTGTCCTCATCACGACATCTCCCAAAACCAACTTATAGAAACATTCTATAGGGGAGTGAGTGATGACATCAAGAAATTTCTAGATTCCTCATCTGGAGGAAATTTTATGAGAAAGAACTACGAGGATGCCTGGAAAATAGTCACACTCAGAGCTGAGAATCAGTCCAACTGGGGACGATCAGTTGGTAAAGGATTCCTCAAGGTCTATAAAGCCGAAGAATCAATGGAAATGAAGGCTATTGCTGAAGCCTTAAAGACAATAGCTCATAAGCAACAAGCTCTTGAAACTTCTCTTGGGGAACTTCACAAGAAGAAAAACCCTCAAGTCAAACAGGTCAAAGTTGCCACAGGAACCTGTGAAGCCTGCCATGCATCTAATCATCCAAATATTTCATGTGGTTTGCTTTATAATGTAATGATGGATATGCATCCACCACCACAACAGTTCGAACCAATCATGGAACAACCTGAAGAGAAATTTCCAGAACAAGTCAATTCTTTTCATTCCATTTCTGGACAAGTTTATTATAATCCTAACCAACCAAGAAACCACCCAAGATTTCAATACGGGAACCCTGCTGGGACTGCAAATCCGCAACACCAGACGCAGGGCGGGTCCTCCAGTAGGTTGCCACCAGGATTCCCAAGCAACTTCAATCAAAATCAGGGGAACCCCAGAAATAACTTCCCGAGATCCAACTACCCCAGGAATCCATCTGCCTACTATCAGTATACTCATCCTCCTCTACATCCACAGTTGCACCCTCAGTTGCAGCAACCTCAGTTAGCGCTGCCTCCACAACAACCACAACAAGGACAACAACAACTTCCTCAGAAAAATGTGCCTTCTCAACAAGAAGACGAGATGACTTTGATAAGGCAGATGTTGCAATCCCAACAAACTATGCTCGCTAATCAACAAGCTTAGGAAAAGGCAGTAGAAGCTCAACTAGCCCAAATTGCTGCACAACTGAAGCCTCCAGTAGGCACATTTGCTGGGCAGCCTGAATCAAACCCTAAACATGGACATAATAGGCATGAACAGTTGAATGTTGTTACTACGAGATTTGGACGCACCCTTCATGAAACTACAAGGATCACTCTTGATGATGATGATACATCTGCCTTTATGCCAAATGAGAGCCTGAAGCCAGAAACGGAGAAGTCCACAGAGAGCGTAAAGGGAAAAGGAAAAGAACAAGTGTCCATAGAGCCAGAAATCTTGCAGTATGAACCAAGGATCCCATATCTGGGAAGACTGCGAGAAACAAAAATGGATGCCAGGTTCCAAAAATTCAAGGAGGCAATGAAGAAACTTTACATCGATATCCCACTCCTTAATGCCCTCTCTGAGGTACCGTCTTGGGAAAAATACCTCAAAACTATGTTATCAAGGAAGTACATCACTGAGGAACAAGAAACTGTCAAGCTTTCCCAAACCACCTCTGATATCATCCTCAATAAAATGCCAAAGAAGAAGAAGGACCCAGGTTCTTTCGGAATTCAATGCTGCATTGGGAATGCATCAACCAAAAAGGGATTAGCTGACCTAGGGGCCAACATATTCATTATGCCCTATTCTATGTGCAAACGATTAGGTTTCACCGAATTGCTGCCTACAGCAATGAAAATTCAATTAGCTGACTCTATAATCACTGCACCTCTTGGAATTATTGAAGATATTCCAGTTAGGATAGGCAAGGATGCCTATGTCCCGTGTGACTTTGTCATCATGGATATTAAGGAAGATCTGAGATACCCGATAATTTGTGGCAGACCTTTCCTCGCTACTGCCAGGGCGCTTATCGATGTTGAAGCTGGTACCATCATTCTAAGGCTTGGAAAAGAAGCAATTCAATTCTGAGTCCTCAATAGCATGAAAGGCCCCAGCATCCAAGAAGAGGTTTTCCTTTTAGACGCAATACAACAGATGTCTCAATTAGAAATATCTGAGCCATCAGATGAATTAGAGAATGTTCTAACCAACCTAGAAGTCGAATTCTTTGCAAATGAATTTGTTCAACAGTGTCTGCAACACTTAGAGAAGGTCGAAGAAGCACCGACGGCCACCTATGAGGAACTCAAGGCTGTCACCGTTCTAGAAGCAACAGAGTCACCTAAGGTTCCTGAGATGAAGACTCTACCCATGGGACTTAAACATGTCTTCTTGGATGAGGAAAAGTTATGTCCGGTTATCATCAGTTCCACCCTAACAGAAGACCAGGAAGAAAGGCTACTGGATGAGCTGAAGAAACATAAAAAGGCCATTGGGTATAAGATAACTGACCTGACGGGCATAAATCCAGCCCTATGCATGCACAGACTACCCATGGTCGAAGAATTTAAGCCATCACGAGAACATCAGAGGAAGATGAACCCTAATCTCAAAGAAGTGGTTCGCCTCGAAGTCCTCAAATTACTGAAAGCCGGCATAATCTACCTGATCTCTGACTCCCAATGGGTCAGCCCCGTCCAAGTAGTTCCTAAAAAGGGAGGCACCACTGTCGTGCTTAACGACAAAAATGAGTTAGTACCCACTAGTACGGTGACAGGGTGGAGGATGTGCATCGACTATAGGAAATTAAACAAATCCACACAGAAAGATCACTTCCCTCCGCCCTTTCTCGATGAAGTCCTAGAATGCCTAGCCCATCAGAAATACTTTTTCTATCTCAATGGTTATTCCAGGTTCTACCAAATACCCATACACCTGGAAGACCAAGAGAAAACCACCTTCACCTGCCCTTTTGGAACATATGCTTTTACAAGAATGCCATTCGGGTTGTGCAACGCACCCTCTACTTTCCAAAGGTGTATGTCTGCCATTTTCGCTGGATTAACAGAATCCATTATGGAAGTGTTCATGGATGATTTCTCAGTTTACGGGGATTCTTTCGATAACTGTCTAATCAACCTTGGACAAGTTTTACAACGATGCGAGGAAACGAACCTCATACTGAATTGGGAAAAATTCCATTTCATGGTAACTGAAGGTGTCGTCCTCGGGCACAGAGTGAGTGACAGAGGGATCGAGGTCGATAAGGCTAAAATCGATGTTATCTTGAAGCTGTCGCCACCGAAAGATATAAAAGGAGTATGGGCTTTCTTGGGTCATGTGGGGTTCTACAGAAGATTCATTAAGGATTTCTCAAAAATAGCAAAACCCATGACCCAACTCCTGACCAAAGATACTGAGTTCATCTTTAACCAAGACTTCCTGCAAAGTTTCTCAACTCTCAAAAATGCTTTAATTTATGCACCTATACTGAGAGCTCCAGATTGGTTGCAACCATTTGAAATCATGTGCGACGCAAGCGACTACGCCATAGGAGCTGTGTTAGGATAGTGGATCGACAAGAAACCTTACGTTATTTACTACGCATCTAAAATGCTAGATGAAGCATAGAAGAACTACACTACTACATAGAAGGAGTTCCTGGCTGTCATCTACGCGTTTGAGAAATTCCACTCCTATTTGATTGGATCCAAGGTCATCGTCTACACTGACCACTCCGCCATTCGATACCTTATTCAGAAACAAGATGCCAAACCCAGACTTATCCGCTGGGTGTTGATGCTCCAGGAATTCGATTTGGAGATCAAAGATAAAAGCGGAGTGGATAACGTCGTAGGCGACCATCTGAGTAGCATTGAAGTTGAAGATGAAGATAAAATCCCTATCTGAGACTCTCTTCCAGATGACCAACTGATGAAGGCTACTCATGGATTCCCTTGGTATGTGAATATTGTCAATTATCTAGCTACAGGAATCATTCACCCCTCCACTTCCTACCATGACAAAAGGAAATTTCTCCATGATATAAAGCAATATTATTGGGATGAACCTTACCTGTTTCACATATGTGCTGACGGACTTTTCCGTCGCTGCTTACCGAAAGAAGAGATTACTCCCATCCTAGAGCACTGCCATTCAGGACCCACGGGGGGGCACATGAGCTCAAAGAAAACCGCTATAAAATTTTTGCATTCAGGCTTCTTTTGGCCTACCATAGCAAAGGACTCCTATGATTTTGTGAAATCTTGCAACAAATGTCAATTTTCTGGCAACATATCCAAAAGGAACGAAATGCCCCTCACAATGTGGCAAGAAATTGAACTTTTTGACGTATGGGAGGTAGACTATATGGGCCCCTTTCCTTCTTCTTATGGTTTCTCCTACATCTTGGTTGCGGTGGACTATGTCTCAAAATGGGTCGAAGCTATACCTACTGTGTCCAGCGATTCCAAACCAGTTATTAAATTGTTCAAAGATATCATTTTTCCCAGATTTGGAATCCCCAGAACTGTCATATCAGATGGCGGGACCCATTTCCTAGAACGAAGTTTTGAAGCCCTGTTGAAAAAGTAAGGAGTCAACCACAAAGTAGCAACACCTTACCATCCACAGACCAGTGGTCAGGTTGAGGTATCAAATAGACAACTAAAGGCGATCCTAGAAAAAACAGTCAATAGAAACCACTCTGACTGGTCAACCAAGCTTCCCGATGCCCTTTGGGCATACCGAACAGCTTATAAAACACCAATCGGGACAACCCCGTTTCGTTTGGTATACGGGAAGTCATGTCATCTTCCAGTGGAACTGGAACACAAAGCTTGGTGGGACATCAAACAGCTAAATTTCGATCTTAAAAGTGTCAGAGAAAATAGACAACTCCAGCTACAGGAGCTCGAGGAGCTCCGAATGACCGCTTATCAAAGTGCCAGGATCTATAAGGAACAAACCAAAATGTGGCATGACGGTCATCTTAAAAGGAAAGACATCGCCATCGACGACAAAGTGCTCCTTTTCAACTCAAAGCTCAAGTTGTTCCCCGAAAAACTCAGAACAAAATGGTCTGAGCCCTTCACCATAAAGCATTTATACCCAACTGGAGTTGTCATAATTGTCACCAATAACAGAGGAGAAAGGGCGGTCAACGGCCATCGTTTGAAAAAATATTACACTCCAGCAGATAAAATGCCAAGACAGACCATTGAAATTAGAGATGCCACGTCGTCAGCATAACAACATCAACGCTTCGTCGAGCCAGCGACGTAAAACCCAGGCGCTACTTGGGAGGCAACCCAAGATTTCAGCTTTTTCTTTTATTTTCTGTTCTTTTATTTACCTTAGGTTTATCTTTTGAAAATATAAAAATTTCACATAACCAAAACAAACATAAAAATATAAAAATATGTTCGACCTTTACCCTTCCAAACGGTTTTGAAACTGTTTGGAGCCAAACGGTCTTGAAACCGTTTGGAGCCAAACGATCTAGAAACCGTTTGGAGCCAAACGGTCTCGAAACCGTTTGGAGTTCAAACGGTCGCCAAAGCATTTTACCTAGGGTCGACCCATGTTTCCTATAAATATATATACCCTTCCCCTCCTTCCTCTTCTCTCTTCGACTCCCGAGCTCCCTCGCACTCTTGCGCAAGAGTTGTTCCTGTGCCTTCGTCTTCCTGCTCCTGTGCGGCTCAATTTCTCTCCACCTCTGACGGCCAGGTTCCCGTGTTTATTCATGGCAACCTCACCTCAGTGTCGCAGCCCTCCGCTTCGCCGTCGTCTTCTTGACCAACAGCAACAAGGTTGGCACACCACCTTCAACGACGCCGGCTGCGCCGCCGCAGACCCTGTTCTATCAAACCGTCCTACATCACCACGGAAACCTTTTCGATCTTTTCGCATCCGCCGCTGCTATCTTCACCTTTGTCACCGTCTACGGCACCGCCGTGATCCCCTTTTCCATCGCCATCATCGTCTTTATCGCCACCGTCCTCATTTTTCACCGCCGACTCTGGTACTCTTTCGTCGATCGCTTCCCGACGCTTCACCTTCCAAACGGTCTTCAAACTGTTTGGAACCAAACGGTCCTGAAACCGTTCAGAACCAACCGGTCTTCAAACCGTTTGGAACCAAACAGTCTTCAAACCGTTTGGAACCAAACGATCTTGAAACCGTTTGGGACCAAATGGTCTTGAAACCGTTTGGGACCAAACGGTCCTGAAACCGTTTGGGACCAAACGGTCCTGAAACCATTTGGGACCAAACGGTCTTCAAACTGTTTGGGACCAAATGGTCTTCAAAACGTTTGGCCCTCCACAATAGCTTAAGTTTCATTAAAATATAAAACCACATAAATACGAATAAAATCCATTTTTCTCTTAAGTTTCTCTAAGCATGTTGTTCTTACTCATGATTTTCCATTTTTCAGAAATGGCATCACCAGCTAAGGAGGCCAAAGTAACTGAACATGCTCCATTTTGGCCAAAGGAGCAGTTGATGGAAAACCGGGACAAACTCCAAAAGATCATAGATGACTACAATAAGACTGGACAGGCCCCACCAAAGTTCAAAATCATAGATATCTTGTGTGAAGTTGATCGCCTCAACAAATGCCTAGCTGAGGCGCCTGAAGAAGAAATGGAGGAAATCTCCTCTAGTGATGAAGGATTTGAATACAAGCCAAACTCCGAGGAGGAATCCCCAGCCGAGAAATCAAAGGGGAAACGAAAGGTCCAGGAAATAGCAACCAACCAGCCCTCAAAGAAACAGGAAAAAAACAAGTTCACCCTGCCTCTGCCAGGGAACAAACCCTTGCAGCACCTACCACCACCACCCCTGCTACCACCCCCATCTTCTCAATCGTCACCACCACAACACCACCACCAGATAGCCTTTACATACACACCATCCCCTCCACCGACAAAATCCTAAAACCCACAAAGTACGTCTGCTCCAGCATACTACTTAAGATGGGGATCCATGACCGAATTCTCAACATACTAGACAAAGCCAACCTTGCAAGGTTGTGTTTGGTACCTGATGTGGCGACTGACTCGTGAAAACCAGGTCAACGAATGCGGAAGAAAATTATTAGCAGCGGAATACTGAAAATTTAAAACTTTTTGCAAAGAGATCCATTCACAGGAAAACTCTTTCATTCAGAACCAAAGTAAAACCTTACATCCTGGTTCATATATACATCCCATGTACTATTACTTCTCGAGGAATACAAACATCAACTACTCTGTCTTAACTGTACACAGGTAGTATAAAACCCTCGAGGCTTAAAGCCAAAATCTCAGATCGATCCATCAAAACATTACTCCTAGGACCCGAGAGTACAGAGACGACTCATTGGACTTTCTATATACAACTTGACAGCTCATATCCCCACCTGGGATTTACTGTTGTCCCTGCTACTGCTGTTGCTGCTCATCCTCTGTGATAGGTTCCTTGCCTTTTCGTCGGCGGTTACCAAAAAATTTAATCCCACGGGGGTGAGACAATTATAAAAATTGTCCCAGCGAGAGATATAACTCTCCGCCAGAAACATTGTTATTGCAAATAATAGAATAACACTGAGCAGTAGAAATATAAACATTTATCAGCAGGTAATTCATTAGATAAACTAAATAGAGCAGCATTCTCTATGCAATCATTTCAGTTGTAACTTGAATAAGTAGCAAGTTATCCATTTAGGAAGAAATATAAAGATAATGTAAATCATTTATCCAACTAGAACATGTTAATCAATGTATTCTCAACCATTGATTCTCGTAGTTCAACCCTAAGAAAATATGCTACACGGCTGATTACATATTACAAACATACTTATGCCCTGAGGAGATGAGATATACCGCTCATACTCCAATCGAACACTGCGAAGTCGAAATCGGTACCATACATAGGTCATCAGAAGAGCCGGATTTCTATGACCTCATCCTCCTCAGTCAGTGTGAGGAACAACATGCAGGACATCTCGTGTCTCTGCTATAATAGCTTTCCAGGGTATTCTGGCAACTTCGCTATTAGAGTTACAGTGGCATTTTGTACTCTCTTCGCCATCGAGGGATTTCTTGTTTATATCTCATCGATGCGGCATTAACAACATCATCGGGAGATTAGTGATACATCATCCCGGCATATACATATAATGAAGAATTGAGAGATTTAGTGTTTATCTCACATCAATTCCTTCATTAGGGTGTAAGGATATTCGCGCCCATAACCCTCACATACTCAAAAGTATGCTCTCCAGGAGTTCCCTTAGGAAAACCTGTTTCACCATCACCTAACTACTGACGATGATGGATCTATGGTCAGGGCTCTACATGATATCATTTCACTTGATTATTTAAGTACATTACAACATTCTTTTAGCATCAGGCATGTTGTCAATCATATAACATTATAACATTTGCTATAAAGAATGAGTACTATTTCTATCAAGTTCATTTCACAGCTTTGCTAACATTGGGATCTCAATCCCTTATCATCTCATCATCATGATTCAAGAATATGGGTGTTCAAACCCTTAAATCATCAAGACACATGTTACCACTTTAACAGGTAACTTAATGCCATCAAGTCATCTAACAATGTAAACATGATAAATGTAATGCAGGTATTTCACATGGCTCTTAAAGCCTATCAAACTCTTTTGTTACCTTTCACTAGGCAACATGGCATATCATTGCTTATAGAACTTATAAAGTGTTTTCAATACACAAGGCATCATAGCTCATACCTGACTATGTTCAATACCTCATGAAACCTGCATGATTAGTACAGATGATAACAACACATCAATTTCATATCAGTATAATGCAAAATAATGATAACATCACTATTCAAGGATTTCCCCACTATGCCCTTACTAGGGTTAGGGTTTCCTTTTTAATTCAATTAGAGTAACCATTCCCTTAGCTCAATTAGGGTTAATAACTTATCACTTCATTATCCAACCTTGGGGATTTACATTATAAAGAATAACCCAAAATTAGGGTTTCTCTCATAGTTTCACCTTATTTGGAATTAGGGTGTACTATACATTCAATTTCAAATCAAGAGTAATGTACCACGGCCGTGCTGCCAAAAATGGTCGTGCAAAGGGGAATCACCACGGCCGTGCTACCTTGCACGGTCGTGCAAGAGGTATCCACCACGGTCGTGCTGCCTAGCACGGTCGTGCTACAGCAGATCCCAATTATTTTACATTTTTGAATTTAATACTCCAAACCAATTAGGGTTTATTGTTATCCCTAAGTGGAGATGATTAATAAATACCTTTAATTTTTAAGCTTGCCATGTCATCATTATGAATTAGGTTTGTATCATCATCATATAATAGAGCTTCATCTATCAATGCCCTCAATTAGGGTTATGATTCATTAACCTTCATAACTAGGGTCTCATGATCTCACTATTAAAAATCATGCCCTTAATAGGCATTCATACATGAAGAATATCTTATCCCTCATCTTCTATAAGATGAAGTTACTTCAACCTTGATTAATCTAAGTCAACTCAATCTTGAAAGAAGAATTGACATCATAGGATATGTCATTATATCAAGATCATTAAGAACTCAATCTCCCTTGGATTACATCATGTGATTGATTACATAAACCACTGACCTTCATCCAATTTGAGAGTTCATACTCTTTGGTTGATTACCTTCCAAGTGATCTTGGAATAGGTGAAACCATTTAGTAGAATAACAATTGAAACCACTTAACAAAATTGAACTTCTGAAACTGTTTAAGCCTCAACTGATTTGGGATCATTACGGTCTTGAGACCATTTGGACTCAAACGGTCCTGAGACCGTTTGGTCCAAACCACCTCAAAACCAAAAGGACCAAATATGGTTTCCATCAATCACATTGAATTAGGGTTTTCAATGTTGAACCCTTCAATCGATCTTGCACATGTTAGACACTAATCAATTGAGTTAATTAGATCAACCCTCAACTGATTTGATACTCAATTGATCCTCAATTAGAGTTGGAATCAATTGAATTAGGGTTTAGAATCAATGAACCTTCAATATTCATCAATGTGTGACTAGTTACTTCATACCTATTGAACCACCATTCAAATGGGGTATGACCTGACCCCAAACGGTCTTGAGGTCGATTGGATGACCTCCAAACGGTCTTGAGACCGTTTGCCCATCATATCACTCAAAACCAAGCAATCCAATTAGGGTTTGGTTCATTGAAGTGCTCACCAAATCAGCAATTTATTGCAGATTAACTTGATATCTTTAGACCTTCAACCACTGAACTATACCCAACCCTAGACCTCCAAACGGTCTTGGGTGACCACCAAACGGTCTTGAGACCATTTGGATGAGCTCCAAATGGTCTTGAGACCGTTTGGCCCATCCAACCTTTGGACTTTAGTGAAAAATCATCATGGATAGGTCTATCAAGTTGATCAACAAATCAGCACTACCTTGCAATATGATTAGTACCATTGGACCTTCCATTGGTCAACTATACTTGAACCCAGACCTCCAAACGGTCTTGGGGTGATCCCAAAACGGTCTTGAGACCGTTTGGGCTAATCAACCCAAAATCTCAACTTAACTCATTGGAATTTCAGCACTGTTTTCAATTAGGGTTTGCCTAATTTATTAGGCTTCAACTCACGATTCCTTGGGAGTTAACCCATAAAATTTGGTGAGTCATTAGCCAACATAATAGGGATCAATAATACCAAACGGTCAATGCTTGGTCAACGCACTCAAACGGTCTTGAAACCGTTTTCCCAAACAGGTCAAGTTAATCAGGTTGAAAATCAGCACTTAATTCAGTTCGATTTGCCTAATTGATTGGCCTTCAACCTATGATTCCTTTGGAGTTAACCCCTCAAATTTGGAGGGTCATTAGTCTACATAATTAGGAACGAGATTCCCAAACGCTACACTTTTGTTCAACTCTTTCATACGGTTTTGAAACCGTTTGCCACCGAACGGTTTGCAAACCGTTTGGTCACCAAACAGTTTTGGTGAAACCGTTTGGTCCCAACCAATGAGATCATTTGCTCCCAAGATATTTGGTGAGGTGCTTTATTATGATGATGTCATCATCATCTTCCTTCGTGCACCCAAGAACAGCAACCGTTCTTGATGGAATTTGCAGCAAAGAAGCAAAAGTTTATCAAATTGAAGAAATCAATCAACAAAGCATAGAAGATTGATGCAATAGCAATGTTTGAGGGTTTAAGTTATAAATCCCGCCTCAAATTTGATCTCCAAGCTCCAAGATCCATGGCTTTAATGGTGGACGGAGCTCCAGCAACTATCCAAGGTTCGTTCTTGAGCTTTTGGATGAAATGGATGGCTAGAAATGGAAATCGAGTGAAGAAAACCTAGAATCAATCATTGATTTAGGGTTTTCACCATGAATCCAAGGTAGAAGATGATGAAACCTTACCTACAGGTGATGTTCGTCCTTCTCCTACTCCTGATCTTCCCCTTGGTCGTCCAAAGCAAAAGGAATAAGGAAAAGACTAAGGGAAACATTCCTTATGTGTTATTGAAATAAGGTATATATAAAGAATATGTATATGGGTCTTTAATGAAAGAGAAAATGAAATCATTTTCCTTAAATAAATTCCATACTAATTTCCCCCTAATCCTCATCCATTACTTGATCACGAAACCACCTTCAAACTTTCGTAAAAGCTCTTCATTATCCAAGAATTAATGGAAAAGAAATTAAGCACCTTAATCCATTATAATAATAATACATATTTTTGAGTGGAAATTCTTTTCCTTATAATAAGGTGAGTGGAATTTCACCTCCTTAGGATATTTTTGATCCTTGAAAGCTCAAGGACGTCCACACACACATCTGAATTCCACCATTAAAGTTTTGATTGAAAGCCCTTCAATTATTTTTATTTATTTTTGCATTAATTGCATTAGGGTTTCAATTATGCTTATATCTTGATTATTTTAATGTCAAGATTCTCTCTCCTCCAAGATAATTCAAATGAGGTGCCCATCTCATTTTCTTTGCTCTACTTGATGCCAAAGATTATTAGGGACCTTATTGAAGTGGTAATTTGCATATTGAACCCTAGGTTTTGGGTAAATTGCACTTTACACCAAAACTAGGTTTTAATGTACAAACTTTGCTTTATCAGCACTTTCTTGGTATTCAGGCTATCACAAGCCATACATCTGCATCATCTTCATTATTATGATGAATTAACACATGAGGAACTTATTATCATATACAATTTGCAATCTAACCCCTCAACTTGGGTAATTTGCACTTTAGTCCAAAATTAACAAAACAATGTTTCAACATTATTCAAAAAGGACTGAAATTGAAATATAAGTTCCTCAAGAGCCTTAATTACATTTCAAAATTTAACCACAAGCATCAAATCACATATTTAAGCAAAACACCTAGGGTTGGTTCATAACCCAGGTCAGGGATGTTACAAATTATCCACCCCTTACAAGGATTTCGTCCCCGAAATCATGACAAAACATATTAAGAGAAAAGAGCAGGGTATTTCCTTCTCATCTCTTCCTCTAGTTCCCATGTGGCTTTTTCAGTACCACGATGATTCCAGAGGACTTTCACAAGACTTATGTCTTTCTTTTTCAGCTTCTTGATTCTTCTATCAAGAATCAACACAGGTCCTTTAACATATGATATATCATCATTAAGCTCAACCTCCATAGGCCGTAGAACCGTTTCTGTGTCAGGGTGGCATTTCCTTAGCATGGAAATGTGGAACACTGGGTGTAACTTTTGCAATTCAGGTGGTAACTCCAGCTTATAAGCTACCTTTCCAACCTGTTCTATAATTGGATAAGGCCCCATAAATCTAGGAGCTAACTTTCCTTTCCTTCCAAATCTAAGGACTCCTTTCCAAGGTGAGACCTTGAGGTATACTTTGTCTCCAACCTGGAATTCTAAAGGTCTACGACGCTTGTCAGCATAGGATTTCTGCCTATCCTGTGCAGTCTTCAACTGTTGTTGTATTATTTTAATCTTCTCGGTGGTTTGCTGCACAAGATCAGGGCCCAAAAGTTGATATTCACCAGTTTCATACCAACATAGGGGAGATCTACAACGTCTACCATATAAAGCTTCATAAGGTGCCATGTCAATGCTGTGCTGATAGCTATTGTTGTAGGCAAACTCTATCAAGCGTAGATGTAGATCCCAACTTCCCGTAAACTGAAGGACACATGCCCTAAGCAAGTCCTCCAAGGTTTGTATTGTCCTCTCAGACTGTCCATCTGTTTGAGGATGGAAGGCTGTACTAAACCTTAATTGTGTGCCTAAGGCTTTATGAAGTCACTCCCAAAAATGACTTGTAAACTAGGGACCTCTGTCAGAAACAATGGTAACTGGGACCCCATGCAACCGCACTATGTCATTTACATATAACTGTGCCTGCTTCTCAGCAGAATAGGTTGTTTTGATAGGTAAGAAATGTGCTGTCTTTGTCAACCTATCAACTATTACCCAAATGGAATCATGACCTTTGGCTGTTCTGGGTAAACCAACCACAAAATCCATGGTCACATGATCCCATTTCCACTGTGGTATAGGCAGAGGCTGCAGTGTTCCTGCAGGCTTTTGGTGTTCAGCTTTAACCTGTTGACACACTGGACACCGCATCACGAACTCAACAACATCCTTCTTCAAACCAGGCCACCGATACATATCTTTCAAGTTATGATACATCTTGGTGCTTCCTGGATGCATAGCATACATAGAAGAATGAGCTTCTTCCAGGACTAACTTCCTTAAGTTATCAGCATCAGGTACTATCATTCTACCATGATAACAGGCTACCTGATCATCTGAATCATAGAAACCTTCTCATCTCTCACTACCATACTCTGATCTAATCTGCTGAACTACAGCATCAGATTGTTGTGCCTCCTTAATCTGTTGTCTCAGAGTAGGTTTTATGTGCATCTCAGCTAACAACCCGGCTAACAATGATACTTTAAGCTATATGTTGTTTTGCCTCAAGGAGATAAGAATATCTCTCTTAGAGCACACTAAGGAGTTCAAATGTGTTTTATCTAGAGCTGGTGTTGCTGATTTTCTACTTAATGCATCAGCAATCACATTGGCTTTCCCTGGATGATAATCAATTGTACAATCATAGTCCTTGATTAATTCCATCCAGCGGCGTTGCCTCATGTTAAGCTCATGCTGAGAAAAGATATACTTTAGGTTCTTGTGGTCTGTGAAAATCTGAAATGTTTCTCCATAGAGGTAATGTCTCCAGATCTTCAAGGCATGAACTACAGCAGCAAGTTCTAGATCGTGTGTTGGATAATTCTCCTCGTGTTTCTTAAGCTGTCGGGAAGCAAAAGAAATCACTTGCTTATCCTACATTAACACACATCCTAGTCCATTCTTAGAGGCATCACAGAAAACTATATACCCTTTCCCTTGCTCAGGTAACACTAATACAGGTGCACTAGTCAACCTTTCCTTCAACAACTGGAACGATTGTTGACACTTGTCATTCCACACAAAAGGAACATCCTTTCTGGTTAACTTGGTTAAGGGTAAGGCTATGGAACTGAAGTTCTTAATGAACCTCTGATAATAGCCTGCCAACCCTAAGAAACTACGAATCTCCGTTGGTGTCTTCGGTTGCTCCCACTGTAGAACAGATTCTACCTTTTTAGGGTCAACACGAATACCTGAAGCAGATATTACGTGTCCAAGGAAAGAAACTTCTGGTAGCCAGAACTCACATTTGCTAAACTTAGCATATAACTTATGCTTTCTTAGCAAATTCAGAGCCTGACAAAGATGGTGCTCATGCTGCTGAGCATCTCTACTGTAGATCAGGATGTCATCTATAAAGACGACTACACATTGATCAAGAAAAGGTCGGAAGATTCTATTCATGAGTTCCATAAATGCAGCTGGTGCATTAGTTAGTCCAAATGACATAACTGTGAACTCATAGTGACCATACCTTGTCCTGAAGGCAGACTTAGGTATGTCACCCTCCTTAATACGTAATTGATGGTATCCCGACCTCAAATCTATCTTTGAGAAGATGGTTGCACTACGCAACTGGTCAAACAAATCATCAATCCTTGGCAGAGGATACTTATTCTTTATAGTCACTTTATTAAGTTGTCTGTAATCACTGCATAACCGCATTGACCCATCCTTCTTCTTAACAAAGAGGACCGGAGCACCCCAGGGTGAAGTACTTGGTCGGATAAAACCCTTCTCAAGCAACTCTTGTAGTTGTTTCTTGAGTTCTTCCATCTCAGCAGGCGCCATTCTATATGGTGTTTGTGTTATTGGTTGTGAGCCCAGGATTAGATTAATCTCAAAATCAATCTCTCGGGGTGGAGGTACACTTGGAAGTTCTTTAGGAAATACATCTTGAAATTCCCTGACTACATGAACTTCAGCAGGATTAGGACTCTCCATGGTGGTATCTACCACATGGGCCAAGAATGCATAACATCCTTGCCTCATCATCTTCTCAGCTACCATGGCTGACACAAGACAGGTTGGAAGGATCTTTCTGTCTCCTTAAAAGATCCATGTGTCACTGTTATCTGTAAACACAGCTTGCTTGGACTCACAATCCAAGACAACCTTGTACCTTTCTAAGGTGTCCATCCCAAGAATTATATCGAACCCATGCATCTCAAGTGGTATAAGATCCAATTGGATGTAATGTTCAGAAAAGGAAAGAATACAGGGAGAACATACTTCCCACAACATAGCTTGGAAGGCTGGATTCTCCATGTCAGCTGGGTTGAACTGGGGTGGTTCAGGCACATGCTCCTCCCTATGATGGTCACTTGCACCTCCTCCGTGTGCAGCGACACTACTTTCAACAACATGTTCCTCGTGTGATCCAGACATCTTTAGTTTTCTCTTCTCCTCCTATTTGAGAAGAAGACACTATTCAGATATACTGGAAGACACTAGAACAGACTCAACAACCCTAGTCCTATGTCTCTGTAGACTCAGCGAACCTAGAGCTCTGATACCACTAAATTGTGGCGACTGACTCGTGAAAACCAGGTCAACGAATGCGGAAGAAAATTATTAGCAGTGGAATACTGAAAATCACTGAAAATTTAAAACTTTTTGCAAAGAGATCCATTCACAGGAAAACTCTTTCATTCAGAACCAAAGTAAAACCTTACATCCTGGTTCATATATACATCTCATGTACTATTACTTCTCGAGGAATACAAACATCAACTACTCTGTCCTAACTGTACACAGGTAGTATAAAACCCTCGAGACTTAAAGCCAAAATCTCAGATCGATCCATCAAAACATTACTCCTAGGACCCGAGAGTACAGAGACGACTCATAGGACTTTCTATATACAACTTGACAGCTCATATCCCCACCTGGGATTTACTGTTGTCCCTGCTACTGCTGTTGCTGCTCTTCCTCTGTAATAGGTTCCTTTCCTTTTCGTCGGCGGTTACCTAAAAATTTAATCCCACGGGGGTGAGACAATTATAAAAATTGTCCCAGCGAGAGATATAACTCTCCGCCAGAAACATTGTTATTGCAAATAATAGAATAACACTGAGCAGTAGAAATATAAACATTTATCAGCAGGTAATTCATTAGATAAACTAAATAGAGCAGCATTCTCTATGCAATCATTTCAGTTGTAACTTGAATAAGTAGCAAGTTATCCATTTAGGAAGAAATACAAAGATAATGTAAATCATTTATCCAACTAGAACATGTTAATCAATGTATTCTAAACCATTTATTCTCGTAGTTCAACCCTAAGAAAATATGCTACACGGCTGATTACATATTACAAACATACTTATGCCCTGAGGAGATGAGATATACCGCTCATACTCCAACCGACCACTGCGAAGTCGAAATCGGTACCATACATAGGTCATCAGAAGAGCCGGATTTCTATGACCTCATCCTCCTCAGTCAGTGTGAGGAACAACATGCATGACATCTCGTGTCTCTGCTATAATAGCTTTCCAGGGTATTCTGGCAACTTTGCTATTAGAGTTACAGTGGCATTCTGTGCTCTCTTCGCCATCGAGGGATTTCTTGTTTATCTCTCATCGATGTGGCATTAACAACATCATCGGGAGATTAGTGATACATCATCCCGGCATATACATATAATGAAGAATAGAGAGATTTAGTGTTTATCTCACATCAATTCCTTCATTAGGGCGTAAAGATATTCGCGCCCATAACCCCCACATACTCAAAAGTATGCTCTCCAGGAGTTCCCTTAGGAAAACCTGTTTCACCATCACCTAACTACTGACGATGATGGATATATGGTCAGGGCTCTACATGATATCATTTCACTTGATTATTTAAGTACATTACAACATTCTTTTAGCATCAGGCATGTGGTCAATCATATAACATTATAACATTTGTTATAAAGAATGAGTACTATTTCTATCAAGTTCATTTCACAGCTTTGCTAACATTGGGATCTCAATCCCTTATCATCTCATCCTCATGATTCAAGAATATGGGTGTTCAAACCCTTAAATCATCAAGACACATGTTACCACTTTAATAGGTAACTTAATGCCATCAAGTCATCTAACAGTGTAAACATGATAAATGTAATGCAGGTATTTCACATGGCTCTTAAAGCCTATCAAACTCTTTTTTTACCTTTCACTAGGCAACATGGCATATCATTGCTTATAGAACTTATAAAGTGTTTTCAATACACAAGGCATCATAGCTCATACCTGACTATGTTCAATACCTCATGAAACCTGCATGATTAGTACAGATGATAACAACACATCAATTTCATATCAGTACAATGCAAAATAATGATAACATCACTATTCAAGGATTTCCCCACTATGACCTTACTAGGGTTAGGGTTTCCTTTTTAATTCAATTAGAGTAACCATTCCCTTAGCTCAATTAGGGTTAATAACTTGTCACTTCATTATCCAACCTTGGGGATTTACATTATAAAGAATAACCCAAAATTAGGGTTTCTCTCATAGTTTCACCTTATTTGGAATTAGGGTGTACTATACATTCAATTTCAAATCAAGAGTAATGTACCACGGCCGTGCTGCCAAAAACGGTCGTGCAAAGGGGAATCACCACGGCCGTTCTACCTTGCACGGTCGTGCAAGAGGTATCCACCACGGTCGTGCTACAACAGATCCCAATTATTTTACATTTGTGAATTTAATACTCCAAACCAATTAGGGTTTATTGTTATCCCTAAGTGGAGATGATTAATAAGTACCTTTAATTTTTAAGCTTGCCATGTCATCATTATGAATTAGGTTTATATCATTATCATATAATAGAGCTTCATCTATCAATGTCCTCAATTATGGTTATGATTCATTAACCTTCATAACTAGGGTCTCATGATCTCACTATTAAAAATCATGCCCTTACTAGGCATTCATACATGAATAATATCTTATCCCTCATCTTCTATAAGATGAAGTTACTTCAACCTTGATTAATCTAAGTCAACTCAATCTTGAAAGAAGAATTGACATCATAGGATATGTCATTATATCAAGATCATTAAGAACTCAATCTCCCTTGGATTACATCATGTGATTGATTACATAAACCACTGACCTTCATCCAATTTTAGAGTTCATACTCTTTGGTTGATTACCTTCCAAGTGATCTTGGAATAGGTGAAACCATTTAGTAGAATAACAATTGAAACCACTTAACAAAATTGAACTTCTGAAACTGTTTAAGCCTCAACTGATTTGGGATCGTTTGGTCCCAAACGGTCTTGAGACCGTTTGGACTCAAACGGTCCTGAGACCGTTTGGTCCAAACCACCTCAAAACTGAAAGGACCAAATATGGTTTCCATCAATCACATTGAATTAGGGTTTTCAATGTTGAACCCTTCAATCGATCTTGCACATGTTAGACACTAATCAATTGAGTTAATTAGATCAACCCTCAACTGATTTGATACTCAATTGACCCTCAATTGATCCTCAATTAGAGTTGGAATCAATTGAATTAGGGTTTAGAATCAATGAACCTTCAATATTCATCAATGTGTGACTAGTTACTTCATAACTATTGAACCACCATTCAAATGGGGTATGACCTGACCCCAAACAGTCTTGAGGTCGTTTGGATGACCTCCAAACGGTCTTGAGACCGTTTTCCCATCATATCACTCAAAACCAAGCAATCCAATTAGGGTTTGGTTCATTGAAGTGCTCACCAAATCAGCAATTTATTGCAGATCAACTTGATATCTTTAGACCTTCAACCAGTGAACTATACCCAACCCTAGACCTCCAAACGGTCTTGGGTGACCACCAAACGGTCTTGAGACCATTTGGATGAGCTCCAAACGGTCTTGAGACCGTTTGGCCCATCCAACCTTTGGACTTTAGTGAAAAATCATCATGGATAGGTCTATCAAGTTGATCAACAAATCAGCACTACCTTGCAATATGATTAGTACCATTGGACCTTCCATTGGTCAACTATACTTGAACCCAGACCTCCAAACGGTCTTGGGGTGATCCCAAAACGGTCTTGAGACCGTTTGGGCTAATCAACCCAAAATCTCAACTTAACTCATTGGAATTTCAGCACTGTTTTCAATTAGGGTTTGCCTAATTGATTAGGCTTCAACTCACGATTCTTTGGGAGTTAACCCATAAAATTTGGTGAGTCATTAGCCAACATAATAGGGATCAATAATACCAAACGGTCAATGCTTGGTCAACGCACTCAAACGGTCTTGAAACCGTTTGCCCAAACAGGTCAAGTTAATCAGGTTGAAAATCAGCACTTAATTCAGTTCGATTTGCCTAATTGATTGGCCTTCAACCTATGATTCCTTTGGAGTTAACCCCTCAAATTTGGAGGGTCATTAGCCTAAATAATTAGGAACGAGATTCCCAAACGGTCAACGCTTGGTCAACTCTTTCATACAGTTTGGAAATCGTTTGCCACCAAATGGTTTGCAAACTGTTTGGTCACCAAACGGTTTTGGTGAAACCGTTTGGTCCCAACCAATGAGATCATTTGCTCCCAAGGTATTTGGTGAGGTGCTTTCTTATGATGATGTCATCATCATCTTCCTTCGTGCACCCAAGAACATCAACCGTTCTTGATGGAATTTGCAGCAAAGAAGCAAAAGTTTATCAAATTGAAGAAATCAATCATTTGATCTCCAAGCTCCAAGCTCCGTGGATTTAATGGTGGATGGAGCTCCAGAAACTATCCAAGATTCGTTCTTGAGCTTTTGGATGAAATGGATGGCTAGAAATGGAAATCGAGTGAAGAAAACCTAGAATCAATCATTGATTTAGGGTTTTCACCATGAATCCAAGGTAGAAGATGATGAAACCTTACCTACAGATGGTTTTCGTCCTTATCCTACTCCTGAGCTTCCCCTTGGTCGTCCAAAGAAAAAGGAATAAGGAAAAGACTAAGGGAAACGTTCCTTATGTGTTATTGAAATAAGGTATATATAAAGAATATGTATATGGGTCTTTAATGAAAGAGAAAATGAAATCATTTTCCTTAAATAAGTTCCATACTAATTTCCCCCTAATCCTCCTCCATTACTTGATCACGAAACCACCTTCAAACTTTCGTAAAAGCACTTCATTATCCAAGAATTAATGGAAAAGAAATTAAGCACCTTAATCCATTATAATAATATATATATATTTTTGAGTGGAAATTCTTTTCCTTATAATAAGGTGAGTGGAATTTCACCTCCTTAGGACATTTTTGATCCTTGAAAGCTCAAGGACGTCCACACACACATCTGAATTCCACCATTAAAGTTTTGATTGAAAGCCCTTCAATTATTTTTATTTATTTTTGCATTAATTGCATTAGGGTTTCAATTATGCTTATATCTTGATTATTTTAATGTCAAGATTCTCTCTCCTCCAAGATAATTCAAATGAGGTGCCCATCTCATTTTCTTTGCTCTAATTTATGCCAAAGATTATTAGGGACCTTATTGAAGTTGTAATTTGCATATTGAAACTTAGGTTTTGGGTAAATTGCACTTTACACCAAAACTAGGTTTTAATGTACAAACTTTGCTTTATCAGCACTTTCTTGGTATTCAGGCTATCACAAGCCATACCTCTGCATCATCTTCATTCTTATGATGCATCAACACATGAGGAACTTATTATCATACAAAATTTGCAATCTAACCCCTCAACTTGGGTAATTTGCACTTTAGTCCAAAATTAACAAAACAATGTTTCAACATTATTCAAAAAGGACTGAAATTGAAATATAAGTTCCTCAAGAGCCTTAATTACATTTCAAAAGTTAACCACAAGCATCAAATCACATATTTAAGCAAAACACCTAGGGTTAGTTCATAACCCAGGTCATGGATGTTACACCTGAGATCTCATATTCTGAACCCACAACTGAATTCTTCACCTTTCTTAACAAAGAACCCATAGACATCATGGATAGATCACGGGATGGAGGTGACCGTAGGATGGTCACCACTCTCTTCGGCAGCAAGGTTGTCATAACAGAAAATATGCTGAATGAAATCTTTATTTACAATCAGGAGCAGCTAAAGAAGGCCAAGGCTGTGGTAACTGAGAATCCTAACTTCAACAAACACAACTTTTGGAAATCTCTGACAGGGCTCCCCACCTATGATGAAAAAACATGCAAGGCATCCAACATACAATCTGGACTAGTGCGCACTTTACATAAAATCCTCGTCGGTGCATCTTCCCCAGGACATAAGGTGGGAATGTTACAATTTCAGATCTCTTTGTTCTTTGGTCCATTCTACACGGGATGACAGTCAACATTGGACGTCTTATGATCCAGAAACTGTCAGCTTACACCCTGGGGAAGGAAATTTGCATGGGAGGTCATGTCACATCCATCATCAAATACCTCAATATGGACAAACCTCTACCTAGATGCACGCAAATAAAGGGTGACATCCTCACTAACGAACAAACCTTGAAGAACTCCTTCATTATCAAGGAGAAGGATGTGAAACTACATTACGTTTTCTGCCCTACAGTCAAATCATCCAGACCCTGTTACCGCTTCCAGAGCTCACAGATTATGACAAGGAAAAGCTCCTCTTCACTGACGAGGAGCTTACCAAACTCATAGCTACGGTCAAAGCACCAGCAAAGAAAATAAAGGCGGGGCAGACAGAACTTAGCATCAATGCCCCGACAGCTAGGACAACAAAAATTCCTATGAAACGACCATCCACTAGACTTTCACAGAAACAACAGTTGTCGGGGACACCAACTTCCAAACCACTTCCAGAAGACAACCCCCTTCCCGAAGATCACATCACCACCTCATCTTTAGACTCCTTCATTATGAGTCTAAATGCTGAGCTAACCGCCACCACCTCAACACCCTCCACCTTTCCAACATCCACCACCCCCTTCCTTTTTTCCCCACAACCACACTGCCACCCGCATCCTCTTCTTCACCCCTTTTCCCTTCGAGCTCCCCCTTCTCCGCCCATACGCCCGACTTTACCACTTTCCCCTTCACCTCCACATTCTCTCCCCCATCACTATCACTTCCACCACTTTCACCAGAGATACCACCACCTTTCTCATCCACCACCACCCCAACACTACTGGTGACCCCATCCATAGTCACCACGCAGTTTGCGGCACCATCAGTGTCTTTTCCACAAGGCACTACCACCCTCCCACATAGACCTCAGCCACCCCACCCTTCCGCCTCTGGGGTCCCCTTTTCCAATATCGATGAGGAATTCGGACGTCAATTTGACGTCATCCGAAACCTCCTCACCGATCCTTCTAACATTTTACATTCTATTTTTTCTTGTGTGTAGGGATTATCCAAACAGGTGGCCACGATCGACGAACAGAACCGCGCCTTGCCCAACATCCTCCAAGGTTTTCAGCAACGACAAGATGAGGTGGCTAAGAAACTTGATCACATCAACAGCCACTACAACAACATGCCTGAGTTGGTCCTTGGAGCGAAGCGCCAGCAAGAAGCGATGGCTAAGCAAGTCGATGAGATCTCTACACAGACTCAACCTCTGCTCAAGACTCTCCGCGAGCTCAAGCAGCAACAAGCAGCTCTTAGCACGCGCTTGGACACCATCAGCATCACCCTCACACACCTAAACAATCGCCAAGAGGAGTCAACAAATAATGAAATCCAACAACCACGTGCTCATGTAACATATCTTACAGCACGACTCCTCTCCGCCGAGGGCCGATATAACGACCTCAAAGAAACACACGACGCACTGCTCGAAACACACGAGCATGTGCAAGTGGCATTCGATGAGTTACAAGTCGTCCATCGGCGGTGCAAAAAGACCGCACCCAAGCAGCCAGCAGAAAAGGCAGTGGCTGACAAAGATGGAAATAACGACGACGAAGAAGACTCTGACTCCTCTGCTGATTCGAACAATGATACCACCTCTTCAGGTGATAAATCTGACGATGGAGAGGACCCAGGCCAAGTAGCAGAACCTTCTCAGAAAGGTTTCGACAAAGGTCACCAAGAAGGTGGCCATCACCCCAAGTCCCCTCACAATGAAAATGTAAACATGTCATATGGGGACTGATTCCTTGATTACTCTACTCTGGGATCCATTGGGGAGTCTGCTAAAAATGCAGCCTTTGATGAGTTCCACCATTGTATATTAGGAACCAGCGCTAGCCCACCCGCAACAACCACTCAACCTTTCTCTACACTTGATACATCAGTGCCTTTCCCCGATGACCAGGACGAGTCAGAACGAGTGCAATTAGATACAGATGAAGAACTCGATTCTGCTTCTGACTCGGATGACAATTTGCAAGGCTATGCAGAAGTACTGGAACAACCTTCTTCCCCCCCTCCGCAGGAGCTTCCCCCGCCACCACCTCTACCACACAAAATGCACGATTTAGATATTGCGGCCATCTCCACACTAGATGCTCAGGACTTTTTTATACTAAACACTATTTTCGACGATGCAAAAGAGGGGGAAGACATCATCTATCATAACACAAAAACTAAGCGTAAGTTGACACGAGAAGACTTCCACAACATCCTGCGACCACGGTCCACGATGCCAATGGCAATCTTCCATGTCCTACTCGCCAACTGTATAGAAGTGTACAGAAGCTCTAAGAGGAAACAACCACTTTTTAAAGCCTCACCTGCTCTATCTATTGGCCTTTTATACAAAGATATATGAGTAAAATCCATAGAGCAGCTGCGTGCTGGTTTAGCACGGCGGGCACGTTATCTTACCGTGCCCTTCCAACTTTCGGACCACTGGCTATTTATGATTGTAGACACCGAGGCTCGGGACGCCAAGGTTTATAATTTTTGCGGCACTGAGCTACCTGTCGGTACAATAAATTTCGTTGGTGAAGCAACAGGAGAAGCGAGATGTATACCATTCCGGCTGCTTAAATTAATTTAGGCTGCACGCCCATCCCTCCATCAAGAATGGAGCCAACCATGGTTCCAAATAATTAATCCACAAGTTCAAGCTGCTCTGGGATCTGGGGACTGCGCTTTTTGCACCATCCGTCACATCCAAGCACTGAACCAAGAAATCCCTTTTGCTGATATAGTCGCTGACATTTTCACTCTTTGCGAGGGCGTTACGCCATGGAGCTCATTTGTGATAGAAGGTTCTTCAAGGACCCAACTATGGCACCAGATGACGTCCCTCGTTACCTTTTTTCAGTGATACAACGTCCACAGAGGCAACCTTTCCGACAAACTTTGAACGAGTTGGAGAAATCCAAGGAGCCAGCCACCACCCCTGAGAAAAAAAAAAGTGACATAGATCTTTTGTCTGCCATAGAACCAACCTTCCTGGACTTTGAACTCATTGCTTGCAACGGTCTCTCCGACATTGAACTACGCCTCATCATGTAAAGGCTTTCCACCGAGAAGGATGAACTCGTATTCATGTCTGGTGACATTCTAATAATGGCAGACATGCTTCGAGAAACTATACAGTTTAAAGGATCTCTCTCCGTAAGCTTAATGGCTGCTTATCAATTTCTCCTTGGCCAAAATAACCCCACAACATATATGGTGTCCCCATACATGAAGTATGATCTTTTAAAGCTAAAGAACTTCGGAACAACTGAAGCGCTAATCTCCTTTCTCCAACACACAACGCCGAAGTTCATCATGCTACCCTTCCTTTATCATGAGCACTGGATGCTCCTGGCAACAAACCTACCAGAAGGAACAACTACAATCTATAACAGTTCCGACAGCCAGTACAATCCACAACAGAAGAATTATGTTGTGACACCAAAGATGCCCACAGAGGTAGTGGTGAAGGAATGCGCCGACAAATTAATTGCCTTTTAAAGTCAGCATACAAGGGCTTATGACAAAGAACATTTTCATCGCCCTTCCTTCAGCCACAAATGCCCACAACAAATCCGGGAATCAAATGACTGCAGCTTCCACATCTTCTACTGGATGTACACCATCATGGTCCTCCAACGACCAGTAGAGGATATGACTGATGTGGATTATCACGCTCTACGCAGACAGTTTGCAGGTAATCTACTTCGAACACCAGGGGCAAACTCCGGATTAACTTAGCCTGCAGCCCTTGTCATCGTACTTCTCAACCTATCACTTTGACACTCTGAGGACAGAGTGAGTGATAAGTTAGGGGGGGTACATTAGACGAGGGTGAGGTACCACTTCTAACCCCTCTTTTTCCATCTTCTCCTTCCTTTTTATCTGTACATATCTTATTACTTTCCTTTACACATTCCTTTTAATTTAATTCTTTTGGAATAAAGTCACCCTCAGCTAACTTTAGAATCATGTTAGTCCTCAAAAGTAAATAAAACTTAGACATATAATGGCGACTTAATAATGTCTCTCCACTATCAATTTTCATGCTTTTGTTTCACTTCTATATTTGACTCTCCACATGTCAATATCAAGGTAGAAATAAGCCAAGCTCTCAAGGATGAGAGGGGCATCAAGCGACTTTCAAATCAAGAAGTCTTGCAAGTGGACCACAAAAAGAAACCAAATAAGTGCATGATGAAAAACTCTAAGAACATCTTTCCTCTATTCAAATAAAAGAGGCTTGGCCGTCCAAAGCAATTTCCCGAAAAACCCCAAAACCCAAGCCTGTGAGTCTTCGAATAAAAGCTAGAGAGTTGAATAAAATTATGAGAGTTGCGCCACAAATAAGGATCTATATAAAGAACCAATGAAGGTCTCACCCGGCCGGAACATTCAGCTGCCCTCACGAAGGCAGATGTGTCATGCCCGGTAGTGAAACCCTAAGGTATCTAAATATATGAAAGGCTTATAAAGGACTCACCCGGCTGGTACATTCAGCTGCCCTCACAAAGGCAGATGTGTCGTGCCCAGTAGTGAGATTCTAAAAGCATAGACAACCCCTCCCCCACTTGAAGGGTGAGTTACACTTCAAGCCTTTAGCCAACCCTCATACCCACTCTAGCTTCCAGTAGGTTCTTCAGAGAGGTATAAAGCTGATTAGAGTCAACAACATGCACAGAATAAAAGTGGTCCCGATGCAAGCTATGAGATATGGAAGGAACCTGAGACCCAAGAAACTCTCAAAACCTGAAAGAGTCAAGGCAAGCAATAAGACCTGATATGACCTTAGGAGAACTCAGGTTGAGAATTGAAGCAATAGTATGGAAATCCTAACTAAATAAAATCGCCTCACCATTACATGCCTCAGCTCTATCTAACTTGAGGACAAGCTAGACTCTAAGTTAGGGGGGTGATAACCTCCAATTTTGGGATGATTATCTTAGTATTTTCTTTAGTTTTCCACACTCTTTCTTAATTAGAATTAGACATAATACCTAAATCTTCCCTCTTATTGTAAATATACTATTAGACTAACTTTTCCCCATTATATTTGCAGAAAAAGACACAAAAAAATCATAAAAGACCCAATCGGTCCCAAGACCGCATGGAGTCACACGGTCCCAAGACCGCATGAAGCCAATCGGTCCTGAGACCGCATGGAGTCACACGGTCCCAAGACCGCATGAAGCCAATCGGTCCCGAGACCGCATGGAGTCACATGGTCCCAAGACTGCATGAAGCCAATCGGTCCCGAGACCGCATGGAGTCACACAGTCCCAAGACCGCATGAAGCCAATCGGTCCTGAGACCGCATGGAGTCACACAGTCCCAAGACCGCATGAAGCCAATCGGTCCCGAGACCGCATGGAGTCACATGGTCCCAAGACCGCATGGAGTCACACGGTCATGAGACCGCATGAATCCAATCGGTCCCGAGACCGCATGGAGTCACATGGTCCCGAGACCGCATGAAGCCAATCGGTCCTGAGACCGCATGAAGTCACACGGCCCCGAGACCACATGAAGACAAATGGTCTTGAGATCCAAACGGTGTTGAGGTCCAAACGGTCCTGAGGTCCAAATGGTCTTGAGATCCAAATGGTCCTGAGGTCCAAACGGTCTTGAGGTCCAAACAGTCTTGAGGTCCAAACGGTCTTGAGATCCAAACGGTCTTAAGGTCCAAACGGTCTTAAGGTCCAAACGGCCTCCAAACCATTTGGACTTCACTTAAGACCTATAAATAAGACCCCAAGGGTCCTCCAAAAAGGAGGGGGAGTTTTCAGACGTCCAGAGGCTGCCTCGATCACTCCATAGCAAATCCAACTTCCATCCTCTGCCCAGGGGCTGCCGGTTTGAGTCCCACACTCCATCTCAAAGCTGCTTTCTCTCTCTCTGCCAAAGAAGGTGGGAAGAGGGGATCTCATCATCAAGCAACCTGTGAAGTTGGTGGATCGTCTCTCTCTCTCTCCAAGGGGTTGACTTTCCTCTCTCCTTTGTGGGGATGACGCTCTCTCTCTCTTCTTGCCTCCTTCTTTGTCCTAGTTATGAGCGAGTAGTCTTTCTCACTAGGGTGCGGGGAGTAGCCCCGCTACCCATGTTTTCATATCATGTAAATGTAATCCATAGTTTGTAATATAGAGTTTATATCTTTTCAGTTCAACATCAAACGTTTAATGAATGCTTGTTTCTTGATCACCAACTTGTGTTATTTTTTATCTTTTACTATGAATTGTCTACCTTTGTACTATTAGATTTGAAACTCATTTGTATGTTGGTTCTTGGTGCATGTATCCACCATGTGCTTGTTTCCGTATCTAGGAGTGCTTTCGAGAAGTGGAGTAAACTCACTTCCAAATGTTGTACTTTCATACTATGAAATGGAATCAGTTGACGTATAAAAGTACAATTTTGGTAAGTCGAGGAACACACTTTGAGAAGGGAATGATGCAAAGCAGTTGACCATTCGTTCGGGGATGGCTGGTGCTACATCATTCCCACACTTGTTGTAGCTAGTTCTCCAAAAGGAAACTAAGTCTACAAAGATACTAACTGACTAAACTTTTGTTGCAGGTTATGTTTTACTTTGCATGTCTTGATCCATGTGTAGTGGCGGTGAAAAGCTGATCACACCCTAGTGATTTTTATCATTGTTTAACTTCTTTAAATTTACTTGTTTACTTTATTTTACATGTTCTTAGTCTAAAAACAACCAAACCAACCTTTCGATCAAAGTACCTACTATTAAGAGATTAAGTGAAGTTCTAACATTTTTCATCTTGTTGTTCACAACAAGACCGTTGTCTCGAGGATTCGACCCTTAACTATACAACGATAAGACTTCCACGTATCCTAGCATACATGGGTGGAGTTCTCAATCTAGTATAAGCAAGGCTAAACCTGAAGAGTTACCATCTTTAGGATTTTTAGTTGGTGCACGCAATTCCACATAAGTGGAAGCTCCATCATGTCCTTACACCCCCAGAGAGAGGGTAGGGTAGTCAAGGTTTATCAAGTACTATGCTTCAACAACCAATTTATTGTAAGAAAACATATTGACAATTTTAGGATGGATTCAAATACTAATTGGTAAATCACTATAAAGAAATGGGTTTGACAATACCCTCTAAAAGGTCGCCTAAGTACCTAATTAAGGAACAATGTAGGATAACTTGAAATAGTCAAGTTACCGACTGCTTTTGGCTTTGATACCATTTTGTAAAGAGTGGGACCCAAAAGGGGATCCACTCAAATGATATAATACAAGAGCCATGTAATAATAAAGCAGCGGAAACAAAACTATTACAAAGTCACTTCATGATTCATTTATACAATTGTTCCCCACCATAATAGGTGATTTTACAAAAACTTGAACTAAGTACAACTAAAGCAAGTAGCAGAGGGTAACCCAATCATTCCAAGCTATTCTTAAGTTCATGTCGTGTTAGTGATCTTTTTGAGCTCTTGTCTTCCAATGTACCTAAACCTGGGTGGAAGGGAACATCACCCAGAACATAGGAAACAACATAGAGGTCAACAAAGGTCGAGTATGTACACATAATAAATTTTCGGCATTATATTGGGGTAAAAATGCAAAAAGAGAGGTTCCCACAAGAAGGGGGCTATTCGCAATTAGGTCAGTTCAAAAAGGAATATAACAAAAGAAAAGGGGCATACTACATTTCAGATTACAAGCATGTTAATAAAAGAGTTTCTTGCCATAATAATCATCTACGGATTCATATTAGAAAACAAATATTTGCATGCATAACAATGTTGACTAAATATACCTCAAACAGTGCCATAACATCATAGGATCATGTCCTAAAAATAAATAAGGGTGGAAACGCACACCCCGGGCAGAAACGCACACCCTATATAAGTATGGTTGTACATAAGTACCACTATTCTAGATATTCTAGTCAAACATGTAGCATGAATAAAATATAGAGGCAAGACTAGTAATTCAGTCCATTTTAATTAAAAGGCAATCATAGCAAGAGGGGTACAAGTACCCATATCAACAAGATAGTACCAAAACCACATGGATATAATGAGTCAATATCAGGAAATATGAATGTTGAAGAATTTAGATTTCATAAGGAATAACAGTTCAAAAGATGCCTCATTAAAAGAAAGTAGATTTTTAACACCCATATTTTCATAACGCATGAGCAAAAGCAATAATTTTTTTTTCATCTGGGAGTGTCACAAACATGATAACCATTGCAATAAAAGTAAATGAAACACTTTGCAAAACTAGTAAAACTGATTCATACATAGCTTTTTGTCAACATAAAACTCATCATATTTATGCATAAGCTCATAATAAATAGATGTAGATACTCAGGATCATCTAGGTAGATGGCACCCCACTAGGCAAGCTTGAAAGTCTCTTAGGCCTTTGCTGGTCCTTTGTTCTTCAATCGCTTCAAACCTGCGGACATCACGTCCCCAACCATGCATTGGGAAAACAGTCGTTAGAGTAAGTGGCATGAGTATTCTAAAATGCACATTACTGAAGAGCGAACAGTGTTACAATATATTCTTGGGCATTATAAAATTGATAGCAAATGCTGATTAAAATCTGAAAACATAATATCTCTTGACTTATTTAACTCTTATCTTTCTACTCTATCTTTTCTGGAGACCTATACCATGGGTCTCATGGCCTACACCAAAGTGTCTAGGTCATACTTATCTCATCTGAATTCCTCTCATCACACTCACGGATGAGATTATATACATACTCTAATCTAAAGTATCTTTTACTTACAATTTTTATCTATTTATGGCCACCATTATACAATAAGTCCTCCTAAATTGGCGTATCTACGCCCTGAATTGGTACCGAAGTACCCTGAAATGGCACTACATGCCCTGAATGACACCGAGGTGTCTCTGAATTGGCGTGTCTACGCCCTAAATTGGTGCCGCAACACCTCTAAATTGGAGTAACACTCCTCTGAATTGGCAACAGATGCCTCTGAATCGTCCCGGGACTACTGAATGAGGACTTATCATATAATGTCTTATGTGAAGGTTCCAACTTATTTATCTTAAGTCTAAACTTACTTAATTCTTAATCTGAACTGAAGCTGAATACTGATAGTTTTACTGAATACTGAATCTGAACTTATCTTATATTAAAACTGAACACTGAAAAATTGAACTTATCTGAAACTGATTATTGAGTACTGAGCATATACTGAATTCTAAATCTGAATCTAAATCTGAATCTTTTATTCTTAAGTGATAAACTTAATTTAAAACTAGATGTGAATATAAATCTCAATTACTTCATAATTGAGATTTGGTCTAAAACCCTTATCATGTATCTTTTATTCAAAATCCGGCTACTCACACAGTGAGTAGTCTTAGACTGAATCTAAATCTCTTATTCTTGAGTTCTAAACTGAATCCATTATTGGATTTAATCATGTATCTCATTATCTAGGTAAATTTTATTCTAAAACTCTGATTTGTTAAGATTACTTCATTATACCAATTATATCACACATGAGTCTAATGTCTTATGAGACAAGACCTAAAATGAGTATAGAAATACTAAATATACAAAAGTAACTTAAGTAATGTGTATAGCTAAAGCATGATATCTGATTCTTGGCAAGATAATTCATTCTCTGTTAAAACCTCATCAAAATATGATCTTAATGGACTTAAGTCTTAAAATCATAAACCATAGAATAGAAACCTTAGAAAATCTTAACTTGCATCTTAATCATACTCAATTTAATTTCATTAAGTCTGATCTCAATACATTTGTATGAACTTAAATTTTAAACCTTAAGGTAGAAATCATATAGATTCTCATCGTGCAACTCAATCATGACTTAATATCCCATAATTTGATAATATCATCACAAACTCATGTTATAATATCTTTAATGCCAGTAGTACATTTATCCTAGAAATTGGGCCATGGTCTACCATGTGCAACACCCATATTCTCACATAATACTTAACTTTTAAACATCAACCTTATTTATAAATCTATTTCACTTCTTAATTTCTTAGATCGCTACATATATAAGAAACCTTGATGACATGTTCCTATTTGAAATCTCAATACATGGTTACATATATATTTTAGAGATATGGTAGAACTATATTTTCTTATCCTTCTTATGAACTTAACTTCATGATCTAGAATCATTCCATGACACATCACTACTTAAGGTATTGAGCATATGAATTTCTACAATCATAAGCACATAAAATCATTCTTACATATTTAACTTAGAATGTAGGACATGAATGTATTACCTAAGAAGCATGTAAATGTACTTGGTTTGATAAACATAAATACTCATGGGCATGAACCACTTACCTCTTGTGCTGATGATGTCCTTAACTTAGTCTTGATTCCTTGCTCCAAATCTTAATCACCTAAATATAATCAAAGTTTTATAAGTCCGCGTACATGTTCCATCTTTCTATTCCTAAATCTCAAAACCCCATCTTCCTAACTATATATATATCAAGTTAGGGTTCTTAATTAGACTAAACATAACTTTAATCTAAAATCACCATAAAATCTTAGCGTTGAAATAAAATAAAACTCATACTATATATTTAGTATTATCTTTATGTTCAAAAAGACATAAATCGTCTTATACATTAATATGAACATATAGATCACATAAGACGAAAATCTCAAACATGGTCATACATACTAATCTTACTTGACTCTATTATGAAATCACATTAAAATACCATTTAGATAAATAATATAAACACTTAATTAGGCATATATATATCACTTATTATCTCAAGATAATCATTTATTATTCTTTCATAATGGCTACTCATCTAAAACTAGATACTAATATAATAGCACAAGAAACTTCATCAAATTTCCATAAAAGTATTCATAAAATGTAGGAATGATCATGTATTAAAATATCAGGTCATCTAAAAATCATATCATGGGTGAAATACCCAAAATACCCTTATTAGGGTTTACATTTAAAACCTCATTAAAACTTCATATATTAAAGATAAGGATCTGAATTAATGTTAAACATATCAAAATACACATTCATTAAAATTTGTATTAATTTCTAAAGGCGTTTACTATTTTTAATTGGCAAAACATCAAAATCATATAGTTTTGTCTACCCAGAATATAATAAATAGAAACCATAAAAATCATACTCTAGAACTATTTTTATAAGATAGTACACTCGAATAGCTTTCCATAGGTATCTTGTTTGTTCCAAAACGATATCTGTAGCTCAAGATATGAATTTTAGAAGTTTACCTAATCTTGGTCAATCTCAGCCATCGAGATCTGATCCAGCGACCCTCATCTCACGTGCATCCCAGGCCTAGGGTCGGCGCTTCATCCCTTCCGATTGGAGTCTTTGTGTCTGTAGACTCCGAAAATAGAGTACCTCCAGCCCATCACCTCCGGCGAGGACGATCTTGTGCCTGAGGCTACGCGACCGCGAAGGAAACTGTACCTCGTCTCCGGCCAGCCCCGATCAGCAAGGGCGGCGCTGCCTCCTTGGCTTGGGCGGTCGGGATTAGGGAACTCCCATGGTGTGCCACCGCAGCCACCAGTAAGGCACCGCCCCCTTCTTCTCCATCACGGATCTCCCTCTCTTCTTCCCATGTTTCACGAAAATCCTAGATCTAGGTGTGTGAGGGCTTATGCGCCGAATCCATAGAGCTTTTATAGAATCTTGGCTAAAGAATCTCGGGCGGAGCCCCATTCTTCGTCGGACTCTGTTCAAGTCTGTGAAACAGAGGACACGGCTCTCCAGTCCGTGAGGACTGGGGTCGCTCCCCTCTTTTTTTTTATTTCTTTTGCATAAAACTCCAGCTTCTAGAAATATTTCTACAGACCACTACATTTTTTTTAATTTCTTTTGCATAAAACTCCAGTTTCTAGAAATATTTCTACAGACCACTACATGACCCCATTTGAACTCAAATTTTGGGGTAACTGATATATTATCATCAACTTCACACGAGCAAGATTTTAAGTAAAAACTAAATGTACAAACACTCCAAACATGTCTTTTAAATAAAAACATTATAATTACTAATTTAATTACCTAGACCGCTATATACATCAAAATCATCTAAAATTTCTCCCACCATCTTATATTCTAATTATTATTCTACTAAAAATATTTTGAACATTCACTATGACCAAGAAATACTTAATTCTAAATTTATACTCGAAGGACCTATTTGTAAAACTCAATTGGGACAATAGGGCTGGAATTGAGCTCTAGGGCACATGGCCCACCCCTTAGTATTTCAAAGGGTCCATGAGCTTGATTGTATTCCAAATCAAGAAAATAAGTCTTCAACCAATATAATTTCTCAATTGAAGCTCATGTATGACATATGTGATCAATATTTCTTTATTTACATAACATGAAGACCTAATCTAGGTCTAAGGCTCAAGCCATGAACTGGACTCATCATATCATATATTCGTCACATTATTTTTCATAGGAATAATTCATTTATATTCATATACAACCGACTACAATCATACATATTTAAGTCATTATGTGTGTATTGGTTAATCAGATGACTTGTATTACACATTTTGTGAACTTTTGCGTACCTAACCATGGTTAGTTCATTACGTCCCTTAGCATGCCTTTACTAGAAAACCCCACATTAAAAGCTTACTTTAGCTAAGAAATTGAGGATGTTACAAGATTTGATTCAAATAATGCCCAAAATCAAGTACACGATGTACATACCTTATGATCTGACCTAAATATTCAGTAACACCTCCTAAGCTCAGGGTCAGGGTTGTCTCAACCTAGACACAATATATGTGAATTCAATTAATATAATTTACATTGAATCCTTTACATAAAGAATGACCCTACTGTAACTTGGAAATCCAGGCATGAAACCTATCTCATTAAATCAATCATATTTTTCTGATTTTTGAATGTATATATTATTTTTACATTAAGGATACCCAAATATTTAGATACCATTTTCCAAATTAATTCAATTTTCTAAATATTGAATAAGATCAATTGTTGATATGCCCTCACATCTGATTATTAGCTAACTAGATGTGGGCATATATGCCATTATACTACGACCAAACCCATGAGGTTTGAACCTGATCTAGAAGTGAAAGGTCGACGAGACATGTTATTGTATCCACAGTATCGCGAGAAAACACAGATAACATAGGTATAGACGTGATCAACCAGACTGCTCTATAATAATGATTTTGGTAAAATAACCATGGAGTGGAGTACTCAAGTACTTTCAAACTTAAGAAGACATATTTCAAGTGATGAAAAAGGCATAAATCAAACAAATAGGGCATGACATTACCAACTCCAACAAGAAAGAAAAAGAGCCTGGAAAATGGGAACAAGCTTTCTATGAGGAAATTTTTCATGCCAACATCGAGGATATGAAAAGTGGTATTTCCCTGAAGCTCTAAAACCCATCGTTGTGAGACAGGACATGAAGATGATGCTAAGAAAAGAAATACTAGATTGATAGCTTAATTGATCCAATCAGATGTGTGAGAGGCCCTCGTAGGCTCACTACATCACAAGTCAGTTGTCGAAGATGCATGTGCCTACCTTTGTGTATCCTTTAGATCCGAGCAAGGTGGGCATGGCTAGGAGATGACGACGGTATAACAGAAGAAGCTCATGGTTGTGGTGATTCAAAGAATCGCTTCCCAAGGTGGAACCAGGAAGATCCACGTAGGGGTTCAAGGAAATAAATAGCTGGAGCTATTTCCATGTCTCAGGTTCATGGTGGCATTGTCGAGCAAGAAAACTAAGGAGGGGTAAAGAAGTTGGAAGGAGCATGAATAGATCCAAATTTATGGTGGAGAACTGTTGAGCAAGGTATGGTGTTTCTAGAGACAAAGGATATAGAGACTGACGTCCTACCTGGAGACCTCTAGCTTCACTGTTGCCCATTGGTAATTCATGGCGGATGTGGCTCGCCATCAGAGATGATGATGGAGACCCCAAACACAGGTGACAGGGTGCTAGGGAAAGGATGGTTTGGGGATGGTGAGGTTCAGGAGAACAAGAGAAGATGAAGGGGAAGGAAGAGCAGGCGAGCGGGGAGGAAGAGGAAGAAAGGAAGAAGAAGATGAAGAGAATGTGAGGGTTGTGGTCAAATGGCTTCAGGAGATTTTGCCTCTAGGTCATTGGGATCATGTGAACTATTGCCTCTTCTGCTCAGCTGGAGTAAAATGATACGAGGGAGAGGAAAGTGGGAGATGAGACCGAGAAATGTGAGTGGGTGAGAAAGAGTGACGCTAGGCGGACTTGCTCTTGATGGCCAACTACAGCGGCAAAGGCAATGCAAAGGAGACAACCGAATAGTCAGATCTGGTTAAAACGGATCTAGGCGTTGGACCATGAGAAACTAGTGTAATGTAAAGAACAATAAAATAGCATGACATCAGAATAAATCACATAAATAGCTTGGAACTTATATCCCCAACTCCTAAATTGCTATTAGGTGTGTGATTGATATCCAATTAGTCCTAAAATATGTAGGTTAGCTAATTTGGGTGTGAGGAACACGAATTTAGACTTAGATTTGCATTAAAATATTGTTTGTGTTTCTATTAAGCCCTAATACAGAAGTCACTAAATTAGGGTTATTAGCTTAACCTAATAACAAAATAGGGAGAATCCTCTTACATCCCTACCACACTCCTCACTCTAATATACAACTTTTATTCTAGGACATTAAGTGTTGGTTGAGTCTATATTTTAATATTAGTATCCACTAATTCCCATACTTCATGTTTTAGGGTTATCACATTATATTTCATGTTCATGTGGTTCTAATAACTCAAATAGGGTTATCAGATCCTAATATGGTTTGGCATATGTTAACACAGTGAAATATAGATATCGAAAGGTAGTTAACTGAAAATGGGGAAAAGGGAGATTGGATATCCACATAATCAAATAGGGGCCTAGAAGAACGGAGGATAAGCTTATGTTCCTGGGATTGAGTATGTTACATAAGGTTTAATATTTTTTGTGATATTGAGGCTAAAATAACAAAGAATGATTGTTCCAGATATAAATTGACTATTTAAACTAAAAAGTAACTCTGTCAACTTAAAAGTAACAACATGATGTACCAAGTACCTATATCAAACTGAAAGTAATATTGTGGTAGAAAACATAAGTACTAGACATTATTAAGTAACATTGAGTACACAAGAGTAACGTAGAGTTCCAAAATGTAACAAAAAGTGTTTCATTCTCTTTTCAGAATGGTTGTGTTCAATTAGAACGGTCTTGTTATATATCTGATCTATATATCTGAGAATGACGACTTTCATTATGATCAACATGTTCATAAGGTTCAACACATTCTTATGACTGTTGCTGAACTAAAAAGTGTGATTATTCTACCTATAATGTAATAATTTGAACAAATGTGTAAATATGGCAACTGAAAAGTAACACTTTGGACAAAAACGTAAATGTATCATGGAAAATGTTACTTATTGAACCGGAAAGTAACTCAATAATACGAAAGGTAACTTTCTAAATTACAATGTAACTATCAGACGTATTTGTTAAGTTTGGGTCCACAAATTTAACAAATAGTTACAAAAAGTAACAACAAGTCTTTCTTGATAAAAATGTATCTATATGAGGATAACATTACATAATTATTATGTTGCAATTGCTAAATAACAAAGTGTAATAATTCTATTAATAAAGTAAATATTTGAATATTTGAGTTACGATATGAACTAAAAAGTAACACAAACAACTCAAGCATAACAGGTGCACCCATAATGTATCGAATTGACATAAACAATAACTATATAGTACAAAAAGTAACTTTTTGACATAAAAATAAGTTTCTGATTGAACTGTAACCTGATCTCGAGTAAGGACTAGTTTCTAGAAAGAATGATTTCTCAAATCTGATACTAAATAATGGAAATAGAATAAACGAATTCACAAATGTGTTATGTATCAGAAAATGGAAGAACATATCACATGCCTACCAAACATTGAAGAATATTTAACATATATTTGAATTTGATACATTTGAAGGTTCATAAAAAAAGAGTAACAATAAAATTGATGTGTAATCAAATATGAATTACAACTGTCACAAAGTACATTTGAACCATTACATTTACATCAACTTTTGACATGACTCACACACTAAACAAATAGATAACATTACACTAAAACAACTCAATAATCAACTCCAGCAATAGAAGTAGCAGTAGATCCACATCAACAAGCCAATATCAGAAGAAACATTAGTAGCAACAATACAGTGGTGTAGGGAGCAATATTATAGATAAGACAAAATAAGTAAGATATCAATCAGGAACACCAAAATTCAGAAAAGTATCTATGTGAATAGAAGAGTAAGCATGAGAATATAAAAATAACTATGTGAACTAAAAAGTAATTGTGTATACTGGAATGTAATCATTGGACATATAAAGTAATTCTAGGTTGAAAAAGTAACAAAAGGTTCTGAAATGTGACTACAAACGAACACTTAAAGATGAACCACTACAAGAATGCCAACCACAACTTTCAAGAAAGAACATGCTCAATTCCTGCACATAAACAAAATACAAAGAAAGTTAAGACAAAAACTATGTAGATTTGCAAAATATATCTGCTTAGTAGGTAACACGTACAACTATTTCATCAAAGGACAGTTTCTTCTATCATGATTGACACCATATAGTAAGCAACTTTTAAACTATCATGTTTTAGAATGATAAATTTCAAATCCTAATTGACGTGTATTTTACTACGCGCTAAAAATGCAAGTATACGCGTCGAGTAGTACAGGCCTTGTGAGGCCCAAGTCGAACACAGGGATACGTGAATTATTGGAGACTCCTACTAACTAATTGCAATCAGCTAGGCCGGATGACAAAGTAGGGTTTGTTGTTGAAATTAAAAGAAAATAAAATGAAACAAAGAAAACAATCGATTAAAGGTTAATTTAATCAATTCAAAAGGGTATCTTTAGGATTGCGGTTTCACCGCGGGTCAACATTGTATTAGGTTTTAAATAATTCCTCACTCTTCTCTCTCTATCCGGGTAGTGGCCTAAAAACAGAATTACCCACTGTCGTGGTGTAATTCACTACTTAGGTTTAGGTTGATTCCACCGTCGTAGTAATCATTCCCCTAAACTAAGCGCATTACGAACGATCTCTCAGTTTCCACCATTAATTTTACACCTCCTTTGTCAAGGGATTTATCGATTAATGTAGGTTTCATCTCTTTTCAACCGTTAATCCTTCTGTCGAAGTGATTAAGGGCATTAGGTTATTATTCTGGTGATCAAGCATAATAATATATATGGAGAAAATGAAACTATACCACGGATTTAAGAGAGAAAATATGAATTATTAATATAAAATTGTCATACAATGCATTCCCGGGCTACTCCCGGTCCTAAAGATGGAAGGTTTTAGCCTCGCATGTTCATCTTGCACAAATACATGGTAGAAATTGGGGAATTCATAAGAAAAACGTGAATTAAGTGGGAAAACCCCTGAACGGAGAAGAACCGGTGGATCCTTTGCATAGAACACGAGCTTTCCCGCCTCTCGGTGGTGAAATTCGTCTTCGGCAGCGTCCGGATTGACATGGATGAGCTTCTGGCCTCCGTTCTCCTTTCTCTCCTTCCTCGGCACTCGTGCAATGACCAGAATTTGATCCCCTTTCTCTCGGCGGCCGTCATTAGGTATAAGTCCCTAGTTAGGTCATCAAATAACTCCAGCCGTCTGATTGAGATCAAAATGAATCCAACGCATATCTGCCGGCGTCGATACCATCGACGTGGGTCAATGGTATCGACCCAGCGTATTAGCGGCAGCCTTCTTTTCTTTTCGTCTGAGTGCCTGTGTCCATCTCGATACCATCGACTAGGGTCGATGGTATCGACTCTCTTTAGTGTCGGTTGTTGTCGTTTAGCGACGCTGTAGCCTCAATGTGTCGATGGCATCGACTTGAGTTGATGGTATCGACGGATTCCTCGCCAGCAACCTGAAGGGATCTTGATGCCATCGACTTAAATGTCGATGGTATCGACTCTGTGCTGCTCCTCTCGGCTGGCAACTTGTGGCTTGGTCGATGGTATCGACTTCCGTTGATGGTATCGACGGAAGCAGATACTTGTTTTTCCTGAAATTCCAAAACAAGACCAAATAAATCCACACAAATTATGATAATATGATAAATAATGCTCAAAATGATACAACTAAGGGGATTTGACATAAAATGATGGCAAAGACCGAAATGAGTGAATTATGCAATATTATCCATAAAAATGACTAATTAGAGCATAAAACACATATGAAAAAGGTCTATAAATGCGACTCAAAATCATCGCATCAAACTCCCCTAAGCTTAGACATTGCTCACCCTCGAGCAACTAATCCTTAGAATAGAATTGCAGATGTCAACTAAAAATCAACACACCAACCCAACATCCCATGTGACTCCCACTGAACATTCTCAAACCGGCCTTCTCTAACCACAGAATAGTAATTACCCTAAAGGCGACAATAATCATCCATAAGAGAAATTATCCTTAAAACCGATGAACACTATCACATAAGGCAGTTAACATAATAAAACTTGTCGATTCAGCATTGGTGCATCTTGTGATCGCCTACACTACATTGCTCGCCCTAACTACCATCCACATGGAAGCAGTTCTCCTGATAATCATTAGTGAGGAGAAATTCACGGTGGCCTACCAATCCGAGCAACGGGTGGATGCAAATGGGTGGTTCATGGAAGAACTTGGAAGTATTGTACAAAGTCAACATGCATAAACAAAATGTCCTAAATGATGCAAATGCACATTAGAAATGCCCTAATGCCTCAAATTGGGTGAAATGATGCGTGCACTAACCTTCCACCCCAAAATGAGATGGAAATCTGATTAAGCCACATGTACTCAATTTTCCTATAATGCGAGTGATATCATGTTCCTTTCTCCCTCTTATTCCACTTTCTTCTAAATTCTCTTTTTTTTCTTTTCTCATTAAAATTTTTTTCTTTATTTCAGATTTTCAGAATTTTTTTTTCTTTCTTCACTTTAGCCCACGTATCCATAATTGCTTAAAGATAAGTGTATTGGGCTATTTACTTCATGCTTGGAAATCTTTGCAATATTTCGAAGGTATGGAACAGTTTAGATCACTTTTGAGGAAAAATTGAGATACATGGTGTACTTTATGCATGAAAATCATGAGTGCAACTACATGACATGCACCTAAAAGTAATGTGCATGAATCCCTATATATATATATATTTTTTATGCAAACGTATGGAAAATATCAATGCGAGTCCTATCTAAATGCTATGCACACAAGAAGGAATTGAAACTGCACTTTACTTCCAATTCTTAGGTGGATTATGGGAAAATGACGTGGAATGATCACAAGATTAAATGACTGATCCTTAGAAAGATATTATGTGTCCCTCCTTACTGACCTGTGTAGTGGTTTGGAGGGTTCTCTCTCTTACATCCAATTAAGGTCTCATTACCATTTGGTTAGGTTAGGCTCAAACAACCGTTACTATCCACTTTTCATGAGTCAAAAGGAGTATAGGTGTGAAATGTTGTTTTAAAGTTGACATAATCAATCATTTTCGTAGGATAAGTTCCCCAAGGACAACCAAGTCAAGCTATCCAAAGACACACAAATTTTTAAATTTCCCTTAAATTTCCCATGAATTAACAGCAAGATGACAAACTTTTACGACATCCACAGTTACACTAGATAGCACGTGGATCCTACCAAAACTAAAAATGCAAGAAACAGATAACACTGCTAAAAACTAACAACAATAAAAGAAAAGATAGAGTTGTTCCAACTACCCCCCTAAGCTTGAATTCGACTATGGCCTCATAGTCAAAAACAACCTTAAGAGTGGAACAGATATACCCTGATCATTCTTGTGGAGGCGGAGGCGGGTACTGTGGGGCCGTAGGATCCCAAGAAGGATACTCCCCCTCGAAGCTCGGATCGTAATGGGTCCTCGGCAGAGGCTGTGGATAGCCTCCAAAGTAGCTCTGACTCCAGTAGTGGTCATAAAAGGGCTCCTGTTGCATCTCCATCCTTTGCAACCGATTGTGTATCTGCTGTTGGTTGTCGAGGAGGAGACGTTCATTCTCGAACATCGCCCTTTGGTTGTCAAGTAACTGGTTCGTAGTATCCTGAATACCGGTATACATCTCTAGATGATGTTGCTGTGTCTGATGTATGTCCTACAGCATCGTATACATGCCTTGCATTGAGTAGGCATCCTCGCCTGGTTGCGAGTGCTGTGGTGATGGCGGCGGGGGCTGTGATGATGAAGATGCACCCGGATGCATCCTAGGACGCTTCCGTGGTGCTACTCGTGCGTGAAGAGGTGTGAAAGCCTCATCTTCCTCCTCAGCCTCGCCTTCATGTCCATCGTTGCCGCCTTCTTCTTCATCGGACTCGACGGCTATGATCGGCCACCGGAAGTGCTGTGCGCCCACGATGTTGAAGACGGCGTCCGGCAGTGCGCATTCCTGGTAAGCGTGGTTGACGTGGCAGTGTGCGTACGCCAACCCATCCCGGAGAAGGATAAGGTTTGAACGGTGCAGATGTTGCACGTTCACCTTACTCCTCGTGGAAATTGGAGTCATAGACTGGAAATTCAGCCCCAAGTACATTGCCAATTTGGTGATGAGCCCCCCAAAATGGATCGGAGCCTTCCTTGTACTCCTCTTCACCACCAGAACGCGTTGCAGAAAGAACGCACCCCAGTTGCATTCTTGTCGCTTCAGGAGCATGTAGAGGAAGAAAAGATCGCTCTCCTAAAACTTGCTCAATGCTAAATCGCTCCGAGCAAAGAACGTAAGGCTCAACATCCGGTGTAAGACCCGAACGAAGGGATGCTCGAAGTCCGCTACCGCACAATGTGGTAGCTCACTGTCTTTCCCATCGGCACTGTGACTAGCTCGGTGAAGATCTTGTCGTAGTCGGTGCGGGAATCTGGGCGCCGGTGATCATGTTGGGAGTGGTTCTAGTTAAAGATGTTGTTGAACTGCGTAAGAGTGATGTTGTAGTTGATGTCGAACAGCCGGAACGATACTCGGCCCTTGATCCACTCACGATCTGATGCAACCATGTCGTTGGGCACGACGCAGACGTCGAGGGACGCCATAAACTCCACCACCAATTCCTTGTAGGTGGGCCATTCGCCGAAGAACGGCTTCCCATCCACATGGTGCTCCAGCTCGTCTGGCCTTATTCTGGTGTGGCGTGCTTGACCCTTCAGCACATAGCCCAAGTTGGCCTCGAATCCAAGCTCCTGGATCATTCCCCAGTCCACATACCGGGTCGGCTCGATCTTCCGCTTCATGATTTCCTCATAGACCTTCCTCACCTCCGCGGATGGGTGAACCAGGCGCGGACGTGAGACTGAAGCAGTAGGGGGTGGAACAAACTCCCCGATCTCCATGGGATTCGCATGCGAGGACGATGATCCGGCAGCGTGCACCATTGTTGCAAGAAAGATGGGATTAGAAGAAGAGAGCTCAGGGAAGATGGAGAAGTGATTCTCCGCTCGGTGAAGATCCTTGCTCGATGTTGCTGCTCTTCGATCTTGGAGAGCGCGGGGGAGTTCTCGGCGCAAAGGAGGAAGTTTGCTCTGAAGGTGTGACGTCAAATGACGTTGCAATACTCCTTATATAGACTTGGCCGGCGCTACTGTCGACCCGTCGATACCATCGACGTGGGTTATTGAGTTGAAACCCTAGTTGAGGGTGTATCATTGTAAACCCTAGTTGAGGGTGTATCCTTGTGAAACCCTAGTGGAGGGTGTATCATTGTGAACCCTGGTTGAGGGTGTATCCTTATAAACCCTAGTTGAGGGTGTATCATTGTGATTGTTTATAGGTAACTTTATAATAAAGCCATGCCTTAAACTAAGATAAGTCCATATCATGTGAGATAGCTGGACAATTCTAATGTGCGGCCTATGCATTATATGCTAAGGGTGAGTATTTTGTGATGGAATGTATTAAGAGGGGAAATACCTTAATACAAGACAAAGTTGGTTAACTCAAGAGGGTCTGAATTAATGAGAAATGGGGAACCCTAACCCTAATTTGGGGAAAAGGGAATGATAAGCCCTAATTGATGGTAAACCCTAACCCTGGTAAGGGAATAGTGGTGTTACCCTATATTGCATGATGTGTTGTGAACTTGATAAGTCTATTGTCATGTGTGACAATCATGCAGATCTCATGAGTTGATGATCATAGCCAGGTATGAGCTATGATGTTTATTTGATAAGAATTGATTGGCCATATGTGCCATTATGTTTTTGTTACTGAGAAAGAAGTAACAAGATGAGTTGGGCTTGTAAGCATTTGTTTTAAGTTGTTGCCTAGTGAGAGGTGACAAGATGTGAATGGCCTTGTGCGCCATGTGAATAAAGTTGTTGCCTAGTGAGAGGTGACAAGATGTGAATGGCCTTGTGCGCCATGTGAATAAAGTTGTTGCCTAGTGAGAGGTGACAAGATGTGAATGGTTTTGTGAGCCATGTGAATAAAGTTGTTGCCTAGTGAAAGGTGACAAGATGTACAGTGTTCTGATGAGCTATGTGTGATGGAAATCCAAATCCTGGTAAAGGATTAAGGGTAATACCCTTGAATTATTAATACATTGTTTTTGCATGGTATCGATAGATAATTGATGTACTGCTATTATATGTGCTAACCATGCAGGTATCATGAGATGATGAGCATAGCCAGGTATGAGCTATGATGTGTTATTAGTTTGAATTTGTTTATTGGGCCTTGTGTGCTATAATATACCTTGTGCCTGGTAAGAGGTGGCAAGAGAGTTAATGTGCATCAAGTGCCATGATGGATGCTTGTGTAGCAAGTATCATACTTACCTTGGTCAAATGACCTAAAGGTGTTAGTTACCTCAGAAAGAGGTAATAGTGCTCAAGTGATGAAAAAAGGGTTTGAATACCCATGATTTCATGGTTATGGTATTGAAATTGTGAAAGGATGAGAAAAACCCAGTGGTGAAGTGAGGGATTAAGATCCCAACACTTATGAAAAGAGTATGTCTACGGGCCATGACTCCACATTGATAATGCCAGGCTTTAGATATATGATCTAAGCCTGAAGAAAGTTAATGCAGTAGTAATGATTCTGTTGTTTGAATAGATGTTATACATGTTCTTCCTATTCATTAAAGGATAAGTGACATGTTAATTCTATCAAGTAATAACTGCAATGCTTCTGATATAGAATAATGTTCTAATCTGTTAGACATTAAAATATTTGCTGTCAAATAGATATGATTCTCATGTTCATATTCATCTTCTCAAGTTGCAATAATAATGTTTCTGGCGGAGAGTTATATCTCTCGCTGGGGCAATTTTTATAATTGTCTCACCCCCATGGGAACCACATTTTTAGGTGGACGCAGACGAGGAGACAGGAATCCTTTAGGAGTTGAAGGACATCAGTAGTAGCAGGGACAGCAGTAAAGTATCAGGTGGAGACATTGACTGTCATGTCATGTTCAGATGTATATAGAAGTCCTATGTGTCGTCTCTGTACTCTCAGGTCCTTGGAGTAGTAGTTAATGATTTCGAGATTTTGGCTTAGTGCCTCGAGGGTTTTATACTACCTGTGTACATTTAAGACAGACTAGTTAATGTTTGTATTCCTCGAGAAGCAAAAGTACATGAGATGTATATATATGAACCAGGATGTAAAGTTTTACTTTGTTTCTGAATGAAAGAGTTTTCCTATGAATGGATCCCTTTGCAAAAAGTTTTAATTTTTAGTGATTTTCGCTAATCCACTGCTTGATGAACGCTTCCGCATTAGTTAATCTTGTTTTCGCGAGACGGTCGTCACAATTTAGTGGTATCAGAGCTCTAGGTTCGCTGAGTCTACAGAGACATAGGACTAAGGTTGTAGAGTTTGTTCTAAGCGTCTTCCAGTTTATTTGATAGTATCTTCTGCTCACATAGGAGAAGAAGAACTTGAAATTGACTGGAGAACACGAGGAACACAATGCTAAGGGCAATGTTGCTGCACCAGGAGAGGGTGCATGGGACCAGACAAGAGGAGAACAAGTTCCTGAGAATCCCCATTAAAGACCTGATCAGGATAGAGAATCCTATGATCATGCTCTTATTGGGCAGATTAGGGCAACAGTAATGCATATAGTGGACTGGATACTAGCCTTACAACCTAGATTATCAGTCCTTAATATAGAAAGCTTGAGCTTTAAAAGAGTTCCTAAATGACTTAGTCATGTTGGAACAAGGGAAAATCATGTGTGTATAATGATATGAATAGCAAGGAATATGATAGCATGTAAGTGCATACTACCTAATCTCAATACTTATATACCCTGGCCAGGTATATGATCATTGAAGATAAAGCAAGTATGAAACTCTTCGATTGTTATCTTTTTGATTACTCTGATCAAGTAGTCATTCTGAAACAATCTAGAGAGTATAATGAGACAAAAAGGAAAAGCTATGTGAACATTCCCAACAAAAAGGGAAGAGCTATGTGTCATTCCCAATCAAAAAGGGAAAGCTATATGTCATCCCCAACAAAAAGGGAAGAGCTATGTGTCATTCCCAATCAAAAAGGGAAAGCTATGTGTCATCCCCAACAAAAAGGGAAGAGCTATGTGTCATTCCCAATCAAAAAGGGAAAGCTATGTGTCATCCCCAACAAAAAGGGAAGAGCTATGTGTCATTCCCAATCAAAAAGGGAAGAGCTATGTGTCATTCCCAATCAAAAAGGGAAAGCTATGTGTCATCCCCAACAAGAAGGGAAGAGCTATGTGTCATTCCCAATCAAAAAGGGAAAGCTATGTGTCATTCCCAATCAAAAAGGGAAAGCTATGTGTCATCCCCAACAAAAAGGGAAGAGCTATGTGTCATTCCCAATCAAAAAGGGAAAGCTATGTGTCATCCCCAACAAAAAGGGAAGAGCTATGTGTCATTCCCAATAAAAAAGGGAAGAGCTATGTGTCATTCCCAATAAAAAAGGGAAAGCTATGTGTCATCCCCAACAAAAAGGGAAGAGCTATGTGTCATTCCCAATAAAAAATGGAAGAGCTATGTGTCATTCCCAATCAAAAAGGGAAAAGCTATGTGGCATTTCCAACTAATAAGAAGAACTATGTGAACAGTCCCAATTACATAGATTTTGTTAAAGGATTACTGAGTAAATTATCTTTGTTAGATATATATGTTGTTCCTTTTGATAAATATTCTTGGGTGATGATAGAAGTATGTTCTTTTATGCTTCTTCTTTCCAATAATATGGACATCATATGTTAGGGGTTTATGCTCTGCATAAACATTGGTAAGGTTGAATTAGTGAAAGGAGCCTTGTGTGGAATTACAGAATTCATGATATCTCCATGAAATTAAGATGATATGTGGAGACTTGAGGGCATGATTAATGAATAATCTGTTTCTCCTTTTGTCTGGGATTTCGAGGACGAAACCCTTGTTAGGGGTTTATAATTTGTAACATCCCTGACCTGGGTTATGAGTTAACCCTAGATGTTTTTCCTAATAAGGTTGATTAGATGCTTAATATTATCTTGTGAAAAGTAATTAGGGCTCATGAGGAACCTATGTTTCAATTTTGGTCCTGTTTGGACAATGTTGAAGCAATGTTTGCTTATTTTGGACTAAAGTGCAAATTACCCAAGTTGAGGGGTTAAATTGCAAATGTTGCATGGTAAGATGTTCCTCTGATGTTGAGACATCATAAGAATGAATATGATGTAGTGGTATGGTTTTCACAAGCTTGGGCACCAAGATTAAGCTTGTAAAGCAGCGTTGTTCATTAAAACCTAGTTTTGGTGAAAAGTGCAATTTACCCAAAACCTAGGGTTCTATATGCAAATTACCACTTCAATAAGGTCCCTAATGTTTCTTGGCATCATTAAGAGCAAAGAAAGTGAGAGGGGTGCCTCTTTTGAATTAAGTTGGAGGAGAGAGAATCTTGATATTAAAATAATCAACATTAATGCCTAGTTGAAACCCTAATTTGATTTAGGGAAAAAAAATGAATAAAAATAATTGAAGGGCTTTCAACCAAAATGTTTTGGGTTGATTTTGAATAAGGATGAACGTTCCTTTGCCAAGATAAGGAACGAAAATATCCTAAGTAGGTGAAATTCCACTCACCTTATTATAAGAAAAAGAAAACCCACTCACATATGGATATTAATATAATAAGCATTAAGGTGCTTAATTTGATTTTCTTTAAATCAAGGATAATGAAGGAGAATTAAAGGCAAAGGAAGGTGCCTCGTCCTTAAGGGATTTGAGGGGGAAGAGGCGGCCATATTTTTGGAATTTAATGCATTTTAATAATGCATTTTCTCTCTCATCAATTTCCTTATAAAAGTGCCTTTTTCAAGCCAAATGAAAGGCTATTTCGGATTTTCTTCTTTCCCTTGCTTGCAAAACCGACCAAGGAGCTAGGGAGGATCAGGGAGCATGTCCCCAACCTGTGGGTGATCCCTTGACCTTCGTTCTCCTTGATTTCATGGTGGAAATCGAAAATAAATTATGGATTCCTTCTTATTTCGATCTCCTCTTCAACCCTAGCCAACTTTTGCAATCAAAATCTTGAGGACGAGCCTAGGGGAAGTTGCAAGAGCTTCATCCACCATTAATGGCGTGATCTTGGAGCTTTGGAGCTCAATTGGAGGTGGGTTTTATAACTCAAACCCTTAAACATTGCTATTGCATCAATTCTCTATGCTTTGTTGATTGATTTCTTCAATTTGATACACTCTTGTTTCTTTGCTGCAATTTCCATCAAGAACAGTTGCTGTTCTTGGTTGTTGGAAGAAAGGGGATGATGAAATCATCCTAGATGCTTATCCAAAGAAAATTACCAAGAAAAAACGTTTTGATAGATACTCCAAATCGTTTTAATTTGATTGGTTATGCGGTTTCAGCAAACCGTTTAAGGGTAAACGGTTTGAGACCGTTTGGGAGAAAACGGTCTCAAGACCGTTTGAGATGGTTGACCAAGTGTTGACCGTTTAGGAATTTTGTTCCTAATTATGTAGGCTGATAACCCTCCAAATTTGAGGGATTAAATCCAAAGGAATCGAGAGTTGATGGCCAATCAATTAGGCAATCGAATTGAATTATGTGCTGATTTTCAACCTGATTAACTTGACCTGGTTGAGCAAACGGTTTCAAGACCATTTGAGATGGTTGACCAAGCGTTGACTGTTTAGGATTCCTGTTCATAATTATGTTTATTAATAACCCTCCAGATTTGAGGGATTAACTCCAAAGGAATCGTGAGTTGAAGCCTAATCTATTAGGGAAACCTAATTGGATTAAGTGCTGATTTTTAATCTGATTTAATTGAACGTTTTGGGCAAACGGTCTCAAGACCGTTTGAGTGCGTTGACCAAGCGTTGACTGTTTGGTATTACTGTTACTAATGACGTTGGTTAATGACCCTCCAAATATTAGGGGTTAACTCAAAAGGGATCATGAGTTGAAGGCTAATCAATTAGGAAAACCCTAATTGAAAATAGTGCTGAAATTCCAATGAGTTAAGTTGAGATTTTGGGTTGATTAGCCCAAACGGTCTCAAGACCGTTTGGGGATCACCCCAAGACCGTTTGGAGGTCTGGGGTCAAGTATAGTTGACCAATTGAAGGTCCAAAGGTACCAAATCATACTGAAACTAAATGTTGATTTGTTGATCAACTCGATAGACCAATCCATGATGATTTTTCACTCAAATCCAAAGGTTGGATGGGCAAACGGTCTCAAGACCGTTTAGAGCTCATCCAAACGGTCTCAAGACCATTTGGTGGTCACCCAAGACCGTTTGGAGGTCTAGGGTTGAGTATAGTTCAGTGGGTGAAGGTCTAAAGATATCAAGTTGATCTGCAATAGATTGCTGATTTGGTGAGCACTTCAATGAACCAAACCCTAATTAGATTGCTTGGATTGGAGTGATATGATGGGCAAACGGTCTCAAGACCGTTTGGAGCTCATCCAAACGGTCTCAAGACCGTTTGGTGGTCACCCAAGACCGTTTGGAGGTCTAGGGTTGAGTATGGTTAGGTGTTTGAAGGTCTAAAGGTACCAAGCTGTTATACAATGCAATGTTGATTTGGTGATCAATCCAATGATCCAAACCTTAATTGGATGGCTTGGATTTGAGTGATATGATGGGCAAACGGTCTCAAGACCGTTTGGAGGTCATCCAAACGACCTCAAGACCGTTTGGGGTCAGGTCATACCCAACTTGGATGATGGTTCAATGGTTTCAAAGCAACTAGTCTTACATTGATTAGTGTTGTTGAATCATCGATTCCAAACCCTAATTCAATTGAATCAAACCCTAATCGATGACCAATTGAGGGTTAATTAAGGGTCAAATAAGTTGAAGGTTGACCTATTTAAACTCAATTGAAGTATGGGTATAGGTCCAATTGATGATTGGTTCCATGAATTCAATGATTGAAGGAATCAACATTGAAAACCCTAATTCAATTGGATACCTTATGTCATTGAGGGTCCAATGGATCAAACCTTTTTGAAAACCTAATGTGATTAGGTGGGAGATACCTTTAATGGTACTAGTCATTAATGCATAACAAATGCATGGATCCAATACATGATGTAAAACCCTAATAGTACCTAAGTGATTAGTGTCAATTAAGGGATGAACCCTAATTGCTGATAAGATCAATGACTTGGTACACTATGTAAATCATAGTTGTATGTACTTGATTGAAGGGTTGATATGACCTAATCAAGTTGAGATGATGATAGCATCAATTCATATATGAATATGATTCATGTGGTGATTAAGGGCATGATCCTTAAAGTAGAGAGATCATGAAACCCTAATCATGAACATAAACCCTAATCGTCAGGGTTATTGAGTTGAAACCCTAGTTGAGGGTGTATCATTGTAAACCCTAGTTGAGGGTGTATCCTTGTGAAACCCTACTGGAGGGTGTATCATTGTGAACCCTGGTTGAGGGTGTATCCTTATAAACCCTAGTTGAGGGTGTATCATTGTGATTGTTTATAGGTAACTTTATAATAAAGCCATGCCTTAAACTAAGATAAGTCCATATCATGTGAGATAGCTGGACAATTCTAATGTGTGGCCTATGCATTATATGCTAAGGGTGAGTATTTTGTGATGGAATGTATTAAGAGGGGAAATACCTTAATACAAGACAAAGTTGGTTAACTCAAGAGGGTCTGAATTAATGAGAAATGGGGAACCCTAACCCTAATTTGGGGAAAAGGGAATGATAAGCCCTAATTGATGGTAAACCCTAACCCTGGTAAGGGAATAGTGGTGTTACCCTATATTGCATGATGTGTTGTGAACTTGATAAGTCTATTATCATGTGTGACAATCATGTAGATCTCATGAGTTGATGATCATAGCCAGGTATGAGCTATGATGTTTATTTGATAAGAATTGATTGGCCATATGTGCCATTATGTTTTTGTTACTGAGAAAGAAGTAACAAGATGAGTTGGGCTTGTAAGCATTTGTTTTAAGTTGTTGCCTAGTGAGAGGTGACAAGATGTGAATGGCCTTGTGCGCCATGTGAATAAAGTTGTTGCCTAGTGAGAGGTGACAAGATGTGAATGGTTTTGTGAGCCATGTGAATAAAGTTGTTGCCTAGTGAAAGGTGACAAGATGTACAGTGTTCTGATGAGCTATGTGTGATGGAAATCCAAATCCTGGTAAAGGATTAAGGGTAATACCCTTGAATTATTAATACATTGTTTTTGCATGGTATTGATAGATAATTGATGTACTGCTATTATATGTGCTAACCATGCATGAATCATGAGATGATGAGCATAGCCAGGTATGAGCTATGATGTGTTATTAGTTTGAATTTGTTTATTGGGCCTTGTGTGCTATAATATACCTTGTGCCTGGTAAGAGGTGGCAAGAGAGTTAATGTGCATCAAGTGCCATGATGGATGCTTGTGTAGCAAGTATCATACTTACCTTGGTCAAATGACCTAAAGGTGTTAGTTACCTGAGAAAGAGGTAACAATGCTCAAGTGATGAACAAAGGGTTTTAATACCCATGATTTCATGGTTATGGTATTGAAATTGTGAAAGGATGAGAAAAACCCAGTGGTGAAGTGAGGGATTAAGATCCCAACACTTATGAAAAGAGTATGTCTACGGGCCATGACTCCACATTGATAATGCCAGGCTTTAGATATATGATCTAAGCCTGAAGAAAGTTAATGCAGTGGTAATGATTCTGTTGTTTGAATAGATGTTATACATGTTCTTCCTATTCATTAAAGGATAAGTGACATGTTAATTCTATCAAGTAATAACTGCAATGCTTCTGATATAGAATAATGTTCTAATTTGTTAGACATTAAAATATTTGCTGTCAAATAGATATGATTCTCATGTTCATATTCATCTTCTCAAGTTGCAATAATAATGTTTCTGGCAGAGAGTTATATCTCTCGCTGGGGCAATTTTTATAATTGTCTCACCCCCATGGGAACCACATTTTTAGGTGGACGCGGACGAGGAGACAGGAATCCTTCAGGAGGTGAAGGACATCAGCAGTAGCAGGGACAGCAGTAAAGTCTCAGGTGGAGACATTGACTGTCATGTCATGTTCAGATGTATATAGAAGTCCTATGTGTCGTCTCTGTACTCTCAGGTCCTTGGAGTAGTAGTTAATGATTTCGAGATTTTGGCTTAGTGCCTCGAGGGTTTTATACTACCTGTGTATAGTTAAGACAGACTAGTTAATGTTTGTATTCCTCGAGAAGCAAAAGTACATGAGATGTATATATATGAACCAGGATGTAAAGTTTTACTTTGGTTCTGAATGAAAGAGTTTTCCTATGAATGGATCCCTTTGCAAAAAGTTTTAATTTTTAGTGATTTTCGCTAATCCGCTGCTTGATGAACGCTTCCGCATTAGTTAATCTTGTTTTCGCGAGACGGTCGTCACAATTTAGTGGTATCAGAGCTCTAGGTTCGCTGAGTCTACAGAGACATAGGACTAAGGTTGTAGAGTTTTTTCTAAGCGTCTTCCAGTTTATTTGATAGTATCTTCTGCTCACATAGGAGAAGAAGAACTTGAAATTGACTGGAGAACACGAGGAACACAATGCTAAGGGCAATGTTGCTGCACCAGGAGAGGGTGCATGGGACCAGACAAGAGGAGAACAAGTGCCTGAGAATCCCCATTAAAGACCTGATCAGGATAGAGAATCCTATGATCATGCTCTTATTGGGCAGATTAGGGCAACAGTAATGCATATAGTGGACTGGATACTAGCCTTACAACCTAGATTATCAGTCCTTAATATAGAAAGCTTGAGCTTTAAAAGAGTTCCTAAATGACTTAGTCATGTTGGAACAAGGGAAAATCATGTGTGTATAATGATATGAATAGCAAGGAATATGATAGCATGTAAGTGCATACTACCTAATCTCAATACTTATATACCCTGGCCAGGTATATGATCATTGAAGATAAGGCAAGTATGAAACTCTTAGATTGTTATCTTTTTTATTACTCTGATCAAGTAGTCATTCTGAAACAATCTAGAGAGTATAATGAGACAAAAAGGAAAAGCTATGTGAACATTCCCAACAAAAAGGGAAGAGCTATGTGTCATTCCCAATCAAAAAGGGAAAGCTATGTGTCATCCCCAACAAAAAGGGAATAGCTATGTGTCATTCCCAATCAAAAAGGGAAAGCTATGTGTCATCCCCAACAAAAAGGGAAGAGCTATGTGTCATTCCCAATCAAAAAGGGAAGAGCTATGTGTCATTCCCAATCAAAAAGGGAAAGCTATGTGTCATCCCCAACAAGAAGGGAAGAGCTATGTCTCATTCTCAATCAAAAAGGGAAAGCTATGTGTCATTACCAATCAAAAAGGGAAAGCTATGTGTCATCCCCAACAAAAAGGGAAGAGCTATGTGTCATTCCCAATCAAAAAGGGAAAGCTATGTGTCATACCTAACAAAAAGGGAAGAGCTATGTGTCATTCCCAATCAAAAAGGGAAGAGCTATGTGTCATTCCCAATAAAAAAGGGAAAGCTATGTGTCATCCCCAACAAAAAGGGAAGAGCTATGTGTCATTCCCAATAAAAAAGGGAAGAGCTATGTGTCATTCCCAATCAAAAAGGGAAAAGCTATGTGGCATTTCCAACTAATAAGAAGAACTATGTGAACAATCCCAATTACATAGATTTTGTTAAAGGATTACTGAGTAAATTATCTTTGTTAGATATATATGTTGTTCCTTTTGATAAATATTCTTGGGTGATGATAGAAGTATGTTCTTTTATGCTTCTTCTTTCCAATAATATGGACATCATATGTTAGGGGTTTATGCTCTGCATAAACATTGGTAAGGTTGAATTAGTGAAAGGAGCCTTGTGTGGAATTACAGAATTCATGATATCTCCATGAAATTAAGATGATATGTGGAGACTTGAGGGCATGATTAATGAATAATCTGTTTCTCCTTTTGTCTGGGATTTCGAGGACGAAATCCTTGTTAGGGGTTTATAATTTGTAACATCCCTCACCTGGGTTATGAGTTAACCCTAGATGTTTTTCCTAATAAGGTTGATTAGATGCTTAATATTATCTTGTGAAAAGTAATTAGGGCTCATGAGGAACCTATGTTTCAATTTTGGTCCTGTTTGGACAATGTTGAAGCAATGTTTGCTTATTTTGGACTAAAGTGCAAATTACCCAAGTTGAGGGGTTAAATTGCAAATGTTGCATGGTAAGATGTTCCTATGATGTTGAGACATCATAAGAATGAATATGATGTAGTGGTATGGTTTTCACAAGCTTGGGCACCAAGATTAAGCTTGTAAAGCAGTGTTGTGCATTAAAACCTAGTTTTGGTGAAAAGTGCAATTTACCCAAAACCTAGGGTTCTATATGCAAATTACCACTTCAATAAGGTCCCTAATGTTTCTTGGCATCATTAAGAGCAAAGAAAGTGAGAGGGGTGCCTATTTTGAATTAAGTTGGAGGAGAGAGAATCTTGATATTAAAATAATCAACATTAATGCCTAGTTGAAACCCTAATTTGATTTAGGGCAAAAAAAATGAATAAAAATAATTGAAGGGCTTTCAACCAAAATGTTTTGGGTTGATTTTGAATAAGGATGAACGTTCCTTTTCCAAGATAAGGAACGAAAATATCCTAAGTAGGTGAAATTCCACTCACCTTATTATAAGAAAAAGAAAACCCACTCACATATGGATATTAATATAATAAGCATTAAGGTGCTTAATTTGATTTTCTTTAAATCAAGGATAATGAAAGAGAATTAAAGGCAAAGGAAGGTGCCTCGTCCTTAAGGGATTTGAGGGGGAAGAGGCGGCCATATTTTTGGAATTTAATGCATTTTAATAATGCATTTTCTCTCTCATCAATTTCCTTATAAAAGTGCCTTTTTCAAGCCAAATGAAAGGCTATTTCGGATTTTATTCTTTCCCTTGCTTGCAAAACCGACCAAGGAGCTAGGGAGGATCAGGGAGCACGTCCCCAACCTGTGGGTGAGCCCTTGACCTTCGTTCTCCTTGATTTCATGGTGGAAATCGAAAATAAATTATGGATTCCTTCTTATTTCGATCTCCTCTTCAACCCTAGCCAACTTTTACAATCAAAAGCTTGAGGACGAGCCTAGGGGAAGTTGCAAGAGCTTCATCCACCATTAATGGCGTGAGCTTGGAGCTTTGGAGCTCAATTGGAGGCGGGTTTTATAACTCAAACCCTTAAACATTGCTATTGCATCAATTCTCTGTGCTTTGTTGATTGATTTCTTCAATTTGATACACTCTTGTTTCTTTGCTGCAATTTCCATCAAGAACGGTTGCTGTTCTTGGTTTTTCGAAGAAAGGGGATGATGACATCATCCTAGATGCTTATCAAAAGAAAATTACCAAGCAAAACCGTTTTGATAGCTACTCCAAATCGTTTTAATTTGATTGGCTATGCGGTTTCAGCAAACCGTTTAAGGGCAAACGGTTTGAGACCGTTTGGGAGCAAACGGTCTCAAGACCATTTGAGATGGTTGACCAAGCGTTGACCGTTAGGTAATTTTGTTTCTAATTATGTAGGCTGATAACCCTCAAAATTTTAGGGATTAACTCCAAAGGAATCGAGAGTTGAAGGCCAATCAATTAGGCAATCGAATTGAATTATGTGCTGATTTTCAACCTGATTAACTTGACCTGGTTGAGAAAACGGTTTCAAGACCGTTTGAGATGGTTGACCAAGCGTTGACTGTTTGGTATTCCTGTTCATAATTATGTTTATTAATAACCCTCCAGATTTGAGGGATTAACTCCAAAGGAATCGTGAGTTGAAGCCTAATCAATTAGGGAAACCTAATTGGTTTAAGTGCTGATTTTCAATCTGATTTAATTGAACGTTTTGGGAAAACGGTCTCAAGACCATTTGAGTGCATTGACCAAGCGTTGACCGTTTGGGATTACTGTTCCTAATGACGTTGGTTAATGACCCTCCAAATTTGAGGGGTTAACTGAAAAGGGATCATGAGTTGAAGGCTAATCAATTAGGAAAACCCTAATTGACAATAGTGCTGAAATTCCAATGAGTTAAGTTGAGATTTTGGGTTGATTAGCCCAAACGGTCTCAAGACCGTTTGGGGATCACCCCAAGACCGTTTGGAGGTCTGGGGTCAAGTATAGTTGACCAATTGAAGGTCCAAAGGTACCAAATCATACTGCAACTAAATGCTGATTTGTTGATCAACTCGATAGACCAATCCATGATGATTTTTCACTAAAATCCAAAGGTTGGATGGGCAAACGGTCTCAAGACCGTTTGGAGCTCATCCAAACGGTCTCAAGACCATTTTGTGGTCACCCAAGACCGTTTGGAGGTCTAGGGTTGAGTATAGTTCAGTGGGTGAAGGTCTAAAGATATCAAGTTGATCTGCAATAGATTGCTGATTTGGTGAGCACTTCAATGAACCAAACCCTAATTAGATTGCTTGGATTGGAGTGATATGATGGGCAAACGGTCTCAAGACCGTTTGGAGCTCATCCAAACGGTCTCAAGACCGTTTGGTGGTCACCCAAGACCGTTTGGAGGTCTAGGGTTGAGTATGGTTAGGTGTTTGAAGGTCTAAAGGTACCAAGCTGTTATACAATGCAATGCTGATTTGGTGATCAATCCAATGATCCAAACCTTAATTGGATGGCTTGGATTTGAGTGATATGATGGGCAAACGGTCTCAAGACCGTTTGGAGGTCATCCAAACGACCTCAAGACCGTTTGGGGTCAGGTCATACCCAACTCAGATGATGGTTCAATGGTTTCAAAGCAACTAGTCTTACATTGATTAGTGTTGTTGAATCATCGATTCCAAACCCTAATTCAATTGAATCAAACCCTAATTTATGACCAATTGAGGGTTAATTAAGGGTCAAATAAGTTGAAGGTTGACCTATTTAAACTCAATTGAAGTATGGGTATAGGTCCAATTGATGATTGGTTCCATGAATTCAATGATTGAAGGAATCAACATTGAAAACCCTAATTCAATTGGATACCTTATGTCATTGAGGGTCCAATGGATCAAACCTTTTTGAAAACCTAATGTGATTAGGTGGGAGATACCTTTAATGGTACTAGTCATTAATGCATAAAAAATGCATGGATCCAATACATGATGTAAAACCCTAATAGTACCTAAGTGATTAGTGTCAATTAAGGGATGAACCCTAATTGCTGATAAGATCAATGACTTGGTACACTATGTAAATCATAGTTGTATGTACTTGATTGAAGGGTTGATATGACCTAATCAAGTTGAGATGATGATAGCATGAATTCATATATGAATATGATTCATGTGGTGATTAAGGGCATGATCCTTAAAGTAGAGAGATCATGAAACCCTAATCATGAACATAAACCCTAATCGTCAGGGTTATTGAGTTGAAACCCTAGTTGAGGGTGTATCATTGTAAACCCTAGTTGAGGGTGTATCCTTGTGAAACCCTAGTGGAGGGTGTATCATTGTGAACCCTGGTTGAGGGTGTATCCTTATAAACCCTAGTTGAGGGTGTATCATTGTGATTGTTTATAGGTAACTTTATAATAAAGCCATGCCTTAAACTAAGATAAGTCCATATCATGTGAGATAGCTGGACAATTCTAATGTGTGGCCTATGCATTATATGCTAAGGGTGAGTATTTTGTGATGGAATGTATTAAGAGGGGAAATACCTTAATACAAGACAAAGTTGGTTAACTCAAGAGGGTCTGAATTAATGAGAAATGGGGACCCTAACCCTAATTTGGGGAAAAGGGAATGATAAGCCCTAATTGATGGTAAACCCTAACCCTGGTAAGGGAATCATGGTGTTACCCTATATTGCATGATGTGTTGTGAACTTGATAAGTCTATTATCATGTGTGACAATCATGCAGATCTCATGAGTTGATGATCATAGCCAGGTATGAGCTATGATGTTTATTTGATAAGAATTGATTGGCCATATGTGCCATTATGTTTTTGTTACTGAGAAAGAAGTAACAAGATGAGTTGGGCTTGTAAGCCTTTGTTTTAAGTTGTTGCCTAGTGAGAGGTGACAAGATGTGAATGGCCTTGTGCGCCATGTGAATAAAGTTGTTGCCTAGTGAGAGGTGACAAGATGTGAATGGCCTTGTGCGCCATGTGAATAAAGTTGTTGCCTAGTGAGAGGTGACAAGATGTGAATGGTTTTGTGAGCCATGTGAATAAAGTTGTTGCCTAGTGAAAGGTGACAAGATGTACAGTGTTCTGATGAGCTATGTGTGATGGAAATCCAAATCCTGGTAAAGGATTAAGGGTAATACCCTTGAATTGTTCATACATTGTTTTTGCATGGTATTGATAGATAATTGATGTACTGCTATTATATGTGCTAACCATGCAGGTATCATGAGATGATGAGCATAGCCAGGTATGAGCTATGATGTGTTATTAGTTTGAATTTGTTTATTGGGCCTTGTGTGCTATAATATACCTTGTGCCTGGTAAGAGGTGGCAAGAGAGTTAATGTGCATCAAGTGCCATGATGGATGTTTGTGTAGCAAGTATCATACTTACCTTGGTCAAATGACCTAAAGGTGTTAGTTATCTGAGAAAGAGGTAACAGTGCTCAAGTGATGAACAAAGGGTTTGAATACCCATGATTTCATGGTTATGGTATTGAAATTGTGAAAGGATGAGAAAAACCCAGTGGTGAAGTGAGGGATTAAGATCCCAACACTTATGAAAAGAGTATGTCTACGGGCCATGACTCCACATTGATAATGCCAGGCTTTAGATATATGATCTAAGCCTGAAGAAAGTTAATGCAGTGGTAATGATTTTGTTGTTTGAATAGATGTTATACATGTTCTTCCTATTCATTAAAGGATAAGTGACATGTTAATTCTATCAAGTAATAACTGCAATGCTTCTGATATATAATAATGTTCTAATCTGTTAGACATTAAAATATTTGTTGTCAAATAGATATGATTCTCATGTTCATATTTATCTTCTCAAGTTGCAATAATAATGTTTCTGGCGGAGAGTTATATCTCTCGCTGGGGCAATTTTTATAATTGTCTCACCCCCGTGGGAACCACATTTTTAGGTGGACGCGGACGAGGAGACAGGAATCCTTCAGGAGGTGAAGGACATCAGCAGTAGCAGGGACAGCAGTAAAGGCTCAGGTGGAGACATTGACTATCATGTCATGTTCAGATGTATATAGAAGTCCTATGTGTCGTCTCTGTACTCTCAGGTCCTTGGAGTAGTAGTTAATGATTTCGAGATTTTGGCTTAGTGCCTCGAGGGTTTTATACTACCTGTGTATAGTTAAGACAGAGTAGTTAATGTTTGTATTCCTTGAGAAGCAAAAGTACATGAGATGTATATATATGAACCAGGATGTAAAGTTTTACTTTGGTTCTGAATGAAAGAGTTTTCCTATGAATGGATCCCTTTGCAACAAGTTTTAATTTTTAGTGATTTTCGCTAATCCGCTGCTTGATGAACGCTTCCGCATTAGTTAATCTTGTTTTCGCGAGACGGTCGTCACACTTATTATCTACCCTTTGCCCCAAAATGGCTCCTACTGCATAATCTGAAGCGTCACACATCAATTCGAATGGTTTTGTCCAATCCGGCGTTTGAACAACCGGAGCCGAAATCAATTTTTCTTTCAAAACTTTGAATGCGTGAAGACACTTATTGTTGAAATCGAAAACCGCATCTTTCTCCAACAATTCGGATAAAGGTTTTGCAATTTTAGAAAAATCTTTAATGAATCGCCGATAAAACCCGGCGTGTCCCAAAAAGCTTCTCACCCCTTTTACAGAATTTGGTGGGGGTAGCTTGGAAATCACCTCAATTTTGACTGGGTCTACCTCAAGACCTTTGCTAGACACCTTGTGTCCTAGCACTATTCCCTCTGTCACCATCATGTGACATTTCTCCCAATTGAGGACCAAGTGTGTGTCCTCACAACGCTGCAGCACCTTGTCCAGATTATATAGACACTCATCAAAAGACGCACCGTAAACCGAGAAGTCGTCCATGAAAACCTCAAGACAACGCTCCACCATGTCAGAGAATATGGCGAGCATGCAGCGTTGAAATGTCGTCGGTGCATTACATAATCCAAACGGCATACGTCGGTAAGAAAAAGTCCCATAGGGACAGGTGAACGTAGACTTCTCTTGATCCAAAGGATCAATCGAAATCTGGTTATACCCCGAATACCCATCCAGAAAACAAAAATGCGACCGACCGGCAAGGCGTTCCAAAATTTGATCGATAAATGGCAAAGGAAAATGAACTTTCAGAGTGGCGGCATTCAGTCGGCGGTAGTCAATGCAAACTCGCCACCCGGTTACCAATCGGGTGGTGACAGGTTCATTCAACAGATTTGTAGTAACAGTAATTCCCCCCTTCTTAGGGACTACCTGTGTGGGACTCACCCACGTCGAGTCTGATATGGCATATATGATTCCTGCAGCAAGAAGTTTTATGACTTCCTTCTTCACAACCTCCATCATGCTCGAATTCAAACGTCTCTGAGGCTGAATAACTGGCTTGGCTCCCTCATCGAGCCGAATCTTATGCTGGAAAAGCGTAGGGGAGATCCCCTTGATGTCTGCAACAGACCACCCAAAAGCTCGTCGGTGGTTCTTGAGCACTATCAGTAGTTGCTCCTCCTCATCCGCACTCAAGTAAGCAGATACAATCACTGGTAACTTGTCCTTCTCAGCTAAAAAGACGTACTTAAGGTGCGGGGGCAGCGGCTTCAACTCCAACTCAGGTGGGCAAATGAGAGATGATTGCAGCGGTGGGGAAAGTGTACCTAAATCTTCATAGTGCCTCGTGTAGAAACATGGAAGCATCTGAAGCATTTTGGCACACTCCTTGAGTGATTTACTCCGCATCCAATCATAGGTGACATTTAACAGACACGCCTCCAACGGCAATTCCGGATATGCCTCAACAACTGAAGTAGTAACCGCATCATCCTCCCAAGAAGGTGGAATGTCCTCATTCTTGTCATTCGGAAATCTAACAGCTTTGCATAAAGAGACAACTTTAGTTTGCTCCATGATGTCCACAGCTAAGGTTCCATTAACCATCTTGCTCATCACATGAGCCATGTCCAAGAATGGTTTTCCAAGGCAGAGTGAAATATTGTGATCCACATGCTTAACCATGTTACAATGTGCTTTTGCTTTAGTAGACGCAGTGCTAGTAGGCATGACCATCTCAAAGCGATCATCCGCTATGCCCAAGGTCAAGCGAACTCTTCCCATTTCCAAGATCATATCGGCTGTAGCTTGGAAAGGACGTCCAAGTAGCAGCTCATTGCCATGCTCATCCTACATTTCCATAACCACAAAATCAGCCGGAAAAACAAATCGGTCCACCTTTACCAAGACATCTTCGCAGATTCCATAAGGTTTCACCACAGAATTATCGGCCAATTGGATAGTCATATTGCTCGGCCATGACTCCTTTAATCCCAGCTTTTTGAATGTAGAAAGGGGCATCAAATTGATGCTTGCCCCAGAATCACATAGTGCCTCTCCAAATTTGAACTTCCCGATAAAACAAGAAATGTTGAAACATCCGGGATCCTATCTCTTAGGCGGTAAAGTGCCCATAATGAAAGCACTCACTTGCTCCTTCAACACCACGACCTCCGTGTCTGGTATTTTCCTCTTCTTGGTGATGACATCTTTTAGGAACTTCCCGTATGACGGGATTTGCTCAATCGCTTCCAACAACGGAATATTGACCGAAAGTTTCCTATAGGGGACCGGAACGGTATGTGCCCTTTGATGGGGTGGCACATAGGGTGTCAACTTCTGCGGTTCCTCCTCAGTAGCTTTTTCTTCATTACCATCCACAGCTATGTCTTCAGCTTGCCCTGTGACAGGTGTGGGCTGCTCCTTAGTGGTTGCATCTTCAACTTTATCCTGTGGTGTGCTTGTGTCATCCGTCCTTGGATTCAACACCTTCTTGCCGCTTCTCAGTAAGATGGCCTTGGCCTGCTGGTTTCCCCCGGGAACATTGGTGTTCCCCGGAAAACCCAGATGCGCTGGTTTCTTCAGACTTGCAATTTTTGCTGCCATCTGCGCCATGGAGGTCTCTATAGTCCTCATTTGAGCCCCGTGGCTCTGCAAAGTCTGCCCAAATTGGTTCATATATTCACCCTGTTGCTTGATTTGTTGCCCGAATGTGTTCATTAACTCCTGGTTTTGCTTGATGACTTGATTGAGCAACTCTGTGCTCTAGTCCTCTTTGGCTAGTGCAGGTTTGGCGTCTGGATCCTGCAGAAAATTGTTCGGATCCTTCCATGAGAAATTTTTGTCCTTTCGCCATGAATAGTCATTGTTCCTGTACCCTTGTTGTTGCCTCATGTACTTGACTTGAGCCTCCTCCTCGGACTCATTTTCTTCTTTTTGCAGTAACTTCTTTGCGAGAAGATCCATCTTCTCATTAAGCTCTTTTATTGCCTTTGATTCACTGGCGACTCTAGCTTGCTCAACTGGGCCTCTTTCTCTTTCTCCCCAGGATTGCTTTCGTGCCATGTTCTTCAGTATTTCCCAGCATCTCGTGTCAGTGTTATTCAGGAAAAATCCTGAACCGGCTGAGTCCAAATTACTCCTATCATGCTCGGAGAGAGCAAAATAGAAGATCTTCACCTGAGTCTCCTTGTCCAACCCATGATGCAGACATCTCCTCAACATGACCTGAAATCTCTCCCAGGTCTCAGAATATGTTTCACCCGCCTGTTGGGTGAAATTGTGAATCTTCCTAATCATGTCGTTGGTCTTCTCAGGAGGGAAAAACCTCTCGAAGAAGACCTCCACCATATGATCCCATGATTCAACGAACTCATCATCGAGGTTATGTAGCCACTCTCTTGCTGCTCTTGCCAAGGAACTTGGGAATAGCTTGAGGTACAAAGCATCTTGTGGGAATCGGTCGATCTTCACCATGTCACAGTTCTCCACGAACTGGCTGATGTGTGCAACTGGGTCCTCATTCTTCAGCCCGTGAAATGCATTTGATTTTACCAAGTTGATCAATGCCGGATCGATCTTATATGTTGGTATGTTGACCACCTGCTTTTTTATAGGCCCCTTTGAAGCTGATGAAGAAGAGGCTTTGATCTTCTCCCATATGGTCTGTGGCTCGGCCATTTCTTCTGCTTCAGATTCGGAATTTATTTCTTCTAGGTGCTCTTGCTCGAAGTGCTTCTCATCCTCAAGTCCCGGAAACAGAACCTCGGGTGTGCGATTGTCGTAGTCTGTACTACGTGTATGCACCATACACAGTACCTGAAATAAGAAAATTCGAGTTCAGTACTATGGTTAGACGAGTATAACAATTATAGTGCAATGTAAAAATATTTGAATTTGAATGAAAATAAAAAAATATTTGTGGCCTAGAGTGGCCGTTCGTAGCACTCGAAGTGCCAACAATTCCGCCGTATCCCCGGCAATGGCGCCAAAAACTTGACGTGTATTTTACTACGCGCTAAAAATGCAAGTATACGTGTCGAGTAGTACAGGCCTTGTGAGGCCCGAGTCGAACACAGGGATACATGAATTATTGGAGACTCCTACTAACTAATTGCAATCAGCTAGGCCGGATGACAAAGTAGGGTTTGTTGTCGAAATTAAAAGAAAATAAAATGAAACAAAGAAAACAATCGATTAAAGGTTAATTTAATCAATTCAAAAGGGTATCTTTAGGATTTCGGTTTCACCGCGGGTCAACATTGTATTAGGTTTTAAATAATTCCTCACTCTTCTCTCTATATCCGGGTAGTGGCCTGAAAATAGAATTACCCACTGTCGTGGTGTAATTCACTACTTAGGTTTAGGTTGATTCCACCGTCGTAGTAATCATTCCCCTAAACTAAGCGCATTACGAACGATCTCTCAGTTTCCACCATTAATTTTACACCTCCTTTGTCAAGGGATTTATTGATTAATGTAGGTTTTGTCTCTTTTCAACCGTTAATCCTTCTGTCGAAGTGATTAAGGGCATTAGGTTATTATTATGGTGATCAAGCATAACAATATATATGGAGAAAATGAAACTATACCACGGATTTAAGAGAGAAAATATGAATTGTTAATATAAAATTGTCATACAATGCATTCCCGGGCTACTCCCGGTCCTAAAGATGGAAGGTTTTAGCCTCGCATGTTCATCTTGCACAAATACATGGTAGAAATTGGGGAATTCATAAGAAAAACGTGAATTAAGTGGGAAAACCCCTGAACGGAGAAGAACCGGTGGATCCTTTGTGTAGAACACGAGCTTTCCCGCCTCTCGGTGGTGAAATTCATCTTCGGCAGCATCCGGATCGACAGGGATCAGCTTCTGGCCTCCGTTCTCCTTTCTCTCCTTCCTCGGCACTCGTGCAATGACCAGAATTTGATCCCCTTTCTCTCGGCAGCCGTCATTAGGTATAAGTCCCTAATTAGGTCATCAAATAACTCCAGCCGTCCGATTGAGATCAAAACGAATCCAACGCATATCTGCCGGCGTCGATACCATCGACGCGGGTCGATGGTATCGACCCAGCGTATTAGCGGCAGCCTTCTTTTCTTTTCGTCTGAGTGCCTGTGTCCATCTCGATACCATCGAATAGGGTCGATGGTATCGACTCTCTTTAGCGTCGGTTGTTGTCGTTTAGCGACGATGTAGCCTCAATGTGTCGATGGCATCGACTTGAGTCGATGGTATCGACGGATTCCTCGCCAGCAACCTAAAGGGATCTCGATGCCATCGACTTAAATGTCGATGGTATCGACTCTGTGCTGCTCCTCTCAGCTGGCAACTTGTGGCTTGGTCGATGGTATCGACTTCCGTCGATGGTATCGACGGAAGCAGATACTTGTTTTTCCTGAAATTCCAAAACAAGACCAAATAAATCCACACAAATTATGATAATATGATAAATAATGCTCAAAATGATACAACTAAGGGGATTTGACATAAAATGATGGCAAAGACTGAAATGAGTGAATTATGCAATATTATCCATAAAAATGACTAATTAGAGCATAAAACACATATGAAAAAGGTCTATAAATGCGACTCAAAATCATCGCATCACTAATGTATACCGCACATCACTCGCTCTAGGTCTTCCTTTAGGTTTAGAAATACTAGGAATGTTGACATTGACAACAACATAAGAAGTTGTATTAGAACCAGTTACATCAACCTCAGCAACATCTAATTCAAATACCTCCTTCTAAAAAACAATGATCCTATCATGACAAATTTCTATAGCATTGTTCCTGAATGCTATCTTCACAACTGAATTGCAAGTAGAAACCAGCTGAAGTGTACTTCTAGTGGATGAATGCATAACATATACTTCACAGAAAACCAAAGGGTGATCTCTATATCCCTTGCTCCACCTCATATATATATATATATATATATATATATATATATATATATATATATATATACATATACATATATACACACACACATATATATACACACATATATATACATATATATACATATATATACCTATATATATATACATATACATATATATACATATATATACATATACATATACATATATACATATACATATATATATATATATATATACATATAAATACATATACATATATATATACATATACATATACATATATATATACGTATATATATATATATATATATATATATATAAATATATATATGTATATATATATATATGGCTCATAAAGAGTGCAAAAATCAAAACTCTTTAGATAATTAAGAATTTTCATACATGGAATTTTAGAAGCTAAAAGCATATTTGATGAAGTTCAGATTGAAAGAGTTTAAAAATAGGCTTGGTGTATATACCTCTCATTTTCTCCTCCAAAGGCCACAATGAATCTAAAGGCATATTGTTGTACTCGTCGTCAAAATCCTTGAAAGTTTCTATCTCTCGCACATGAGAATAAGCAGTCTCAAGCTACAAATAAGTTCAAAGAGTGTTATTCTTCTATTGATGTGGCTTATAATGAATGCATTAAGGATTTCACTTCTTTGGGGGGTTCCTCATGCCGGCAATGAAAGAATCATGCATAAAACATGGCACCCATTGCCACCGCATGGAATACACATCACAAAACCAACTAATAGACAATAAGTCATTCTCTTCAACCACAGAACTCTATCTCTCTTCAAAATTGTTTGTATCCTCTACATTCTTGACACAATCATTCAAAGCACTAATGATCTGATCCTTGTTAGGTACTCCACCAAGTGTAGAGGGGATTTTCTATAGAATGTTCCAGGTGCAAAAATGATGATTACAAGATGGAAAAGTAGTAATTATCACAACATTCATTGTTGAGTCTTGATCATCTATGGTGGAGACTGGCTCTTTGGAAAAACATAATAAATATTGATTGAAAACCCATAGAAATTACTCGTACTTCTCATCCGACAACAAGGATGAAGCAAATAACATTGTTTTGTAATGGTGATCAACACCACTAAACATTCCCAAAACCATTGAATACTTATTGGTACAATAAGTGGTATTATATACAATGGCATCACCAAAGAGTGAATACTCATCAAAAAAAACTGAGTCAGACTAAAACAAATGTGTCAAGTGACCATCAAAATCTTTTGTAATCCAACACATTAAAGCTTGCAAAATGATCTAACACCATATCCACATCATATTTAGATGACTCCTTTCTCTTCTATTGAGGTGTCCATGAGCTTGTCTACTTGTAAATGTCAATTTTTCATAACCACCAGACTCAGTTACTATTAATGCAAGTTGTTTGAAGACATGAATGTTTGCTTGACTCATAGAACAAAGCATCTCTTTTTTAGTTTGGTCAAGTGAAGAATTACACTTCAAGTAGTGCAAGTGAGAGTCATCGACAAGATCGTGATTGTGTTCATCAACAAAAGTAGTAACAACCCATTTAGATGAGGACTTGTCTAGTGTAAATCAGATCATGTCTTTGCATCCACACCTTTTCACAAAATGTTTATGCTTCTTGGACAACTTCTCATGTAGATCGCCAACTTCATCAAAAATAGGGCTCAAAAGACCTTTGGATCTCTTAGAACGACTAATATGACCTTGCTTATCACAAACCAAATCTTCATCAAGCAAAATCTTGGTACCACATTCATAACGATTGTCATCTTTCCTAACGTTAAACACAACCATACCAGCATATATAAAAAAAAAATATACCATCATCTAAAATTTTGAATTCAAGTCCAATTCTAGGGATATCAGCTAAGGACATAGTATCAACATCGACAGATGAATAAGACTGATGATTATTATCATCGCAATAACTTATATCATTATTAGCATCATTATCGAGACTATGATCCATAACAAAAACAACCTATAGGAAAACATGCATCAAAGCAATGCATAAATGTTTGATAAGTTGACATACAAAAATCCATTTCAGAAAACATAAAAAGGGATGAGTATTGTTGGAATAAAATAGATCGAAAAGACACCCATTTCAAGTACATACTCATCGAACTATGTTTCATTATAAAATTCATTTCATACAATAGAAAAATAATGAATTTAGTAACTACCTTTATGTAGTACAACAATTAATTACAATAATTACACTACAGTTACTAATCATATTCAGTAGTATTTCAATTAAATGTTCCCCATGTGCACAAACCACTAGAAAGTACATATTTGAACATCACTGCATATCTAAAAATAATTTCAACAAGGACAAATAACAACAACAACTAGAAAGAAACTATATGAACTTTAAATTCATAGAGTGAACAATAAAGTAACTATTTAATAAATAAAGTAATTGTGGGTAAAGAAAGGTAATTGTGTGTTACACAAAGTAACTCTAATGGAAGAAAAGTAAATATTATAACTAATTGTTTAATTTTGATATCTAACTATGCATCAGGTTTCATTGAAGCTCCGACAGAGTGAACAATACTCAAGATGAATAAATAGAGTTGTATTCATATTAATAAAACAAAAAATGGAAATTCAAGAGGAAGCTAGACAAAAAAAGGATACGTGAATGAAACAGGACATGATGGAGAACATGATCCCCAAATTGGTTGACAGTTTGTCACAAATAGGGAGAAGGTTTGAGAAATACATGGGATGCTTCTTACCTTGTTCTCACCCGAGTAGCATTGGGTTCATCAATGTTTGCAATCAAGGCCACCTACTCCTCCTTCCACCACCAACAAAATGCCCTCAACCTAAAAATTAGGGATGTGGGAAATTAGGGATCTCCACTGTCTTTTGGTGTGGAAATGATCCTCGACATAATTAATGTTCTCCGACTTTAGATGCAGGAATTCAGGGATGGAAGTCCTCAACCAATTCAGGAAGACTATAGAATCAAAGGAAGTGGGAGAAGAAAAACGGATGTGTGAGCCAAATAGAAGGAAGTGGAAACCAGTATTTATGAAAATGCCACCGTGTCTTTATAAATAGATAGCATAGATACAATATTCATGCAGGTATTAAATGAACAACCTATATATATAGGCATATTAACTTTACTTACCCATGCCTTCCTAATACCCCAGCCCTTCCTAATGACATTACACTAGCTAGTGCCTTTCCGGAGAGTGAATTGTGCCACAGAAAGACGTTGTAGATGAATGAAGAAGAGGTTCTCCTTACGAAGAAGATTCTATTGAGGTGTACGATCATCGTCATTGGAGTTTTTGAGAAAGAGGAGGTAGTGAAGGCTCAACTCTATATCAAGAATCTACCTCGCTTGACTCCATTGCTTGTTGAAATTTCTAGGAAGAAGGAAAGGTACCCTATATTTCCATTGAACTTGATACGTCCTCCACCTTCAGTTGTTTTCATTAAACCTAATTCCACCTTCCGTTCTTTCCATTAAAGTTGATTCCACCTACCTTTGTTCTCAATTCAATATTCCTCTTTTCCCGTTAAAATCATATTTATGAGGAAATTGAGGGCTTGCATAAAGGGGAGAAAAGGAGGGTTGTTACCAAAGGATCTGCAATTCATGTGTAAGATGAAGGTTGGGCTGACAGTGATGATGATTTATCCAATCTATCTTTGTGAAGAAAGCTCCCAAAGAGCCATAAGCTCTTGGTAATTCTGATAAAGGGGTTCATAAAAATGAGAGAACAGTTGAAAAAGATATAGGAGGAGAAGACAAAGATTCAAATGATAATGAGGAGAGGAGTGTTGATGAAATGGAAGAAGATAAAGGAGGTAATCGAGAGATGGTTGACATGAAGGGCAAAGGACTGGTTAGTAAATATGGAGGTAAAATGCAATATTCTAGTGATCTGATATTTATACACTTCATCCTTTATCCTTAAAAAATAGCTACTAATATTGATACTTTTCTTACACCTTCCATTAAAATAGCATTTCAGTGATGGGAGAACAAGTTGCATGTTGTCTATTGTGTTTATGCATGTAATTCATATTTGCAAAGAGAACTGCCATGTTGTAATACAAATTGAGTAAATGTAATGTGAACTATATAAATGTACCCTAAATGAACCTTTTGTAATACAAAGTGGTTAGTTATATTCTTTCAAAGAAACATATAATGATAAAATGTAAACATGACAAAAGGATTGTCATCAATAGGAAAAGATGAGGTAAAATTCCATATTACTGACAATTTGTTTCCATTACAAGTAGCATGTTTGTATTACTAAATTTGTGTTTATCTTAAAAAATACAATTTTAATTTACAAAAATATTATCTATGTTATAGTATATTTTGTAGTACTCGATTATTCTTTATTACAAAATACTTGTTTTGTATACATAAGCTTTGTTTCCATTACAAACTATGTGCTTGACTTACTGAAATATTGTTCTATTATAATTGTCAAGTTTATGTTACAAATGCAGAAATTTAATTTCTAAATCATTGGTGTTACATCAATGGATACATCCAAATTAGGAATCGACTAATTTTCAGTGAGAAACAACTCAAAATGATGAAGAGTACAACATTTTCCAACCTAATCAATATGCCACTACTAAAATCTGAGATTGGAGTTTTAGAGGACATCATTGAGAAATTTGTTGGTGGTGATGAGTTTGAGATGTCGAAGGGTTTAAGATTGAGAATTATAGTTGAAGATGTTAGCGTCATTCTAGGAATACCATTTGTGGGCATTGATATAGTTCCAATCAAGAATTCATAGGTGGTTAGGAAGGTTGGATAAGAGATGTTTGGGGAGGAAAGGTTTTCCAAAATGACAAATAAGGTGGAGAGGAAGAAGACATTGTAGGAGTAAAGGATGAAGGAATTGGAACTACTTCACAAGGAAAACCTTGCCAAGACATGGAAAAGATTGATGACTGGTGATTCTAAGGTTGACTGCCAAAGCATATGTATGTGTTGGATGTTTTACCTCATGGTCACATTCCTTGTACCAGACACATGGTACAATGCATCATTATATATCTTGCACTATCTCAATGATGCGACAACAACTCCATCCCTAAATTGGGCAAAGCTGGTACAGAAACAAATTTCCAGCGGATGGAGTTCATGAAAGAACAAATTATGGCAAGGAGATCAGGTGAAATAATGACAGAGATGACCCTTTATGCCACTGGTTGTATGGTGTGCTTATATGAAAGTATGAAAACCAGATTTACCTTTTTTTTTTCTTCAGTAAGACAATAAATTTAAAATGTACTAACTACAAAAGAATGAATGTAGGTTTGGGCAATGGACATGACAAACATTGTGGAACCCAAATACAAGAATGCAAAGTTGAGGGTTAAGAAATGGGAAACACTAGTGAACATGACAAAAGAAATGTCAGCAATAGGAAAAGATGAGGTAAAATTCCATATTACAGGAAATTTGTTTCCATTACAAGATGTATGTTTGTATTACTAAATTTGTGTTTCTCTTACAAAATACAATTTCAATTTACAAAATTATTGTCTCGATTAGAGTATATTTTGTAGTACTCAATTGTTAATTATTACAAAATACTTGTTTTGTATACATAGGCTTTGTTTCCATTACAAACTATGTGCTTGACTTACTGAAACATTGTCTCTATTACAATTTTCATGTTTGTGTTACAAAATCATTGTTTCTAATACAAAGATCGATTTCCTATTACAAAATGCTTGTCTATGTTACAAAAATGTTGTTTGTCTTGCAAAATGCAAGTGTCTGTTATGGAAATGTTATTTATATTGCAAAATACATCTGTGTAATTACATCTAAATCTTCTCTGTATAGTCCATAAATGTTCTAAAAAGATGAAGGTGGACAATAGTGACAATTGGGAAGTGATCAAAGATTTAAAAGATATACCATTTTACATAACATGGAAAAAAGTTCCCGCACTACAAGTCCAATTGTATGCAACAAGGGAGGATGAGTGTAAAGTCAAAGGAAAAAGAAAATAGTTAGATGAAGAACCTGACACAAGAAATGATAACTTGTTAGATAGAATCAAGTCTCTTGAGGATTATCTAGCAAAGTACAAGGAGATGTGTACAATGAATGTCTTCACATGTTTTGTAGAGGTAATGGAGGAAAAGAAGAAGTTGAAAGAGAGGGTTCATGAATTGGAGGAAGAGAACAATAATTTGCAGAAACAATTCATCTCTGTAAAGGAATCACCGCATTTCACTCCACTACATTAGAGCTCTGTAGAACATACACCTCCAGCAATAAAAGAAGCTCCAGTAGCAGAAAAACAAGAAACACCTACACCAAAAAAGAAGGAAATGAAGATGTTTGTCAAGAAGAAAAAGAAGTTAAATTCAAACCTTAGAAGCATGGAATAAAATGTAAATATTATAAGGGAGCCAGTGGTAAGTATTACATATCTTTATTTTATATGTTCCTTTTTCCTTGAGTATTACAGGAAGTGCATTAAAACATATATTAACAATCCTTGTAATCTAAGACATATATAGGAAAGAAATTAAAACTTCATTAGATATGAACACTTCAAGGGTGATCAGTGGAAAAAAGAAGTAAAGAACTTCAAGGATAATATCGATGAAGTTTAAGAGAACACAGGAGAAGAATTATGTGATACATACATATAATCAACCTTATTTAACATATTGGGAAAAAACTTGGTATATAGGTCAAGAAGGGAATGGAATTTTGGAGATGACTGGTGCACAGGAAAACAACTATCAAGGTTACTTTTCAAGAACCAAATGATTGAATCTCCAACAATGTTGACACCTCAAGATCTAATATAGATATAAACTTTTCCTGTAAATTGTGTAGTAATGGTTAGTGTAATAAACATGTGATGGACTTCATTGTGGATATTCTCAAAGCAACTTCGATTAAGAAAAGAAAGAAACAAATCAAATGGTGTTGCTTGAAAACATATGTCCCGGTATGATGGATTTCTATAAATTTGTGTACTAATGGCATTGCTTGAGTAAATTATGTATTGATGTAAATTTGTGTTTCTTGCGGCACAAAATACATATGGATGTACAGAGAATTACAGTGGAGATAGTAAATGAATTAACAAATCTGTTAAACATTAGACCAAGTGATTTCAATAAGATGGATTCATTATTCACTATTTTGAATAATGACACACATCGGCATCTGCTTGAAGCTAATTTCATACAATAGAAATTTAGGGCATTTAACTCTCTTTCTAAAAACCCAGCCTATAAGAAAGAGGTGCAAAGATGGGTAAGTATCAAGCATTTAACTCTCTTTCTAGAAACTCAGTTTACAATAGAAATTCAAGGCATTTAATTCTCTTTATAGAAATAAATTTGTTATTTTTTTTAAGGTTGGATGGCTATTGGAATACTTAAGAGGACTGTCTGATAGAGGGATCCAGATGTCTAAATAGGAAGTTGAATATGTTGACTACCCACAACAGGTAGAAAATGAGGTAGATTGCAGTGTGTTTGTTATACAATACTTGGAATGCTTGGTTAATGGGTATAGTGTGACCTTTAGAAATGAAGACATTGTGGCAATACGAGGTGATATATTTTACAAGATGATGACAATTGGGAAATAAAAGAGCATTGAAGAAATGCAAGATTCAAAGGGGAGTGTTGAAGAAATAAAAAAGCCAAAGGGAAGCAGTGAAGACATGCAAGAGTCAAAGGGGAGCATTGATGAAATGCTAGAGTCAAAGAGAAGTGTTGAAGAAATGAAAGAGTCAAAGGGAAACATTGAAGAAATGTAAGAGTCAAAGGGGGAAGAGAAGAAATGATCTTTTTTTTACTCTTTGAACATGTGATTTTGATTTGGATATGAAACTAACTATGACTTGATAAAAGATCAATTCTAGCTGATATAATCATCTGATTTGCAAAACTAACTGTGACTTGACCGAAGTTCACTTTTGTGTTATGTTTGAAGTTGTTACTATCATGCAGCAATCAAAGTACAATATATAAACATATCATGTTGGTAAGGAAACATCTTTTTATGTGTAAATTTGAATTGGATGCTTGTGTATATGTTTATTTTTTACTACTGTTACAATAAGTTATATGTGTTTTGTTTTGATGCCTTTTGTATATCATTGTGCTGGTTGTATTTGTATTACATTCTGTTAGGAGAATCATTATGTTGTAACTAGAAAGGACTTTATGTAATACGAAGGATTGCATGTAAGGAGAGTTGGCCTCCATGTAATGAGATGAAGAGGAATGTAATGGAGGGTGATGTTCTATAATACAGACTGGATGTGTCGCATTCTTCTCTTCCAAGAGAACATGAACATAGGTAGCAGGCTGAATCACAACAAGAATGAATATCATGTATTGAGAAATGTAGAAACATACATGTTGTAACTAGAAAGGATTACATGTAAGGAGAGATAGCCTCTCTGTAATAAGAGGAAGAGGAATGTAATGGAGGGTGATTTTCTATAATACATACTGGATGTGTCACAATATGATCTTCTAAGGGAACATGAACATAGGTAGTAGGATGAACCACAACAAGAATGAACATCATGTAATGAGAAATGGAGAAATAAGAAATGTAAGGAGAATATATATATATATATATATATATATATATATATATATATATATATATATATATATGTTGTAACTAGAAAGGATTGCATGTAAGGAGAGATATCCTCTCTATAACTAGAGGAAAAGAAATGTAATGGAGGGTGAACCTCATTACATAATCAATAACCATCCAAAACACAGTTGAATTTGATAAAAACACATATCAAAAGGAAGATTTTTTATGAAATTGATTTGAAGCACCATTATAAATCTAGTAGCACCATTACAAATCAAGCACAACCATTACAAATTGAGGATCACCATTACAAATCCAACACAGCTATTACAAATCCAACACAACCATTAGAAATTGATGTGAAGTACCATTACAAACACATATTAGAAGGAAGAATTTAATAAAATTGATCTGAAGCACCATTACAAATCCAGCAGCACAAATACCAATTCACCATAGCAGTAGAAGAATTACATGTCTAAAAGAAGTAGAAGAACTACAAATCCAGAAGCACCAATACAAATCTAGAAGCACCATTACAAATCTAGAAGCACCATTACAAATCCAGCACAACCATTACAAATCCAGCAACACCATTACAAATCCACCATAGTAGTAGAAGAATTACAAGTCCAAAAGTAGTAGAAGAACTACAAATCTACCATATCAACAACTTCTTCATCATGAAGACCTTGTCCAACTTCCAAAATAGATACCCTACTCAGTTCTTGCACATATACAAATAAAAAAGAAAGATAAGATGATAATGTTGTAGATTTACAATATTTGTATTGCAAAACATGTAACACACACCTATTTCTTCAAAGGACAATTTCTTCTATCATGATTGACATTGTATTGTAAGAATTTTTTACATTGTCTCACTTTGGATTGGGTAATTTCAGCTCCAGATCTATAGCGCAGATCACTATCTCAAGGTCTTCCTTTAGTTTTGGAAATACTAGGAATGTTGACCTTGATAGTAGAAGAAGAAGTTGTATTATATCTAGTTACCCCAACATTAGATCTAGTTACCCCAACATCACCAACATCTCATTCTAACGGCTCCTTTTGAAAGGCAATGAGCCTTTCATGACATAAATCTGTAGCGTTGTTCCTGCATGCTATGTTCACAACTGAATTACAAGTAGAAACTAGGTGAAGTGTACTCCTATTGGATGAATGCATAGAAGATACTTTTCCAAAAACTAAAGGGTGATGTCTATATCCCTTGGTCCACCTCATATATATGTATGGCACAGGAAGAGTGCAAAAATAATGACTCTTTAGATAAGTAAGAATGTACCTACATGGGATTCCTTTGTATTCTAAAATGAAACAATTACAAGATAGCATATCAGTAGATGAATCTTTCTTTAAAACACGAGGAAAAATAGAACCACCAACATGATTGACCTCAAACACACCTTCATCAGAAGTTTCCTTCACATTATACACCATACTTTAATGAATTTCATATTAAAACATCTTAAAAATAGACTTGGTGTATATATATCTCATTTGCTCCTCCAAAGGCCACAATGACGCCAAAGGCAGATTGTTGTACTCATCATCAAATTCCTTGAAACTTTCTATCTCCCGCACATGAGAATAAGTAGTGTCCAAGATACAAACAAGTTCAAAGAGTGTTTTTCTACTGTTGACATGGCTTCTAATGACTACATCAAGGATCTCACTTCTTTGGGTTGTCCTCATGCAAGAAAAGAAGGAATCCTACATAAAACATGGCACCCACTACCACCAGATAGCATACTCATTAGTAAACCAACTAATGGACAATAAGACATTCTCTTTAACTACAGAACTCCATCTCTCTTCAAAATTGTTTGTATCATCTACATTCCAGATGCAATCATTCAAAGTACTAATGATCTAATCCTTGTTAGGTATTCCACCAAGTTTATAAGGGAGTTTCTATAGAATGTGCCAGCTACATAAATGATACTTACATGATGGAAAAGAAATAATAATCACAACCTTCATTACTAGGTCTTGATCATTTATGATGGAGACCGACCCTTTACCAAACACTACTACATAAATGGCTTATAACGTCACATTTATAGGCGTCAGTTGTATACAAGAAACAAACACCTAAACCCTACAATGTCGGTTGAAAACACAAACTGACATCTATTTGTGAAGAGCGGTATGACACAGGTATCGCTTTTTATTTAGAGTTGGTTCCTCAATAAGCAACCGACACCTAAAATTGACTGCCAAATCCAAATTTTCCAGTGAAAACAAATTACCTCCAAAATTTAACATACGACGTCGGTTGTTAACAAATCAACCGACAACTAAAGGTTTTTTTCGAGATAGAAATTGGGCCCATTTTTATCGTCAGTTTTCTTACAATAACTGACGCCGATGTGTTTTCATGTGTTGTCCCCATGAAAGTTTTCACCCCCCTTTCGCATTGGTTTTCTACGACAACTGACGACTATGGTCATAATTTGAGAACATCTTTTTTGTTGGCATATGTAGATAGACATCGGTTTTTCTAGTTGAAACCAACGACTATCATAGAACATAGGTGTCGGTTTGTTTGTGGTGACTGATGCCTATTCTTATAAGCATCGGTTGTTTTTTATAACTGAAGCCTATTGTTAACTTAATAGCACCCGTGCAAAGCAGACTCTTCCCCTTTCTCTTTGTTTCATTGCCAACTCCACTTAGGTCTGGTGATTTGCATGATTCTTGCCACCGCTCGTCGTCACTGTAGATGCACTCGCCACCGCCGCCACTGTTATTGTTCTCGCTGCCACTGCCGGCGCTGTTATTGTGCTCACTGTTACTACTGTTCTCGCCGCTCCCTTCTTCTGCTCGCCTGCTTGTCACCTCCATTCCTTCTCCGCTACTACTTGCCACCACCTACCGCCAGACAGCTTCCCGCCACTGCTGCTACTTGTCGCCGCCTACTACCCCTGGTGCTCACTACCACCTACCGCATAGAACCTGAGCTCGTAGCCGCCGAACAAGTACATTTCTCCATTGGCTGAGCTCGCCGTTGCCGCCGACTTCCAACCCCCTTTTTTTCCACTGTCTCCACCTGGAATAGTTGTGTAGCCATGTGGGTTAATGCAAACCCAAACAATAGCCAAATGTGGCTATTGTATATGAACCAGATGATTACTATTACAAAAAAAATAGTAATTCAAATCCGGATAAGTGGAAAATGAGGGATTTCACAATTAAGTTCACAATTACATAGATGCATAGTGTGTTAGTCTTTGATACCAACTGTCATAGAAGTGTTATTACATCGATCCAATCCCATTGCTTGGGTAGACAAAGATAAAGTAATTTAGTGTGACTGCCCCTAAATAGCTCAAAGTTCACACACAACTTATGTAATAATTAAATATAGAGAAGAAGAAAGAAAGACATATTAGATTTAATATAGAGAAGCCACATTATCATTCCCAAATATTAGTTTATCCTCATGGACTTTATATTCAGTGATTCTTGTACAACAACCAAACATTATAATCATTATGTAGCAAGTAGTAAAAGGCAATTTAGAACCTTAGTCACTAGATGAATAATGGCCATAAATGTGTAATGAAAGTTGCATGAAAAAAATGTTTGGTTGTAAAATAATGAGTTGATCTTTTGTTTATCTTGCAATATATATTATTACTAAGCAATTATTTCATTATGTAGTCCATTTTTTATGATTTGTGTTTTTATTGATCTCATCTTGATTTTTCCCTATTATGGGACATGTCAACATTATTCAAGATTGATGAGTTCTTTAAACCTAGGCATGTCAACATTCTAGGGTCATATGGGGCATGTAAAAAATTTCTTCTATTTAGGATCAAAAAAATATTATGCAAGTCATGAATGAGAACCAACAAGCTATAGTTGAGTTAACTATTCATAAGATTCATTGAGTCATCTTCAAGTGTTTATCTATTTGAAGACTCACTAATACACCAATTTGGTTTTAGTAAAAGGGAAATACTAATGCACTCACGTGACATGCTTAGAATGTAAATGATGAACTTTTCTCTAGGTTGCCAATCATGCTTCTAAAGACATCAATAATCACCCTAACTTGAAGAACTAGGATATGAATGATGAAAATAGGATTGTAGGTATAAGAATGACAACACATGTATTTGTTGGCCTAGAAAACTGCCAAAGATTTACTCTTTAGGAGTAAATCTTGGATATTCCCCGGTTTGGTACTATTCTTGAATACCTAAATCTCACTTAGGATGTAAGTGTATAATGTGTATTGGGTTTTCAAGAAAATTTCGGTAGCATTTCCCCATTTGTTCTCTAAGTACATATGTACTTGGAGAACAGTGGGGAAATGCTGCCGAAATTTTCTTGAAAATCTAATACACATTATACACTTACTAGTGAGATTAGGTGTTCAAGAATGGGATAGGTGGTACACATTTATTATATATAAGACCTTAAATCCTAAAGTTTTAACCATAAACTCTAATCTTTTAACCCTAGACCCTAATCTTGTTCTAATATATACTTGTTTTCTCTTTGATCATAGAATGGACAGATCATGGATGTCCATTCCAAATCACTACACCCCAGAGTTTATTTTTGGTCATGATCGGTTTATTAGATTTTCTGAGGAACATAGGAAACAACCGGGAGATAGGTTCTATTGTCCATGTAGGAATTGCGATAACAACTTAAAAGTTAGCACTGGTGACGAAATCAAAAGTCATGTCATGTGCAACGACATTGTACAAGGCTATACAGAATGGCACTGGCATGGAGAGATTTCAAACCTAAAATCAGTGGATGTTGATAGTAGTGCTTGTGTGGAAGAAGAAATTTCCTCCAATGATGTAGATGTGAACGAACCAGTTCCAATAGACATCATTGATGTGATGTTGTATAGTTGTGGGGTAGAGCACACCGATCCACCTCCCATGTTTAGAAACATTGTGCATGATGCTGAGATATCGTTATACACAGGTTGTAAATTTATGAAGCTTAACACTGTGTTGAGATTGTATAAGCTGAAAGCTAACAATAGATGGAGCGAAAAAAGCTTCACTTCATTGTTGTCTTTGTTGAAAGAAATTCATCCTGAAGGAAACGAGCTTCCTATCTCAACATACCGGTTAAAAAAATTGTTGTGCCCAATGGGAATGGAGGCCAAGAAGATACATGCATGCTCGAATGATTGTGTATTATTTCAAAAGGGCTATGTGGATTTGAAAGATTGTCCCAAATGTGGCGCGTCAAGGTATAAATTGACGACTTCGGGGGAGTCCAAAACTGATGCTCCTGCCAAGGTGATGTGGTATCTACCTATAATACCACGGTTTCAACACTTGTTTGCCAATCTGATAGATGTGAAGAATTTGAGGTGGCATGCAGATGTTAAGAAAAATAATGATGGGATCCTACGACATGCGTCTGATTCGCCATAGTGGAACAAGATTGATTTATTGTACCCTAAATTCGATGAAGAAGTCAGGAATCTAAGACTTGGGCTTTTTATAGATGGGATGAATCCATACGGGACATTGAGCAGACAACATAGCACTTGGCCAGTTATGCTTGTTATATATAATCTTCCTCCCTGGTTGTGTATGAAAAATAAGTACGTTATGATGTCGTTGTTGATATCGGGCCCTAAACAACCTAGAAATGATATCGACGTTTATCTTGAACCTCTGATTGATGACTTGAAGAAACGCTGGGGTGAAGGTGTGATGACCTATGATGCTTCATGAAGAGAGACATTTTGTTTGCACGCTATGTTGTTTTGCACTGTGAATGACTTTCCAGCATATGATAATTTGTCTGGATATAGTGTCAACTGATCTAAAGTGTGTCCTATATGTGAAGAGAACACTTATTCAATACAAATAAAACACGGCGACAAGACTGTATATCTTGGTCATCGAATGTTTCTTCCAAAATTCCATCTGTATCGTAGGTTGCGCAAAGCATTCAATGGATGGAATGAGAAACTGAGTGCACCTAAACCTATACCAAGGGAGGATGATTATGAAAGAGTAAAAGACTTTTCCAATGAATTTGGTAAGAGATCACAATGTATGATGGCCACACGGAGTGACAAATCTTTATTCAAGAAGAATTCAATATTTTGGGATCTTCCTTATTGGAGTTCTTTGGCAGTCAGGCATTGTATAGATGTCATGCACATTGAGAAAAATGTCTGTGATAGCGTCATCGGGTACTCTATTGAATATACCAGGTAAGACTAAAGATGGGATAAAATCCAGAATGGACCTAAGTGAAATGTTAATAAGGACAGAATTAATAGAAGTAGTTAGTAGCGATCGGAGAACATACTTACCTCCCACTTGTTACAAATTGTTGAGAAACGAGAAGAAAGCTTTTTGTGAATGCTTGGTAAATGTTAAGAGTCACAGAGTTACTCATCCGACATCCATACATTGGTATCAATGAAAGATCTGAAGTTGATAGATCTTAAATCTCATGATTGTCACACTCTAACGCAACAAATATTACCCGTGGAAAATTCGATCTATATTGCCAAAGCATGTAAGGTTTGCAATCACCAGACTTTATTTCTTTTTCAACAGTCTATGCAGCAAAGTTATTGACCCTGATACTCTCAATAAATTGCAAAGAGAAGTGGTTGTTACCCTATGTCATCTTGAGATGTATTTTTCTCCTTCATTCTTTGATATCATGGTACATCTTGTTGTCCACTTGATTAGGGAAGTGAAAATGTTGGGATTAGTTTTTTTCCATTGGATGTATCCCTTTAAACGATACATGAGAATTTTTAAAGGTGATGTTCGAAACCGTTATCGGCATGAAGGGAGTATTATTGAGGGTTATGTGGCGAGAGAGGTTATGGATTTTTATAATGACTTTCTGAGTGGTATTGACACTCATGTTAATGACAAGAATATTGAGGAGCATTTTGGCAAAGGAATTTTGGGATCACAGATGAAAGTAATCATTCGTGAGCATTTGAATAAGGTCACTTGTATATTTTCCACGACATCGACAAAGTGAGTGTTTATATTGAGGAACATACTTATTTCATCAAGAGACAATATCCTCAAGCCAATTCAATGTGGCTTGCTAGAGAGCATAACAAGACATTTATTAAGTGGTTTGAATATAAAGTCTTACATGAACTATCTCAAACACCAGATAATCTTACTGAAACTATCAAATGTCTTGCCTTTAAACCAAAATTGAATGTTATGTCTTATGAAGGGTTTGACATAAATGGATTCTCATATTACACAAAGCGTCAAGATGATAAGAGTGTCATCTAAAAAAATGGGGTCACTGTTCAAGCGTCTTCATTGTTTTTTGCAAGTGCAAAGGATAAGAGTCCACATGAAGCTAAAATGTCATATTATGGTGTCATTGAATACATATGGGAGTTTGAATATGTAGATTTCAGAATTCCGCTCTTTAAATGTAATTGGGTTGATAACACCAAAGGAGTTATAGTGGATGAATTGGGTTTCACATTAGTGAACTTTGAAAAGATTGGCAAGAAGGGTGAACCATTCATATTGGCATCACAGGTGAAACAAGTATTTATATCGATGATCCTGCAAATGATAAATGGTCAGTTGTTCTTCATGGTAAAAGACAGTTCATTGAAGATCCTATAGATGAAGAACAATACTATGATAAGTATGATGACTCCAGTCCATTCTCAGTTGGGTTTCCAACACCACCAAATATTGAAGCTAATGATTATTTGTATGTGCACGCAGATCACAATGAAGGATTGTTAATTGATAAAAGATTGTAATATTAGAGACATGCATGTTTATATTTTTTTATATGTTTTATTTTTATGAATGTGAACTTTACAATATTTTATTATCCTCTAGTTATGTCAAATGTTAAATGTTTGATTTTTTAATGACACTTTCATATGAATGAGCATGAGCATGATGACCGTGATGATTATTACCATGAGGGTGAGGATATCAATGTGCCGCCTCACAATGTAAGTTTTAAAAATATATCCTATATTTCTATCTATATGTTCATTTACAATTATATCTTGTAAGTGTGTTTTTTTTGTCAAATTTTAAGTTGGTTATGTACCCCCTGAAGAAATTGGGGCACTTGATGAGCAACAAAAAAAAAATTGAGAAAGTGAGGGGCATCACAATGATGAACAAGTTACTATAGCAAAGGCGCAATGGACCCAAACTGGTTGTGGATTTCGATCATGCAGGAAATCCAGTTGGAGTGAACCGCAACTAATTTATTTCATATCTTGGGGTTCTTACTCATAGCCATTGTAGTCCTATTTTTGAATCCTAGCATAAAGTTCCTAAGGGGAAGAAAGACTTACTATGGAAGGAACTATGCGTGAGTTATTATTATTTGCAATTCTATTTTAGTATATTACTAATTTTAAGGATACTAGTTAATAGAAATTCTACGTTGCATAGTATATTTGATCTGGATGAAAAGTTGCATCGTAAATGTGTGATGCAACGTTGTGGGAGGGTCCTAAGGAACTATAGGACAAATCTCACCTAATATTACATATGCAATGTTGAGAAGAGGTTCTTGATTGATTTCCAGTTCTAGACATTGATCACTTTTTGACTAACTCTACACTAATAATTTTTTTTTGTATTCTCTTTAAAAAATAAATTTAGGAAGAAGGCAGCCACTGAGCAATGGAGCTACCTGGACACCAAAGACTAGGAGGAGTTTGTTACCCAAAGAAAAATGGATGAATTCAAGGTATTAAGTGCCACTCCCAATTTAATTAATATATGTTCTTATGTATTCACATATTCAAGATTAACCTTTAGTGTTACTATCCAAATCAATGTTCTTACTAACAAGGCTATCAGTGATGCTCAAAGAGCAAGGCGTGCACTGAATGTGCATGACCACACAATGGGTCTAAGAGACTATGCAGGCGTTCTCCAAAGACTGCAGGCTAAGTCTACTACTCGGTCTGCTGCTAATCAGGAGTCCTCTACTATTGGTCCCGCACCTCTACCTTACCATGCTATGTGGATAGTTGGGAGGCAAAACAAGAAGGGAGATATAACAAAGCCCGCAACTGCTAAGGTGGCAGCAAAAATGGTAAAATTCAACTCTTAGAGCAATCGATCGATATTGATTATTGTTATGTTTACTTACCAATTTCTGTTGATGGCGATTAGCAGGAGCTACACGAGCAGACGAAGGAAGGCAAGTTTATCCCTGAGGGCACAAGGGATGAATTGACAGTTGCTCTGGGTAACCCAGAGCATCCTGGACGTGTTAGGGGTCCAGGTGTTCGTGTGGGCATCAAAGTGTTCTTTGGGCCATCACAGCGCAAACTAGTACCAAAAGTGGGACTTTCACGAGGTGAGGTAACTTATTCTTTTTTTAGAATGTTATTGCAAAAGAGACTTCAATAATCAGAAGCTAGTATTTCTTTTTTCGATGTATAGGTAGATCAGTTAATTGATAGGAGATTCGAGGAATCACTTGAGAGTTGAGGAAACACTTGATAAGAGAGTCAATGAAGTAATTAGCAAGTGGCAGGCGTCTCAGACTGCCACTTAGACAGTAACTGTGGCGGGCCGCTCTTCTCCTACTGTAGAGGTTGGGAGTAATCATGTAGACCCACCACCTAGCACATTCGCTGTAAGTATTTTTATGACATATATAGTAGCTAGTCTTTTCAAGATGATATGTTTATGTATATATGTATATAAAATTCTTTACGTAAATTTCTAGGGGTTGAAGCTATGCCATCTAAAAAGTCAAGAATATATCATTATAGAGGCACAAGCTTACCCAGCCCTTCCAGGGAGATGTTTCATGGGACTCCAGTACCAGCTGGTGCGACTCGTGTGAGCCCGATACATATACTCCGCGATTGGAGGGATCTTCTACTGCCATATGCCCACCCAAATTCTAAAATGCTTGGTGAGGCAGAAGGCGAAGTGATAATATGGCCCAAAGAGGATGTCATCTATACTAATATTGTATGGTAAATTTATATTAAGTTAATTTGTTAGTGTGTATATATGAGTCAATTGATCTGAAATTATATATACAGGTCAAAAGGAAGAAACCCGCTACATCTCGGCCTCCACCTCCACCTCCTAAAGTACCAAGTTGGCTTCCAAGGGACCTACATGTTGACCTAGGTGTCGCACATTGCCCATATTTTGATAATGACTTAACCATTCCATTCATATGTATCTAACAAATCTATTTGAGATCATTGCAGATATTAGATACAAGAAAAGAATCACTTTTATCTCCAAAGCCTCTCTTCCGGCACATGCAAAACATGTGACTTTTAAACCGCTTTGTAATATAGCCCTTAGAGGCTTAGAACATTTTATGTAATCACTCATAATCATGTTTTGCATTGTATCTAAGATGGATAAAATGATTGGGACTCAAAAATCCATCATTTGTACAGTTTATGAAAATTCCAAAATACCCTTAACAGGGATTTTGTCGGCCGAATTCCAAACTCGGCCGATCCATATATTCTGGAATTTTCTGGGCTGTCGGCCGAGTTTCCAACTCAGCCGATCCCTGTTCGGTCGAGTTTCAATGGTAGGAAACTCGGCCGATCCACTGATCAGTCAAGTCTGAAGGTCGACCGATCGGTCGAGTTTCCCCATGGAAACTCGGCCGACAGTCTATCTCTCAGACTTGTCACCTAGTGTGTCGGCCGAATTGCCTTTAATGAAACTCGGCCGATCGGACTGTACTGGAATGCAGAAAAAGCAATTCCAACCGTTGGAGGAGTAGGTGGGACTCAAAATAGATCCGTTGCAAGTTGTAAAACGGCTAGTTTGTGCCACTTAACTCTCCCAACCTCAAAGGGACACCCTCAACTATAAATAGGACCTCTTGGACTTCATTCCAAGGTTGCTCATTCACATATGCTTGGTCCTAGCCTTAGTTGAGTGTTTTCTAATCCTTTGAGCCCATTTCTCTCTCTACCTTCAAAGCAAATTCGTGAGTATGAGTGAGTTAGGATCCCATGTATGAGAGCTATCATTTGTAATCTTGTAAAGCTCTCCTTTCCACTTCTCCCGTCTCCATTCTCTATGAAGATTGATTGAAGTTTCTTCTCCATGTGAAAGAGAAGAAGGTTGTTGTTCTTCCCCGAGTGAAGGAGAAGAAGGCTAGCTGCTCCAGGCCTCCAAGTGAAGGAGGAAGGTGCTAAAGCTCTCCAAGTGAAGGAGAGGTGCAAGGCAAAGCTCAAGCAAGATAGGTAAATCCTGCAAGGCCGAAGACTAAAGCAAGAGTGGGTAATTCCTTTGAAGAAGGTGGAAGACTACTTGCTTGGTGGGTAAGTCCTTGGTGAGGTAGAAGATCTTGGCTTGATATATAAGTCCTTGGATGGTTGGTAGTTGTAGCTTGTAATCTTATTGTGTGATATATATAAGAGAACCAAGTTACAAATCCTAGAGCCTAACCAACTCTAGGTAGTGGACTGACATTGCTCCTAAGTTTAGGACATGGAACCACTCTAAACCACCTGTCCAAGTGCATGCTTTCCTTGTCTCTTATCCTTGCTTTGTATGCTAGTTTAGGACATCAAATTGCTGTTTTGAATTAAGTTCTGCACTTAATATAATTTGGTGGTCTAATCACTTTTGTGAAGTTTGTGAAGCTCTATTCAACCCCCCCTTCTAGAGCCCATTGATCCAACAAGTGGTATCAGAGCAGGTCTTCTCCAAGCTACTTCAACAAGTAGGAGAAGATGGGCGATTCAGCTCTTGGGTCACTCAATCTTGAAGGAAGCTTCTCCATGAGACCCCCGGTCTTCGACGGCACAAACTTCCTATATTGGAAGAGAAGGATGCAATTCTACATCCAAGGCGTGAGCTACGAGATGTGGAAGATAGTCCATCTCAAGTATGAAGAGCCGAAGGGGAACATCACCACGTGGACGGAAGATGAGATGAAGCGTGCTCAACTCAATGCTAAAGCTGTGAGCATCATCTACGCCGCCCTTTCACCATCGGAGTTCAACCGCATCTCTTCTTGGGACACGGCGCATGAGATTTGGCATAAGTTGTGTGTCACCTATGAAGGGACGGAGCAAGTCAAGGAGGCCAAGGTCTATATGCTCGGCGGCCTACTTGAGAACTTCAAGATGGGGAAGAATGAAAGAGTTGCGGACATGTACACAAGGTTGAATGTCATCTTGAACAGCCTTGCAGCCCTTGGGAGTGTCATGGATAGAGGTACCATCAATGCAAAGATCTTGAGATCTCTTCCAAAGAGATGGGAGCCAAAGGTCACTTCAATTGAAGAAGTCTACAAGCTGAGCGAGTTGTCAACCGAGGAGCTGGTTGGTAATCTCCAAGCACATGAACCAAGGCTCGACAAGCAAGAGGAAGAGGAGAAAAGAGAAGAGAAGGAGTCCAAGAAGATGAAGGACACAGCCTTCAAAGCTCAAGTTGAAGAAATGATGCGGCAACAACAACTTGCCATGAAGTCTCCCTGCCCTTCCTCAAGCGAAGATGAAGGTGCAAATGATCATGAAGCCAACTATTCAAAAGGAAGACACTTCAAGGGCAAGCCATCATCCTCCACTCCTAGGTGCTACGAGTGTGGTCAAAAGGGCCACTACAAGAATGACTGCCCAAAAGCCAAGAAGGGCTATCATAAGAGCAGCCACAAGAAGGATGACAAATACAAAAGAGAAGCCAAGTACAAGAAGAAGAACAAGAAGGAGAGAAGACCCAAAGATGCAGCTCATGCGGCATGGGAGGAGTCTTCTACTTCAAGTTCCTCAAGCTCCGAGGATGGTGAATGTCACCTTGCACTCATGGCTTCTACTAGTGAAGAAGTAATTGAGGTAAGTGAGGTAAGCAAGGTAAGTGATGAAAGTTTACTTGATTTATCTAAGCTGATGAAAGTTTACTTGATTTATCTAAGGAAACCCTCATTGAAATGCTTAATGATTGTCAATCATCTTTTGCTAAATGTAAAGCTAAAAGAAAAAGATTAGGAAAGATAGTTGATGATCTCTATGCCAAGATTGACATTCTAGATCAAAATGAGAAATTACATCTTGATAGCATAGATTCTTTACAAGGGCAATTTCTAGACCTTGAACTTCAATATAATGGAGTAGAGGTTGAGAATGGTACTTATCTTAAAACTATTGAAAATCTTAAGATAGAGAACCAAAATTGCCTAGATGAGCTAGATGTTCTAAAAACTGAAAATGTTGAACTTAAGCTTATTGATGATGCTAGGAGAGATGCAGTGTATGCTTATCAAAGAGAAATTGTTGTCCTTAAATCTGAAAATGCTAAACTTCTTGCACAAACAAATGATTTATCTTCTAGACCTATCTTGCCTAGAAATGAAGTTGCAAACTTAACTCTTGAAAAAGACTCTCTTCTTACTAAAGCCCTCTGTCTTGAGGCCGACCTTTTGCATGCTAGAGAAGATCTTGCTAGTTTATCTACTACCATTACAAATCTTAGTGATGATAATGCTAAATTAAGATCTACTTTGCAAAGGTTTCTTTCGGGTAAGAAGTCTCTAAATGATGTTCTAGAGCACTCTACCAAACAAGTTGGTACTAGTGGTCTAGGATACAATGCGACTACTCCAAAAGGTAAGAAGAAGAAGAAGGGTAAGAAAAAGAGTGTGGAAACTCCAATTTTCAATGGAGAGTCTTCCGGCTCTAAAAACCCCATGGTATGTATGCATTGCAAATGTGATGATCATTATTCTACCTATTGTCCTTACAAGCCTAAGGGGACCAACCCAAATATGAAATGGGTCCCCAAGCTAACCCCGGACCCCAAAGTTTGAGTTGGGTTCCGACATCCTTTTTTCTTGCAGGTCACAAAGAAATGGATTGTTGATAGTGGCTGCTCTAAGCACATGACTGGAGAAATCAGCCATTTCAACAAATTTGTGAAGATGAAAGGAGGATCGGTAACCTTTGGGGACAACAAAAAGGGTAAGGTTATAGGTGAGGGTGATGTAGGTAATGAATTGTGCATTAAAAATGTTTTGCTTATTGATGGCCTACATCACAACTTAATTAGTGTTAGCCAATTATGTGATAATGGTTATTTTGTGCTCTTTACTTCCTTAGAATGCTTGCTTCTAGATTCCCTGTCCTATAATGTCATATATAAGGGAACTAGAAATGGTAATCTATATGTGATTGTTCTTGATGCTTTAAAGCCCATACTAAATAGATGCTTAGTCGTGGATAAAAATGATCTTTCGCTTTGGCATCGTCGTTTGGGTCATGTGAACCTACATCAAATGAAGAAACTGAACAAAAAGGACTTGGTTCGAGGACTTCCTAAATTGGATTTTGAAAAGGATGAGGAATGTCAACCTTGTACTCAAGGGAAACAAACCAAATCCTCCTTCAAATCCAAAGGAGTCATGAGTACCAAGAGAGTTCTAGAGCTTCTTCATATTGATCTCTTCGGACCTATGAGAACACAAACGCTTCGTGGCTCCAAGTATTGTCTTGTTATAGTCGATGATTTTTCTAGATTTACTTGGACTTTCTTTCTCGTTTCTAAAAGTGATACACTCGATGTTTTCTCGAGCTTTTGTAAATGAGTTGAAAACGAAGCTTCTTGTCATGTTGTTTCCATCCGTAGTGATCATGGGGGAGAGTTTGAAAATGATCTTTTTGAATGTTTTTGTGAAAAATCGGGTTATTCGCACAATTTCTCTTCTCCTCGCACACCCCAACAAAATGGAGTTGTTGAGAGGAAGAATAGATCGCTACAAGAGATGGCTAGAACCATGCTTCTTGAGTATGACACTCCTAAGAAGTTTTGGGCTGAAGCCGTTAGCACCTCATGTTTTGTGCAAAACCGAGTTTTCACTCATCCAACTTCTAAGAAAACCCCCTATGAACTATGGCGCGGTAGGAAGCCGTCAATTGATTTCTTTCATGTGTTTGGATGTCCGTGTTTTGTTTTGAACACCAAGGACTCTCTCGACAAGTTTGATCCGAAATCCTACAAGGCTTTCTTCCTAGGCTATAGCACTACTAGCAGGGCTTTTAGAGTGTTTAACATTGAACTATCTAAAATAGAAGAATCTATAAATGTTAAATTTATTGAAACTAACCCTGGTTTTGGCAAGCATTTGGGTGATGATGATGTTGCAGATGAAATCATTCCTGTCTTAAAAGAGCTCAACATCAAAGACAAAGGTAGGCAGGTTGAAGAAGAAGAGAAAGAAGAGGAAAGGAAGGATCCCACTCCCCGCTTTGCAAAGAATCACCCCAAGGAGTTGATCATTGGCAACCCGTTTGAAAGAGTGAGGACACGAGCTGCACACAACAAAGAACAAGCAGACAGTGCCTTCATCTCTCAACTGGAGCCAAAGAACATCAAAGAGGCCCTTGGCGATGATGAGTGGATCCTTGCCATGCAAGAAGAGCTTGAGCAGTTCGAGAAGAACCGTGTGTGGACCTTAGTGCCAAGACCAAATGATAGAAAGATCATTGGTACCAAATGGGTTTACCGCAACAAGCTTGATGAGCAAGGAAAAGTGGTAAGGAACAAAGCAAGGTTAGTAGCACAAGGTTACAATCAACAAGAAGGTATTGATTTTGATGAAACCTATGCTCCTGCTGCTAGATTAGAATCTATTCGTATGCTACTTGCCTTTGCTAGTTATAAAAATTTCTTGCTTTATCAAATGGATGTTAAAAGTGCGTTTTTAAATGGTACAATCGAGGAGGAAGTATATGTTGCTCAACCTCCAGGCTTTGAAAATGATAAGTTACCCAATCATGTCTATTTCTTGCAAAAAGCTCTCTACGGACTCAAACAAGCACCTCGAGCTTGGTATGAGAAACTAAAGAACTTTTTGTTAGATAACGGGTATATCATGGGCAAAGTTGATTGTACTTTGTTTCTAAAACACACTTCCACCCATTTTCTCATAATTCAAATATATGTTGATGATATTATATTTGGCGGAACTGACCTTGATCTTTGCAAAGAGTTTGGTTCTCTTATGCAGAGTGAATTCGAGATGAGTATGATGGGTGAGCTGACCTTCTTCCTCGGCTTCCAAATCAAACAAACCAAGGAGGGTAACTTCATCAACCAAGGCAAATACACACTTGAACTTCTTAAACGCTTTGGGATGGAGAACATGAAGCCAATGGATACACCCATGTCAAACACTGCCAAACTTGACAAGGATGAAGAAGGTGAGAAGGTAGATGAGAAGCTCTATAGAGGTATGATCGGAAGTTTACTTTACTTAACTGCCTCTAGACCTGATATAATGTTTAGTGTTGGCTTGTGTGCTCGCTTTCAATCAAGCCCTAGGAAATCACATCTTGTTGCTGTCAAGAGGATTTTGAGGTACTTAGCCAAAACTCCAAATTTTGGACTATGGTACCCTAAGTCAAGGGACTTTACTCTTGTAGCATATAGTGATGCTGACTACGCAGGTTGCTTGATTGATAGAAAGTGCACAAGTGGCACTTGCTTCCTCTTGGGACCATGCTTGGTGTCTTGGTTCTCCAAGAAACAGAGCACAATGGCATTATCAACTACCGAAGCTGAATACATTGCAGCCGGAAGTTGTTGTGCCCAGGTCCTATGGATGAAGCAAATGCTCCAAGACTTTAACATTCATTTTGATGCTTCTCCTATTTTCTGTGATAACACTAGTGCAATACATCTTTCTTATAATCCAATATTGCATAGTAGAGCTAAACACATAGAAGTTCGCCATCATTTTATCTGTGATCACATTGTCAAAAAGGATATTTATATCACACATGTGGATACGGAAAATCAGTTGGCCGACATTTTCACTAAACCGCTTGCTAGAGAACAATTTAACTTTATTAGATCAAAATTGCTCATAATCTCTCTTGATGATGTTGAATTGCTCTCTAATTAGTTGGTTACATCTTATGTGTGTTGCTCTTGCTTATAAATGCTTTGATTGCTCAAAATGCTTATTTTTGATAAAATTTCTCTTGTTTCTATCTCTTCTTTGGGCTTTTTCTCACAAATCGGGTTTTAATCGACAAATAGTACCCTATGATGATGGGAATGTGTCTAAATATGCTTAATATACAATCTAGTCCAACCAGAAAAATTGCATTCGGTCATTTGAGGCTAGGGCTAGATTTTAGGTTTTTTCCTCATCAGGGTTTCTGTCGGCCGAGTTTCCAACTCGGCCGATCGGTCGGGTACAGGGCACCTGTGCGCTCTGTCGGCCGAGTTTCCTTTTCCTGGAACTCGACCGATCGGCGGCAGGCTGGTTTAATATTTTATAGGAATCGGCCGACTTGCTCCCTCTCAACTAGAGCAAAGTCGACCGAACCCTAGCCGTCCAGCCCGACCCTTCCTCCCCTGGTGCTCCTCTCTCTCTCTCCGGCCGTTTTCGCCCCCAAATCGACCCGTTCATTTGTTCTTGCTGTTCTTGGTGTGACACCTGCTCTCTCTCTCTCCGTGTGGATCGGCTCCATCTCCTCGTTTTCCTCTCCAATGAGGTCCCAACGCCGGAAACGTGCCGTTCCCGCCCCTGCCCCTGCGGTTCCTCTTGCGCCTAGGTATATGGCATTTGATAATCTTTCTTTTGTTGACAATGCTGCTGTTGCTCGCTACAAAGAGCTCCTTCCTCGCTCTCCCTTTCCTTTTCGAGCTCTTTATCAGCCCCATAGCTTTCACACCGACCTTTTCGAATCTTGTCAACTCTTTCGCACACATCATCTTGAAGCTCTTTGTATTGAGGATGCCCGTTTTCATAACCTAAAATACAGCTCCAAAGCCGTACGTCAATTCTACGCTAACTTGCGGTGGAATTACGACTCTTTGGTTCCCCCTTCGGACACCTCAATCGTTTTGACGTCTATGATTGCCGGCCAACCTTTTCATATTACCGAACGCTCGTTCAATCTTTATCTAAATGGCAATGTTGGCACGACTTCGTGGATTACCGATTACCCTGCTTATCTTGATCTCTTGTATCCCGAGGACGTCTATAGGACCATTGAGGTTGACTTGACTGATATTCATAAGTTTCTCAAGCAACCCGATTTTCCTTATAGAAAGAAGGGCACTCTGCCATCTTCTGCCCTGTCCTCTCCTCGCCGTGTTTTGGCGTTCGTTCTCAGTTGTAATGTCCATCCCAAGAAAAATCAAACGGACATCACTGAGAATACAGCTATGATGATGTATCTGCTTTTGAAAAACCAAGGAGTCAAATGGGCTCGTTACATCCTTCACCATATGACCTGTTTTGACTCGGGAAAGAACACCAAGGGAACACATCTTCCATATCCTGCCCTAATTTGTGGTCTTTTCCAGCATGCCACTGGAAAATCTCTCTTTACCGATTTTCTCTACCTCCCTGATCGTAAAGGAGTTTATATCAGTGAGACCACTCTTCAAAAGAGTGTCCCTACCTCTGGTGCATCATCTTCTTCTGCTCCACCTCCACCTCCACCATCATCTGATGCACCTCCTCCTCCACCCTCCATAGCTGCACCACCTCCTCCTGAGCCATCTTTCCGACCTCCTCCGCAGCCGGCTTTTGCTGACTTCCATGTCTCCAATGAGGCCCTCATGGGGTACCTCATGCATCAACAAGCCTACAACATGCAGGTCCAGCAACATCACCATCAGGATCTGTGCCACATCATGTCTTCCATGTCTTTGACTTGCCCTCAGCCCTACCCCACCTACGAGCCCTACCCCGGTGGTGACTACGCTTCTTTTGCGTATAGTCAGTTTTATCCTCCTCCACCCCCTTCTGCTTCCTCTGATCACTCTGCAGGTGGATACTCTCCTCCGGATCTGGCGCTCCCAGGTGGTCGTTTGTCTGAGCTTCTGGCCCAGTACACTTCTTCTGCTCCCCCTATTGAGGTTGCCTATGAGTTACATGCTCTAGGCATGTCTTGGGCCGAGCAGAGTGCGAGGTGGCCCGGGCGTGCTTTTGGTCCTCCAGACGAGGATATGGCTGACCAGGAGGATGCTGAGACTGACGCTGATGAGGCTACTGCGACGGATGCTGAAGACAAGGATGTGGATGATGATGCCGATGCTGAAGATGAGGCTACACCAGCTGCTGCTCCTCCTTCCGATGATGGAGATGAGGACTACCAGCCCGACGAGGACATGGAGGCTGCCGTTGATGATGTTGACATAGATTAGTGTAGCTTAGAGTTGATGTGTCTAGTTTAGTCTCGGATGACCATGATATATCTTTTTGGACTATGATTGTATTATTTACATTAGGCACATCATCTGAGTTGTACTATTGCTACTCCGTTTGTCTGTGTAGTTTTTGTCTTATGGTTTCTTTTGGAAACACTTTGTATGGCTTATCTTATAGTGTGTTCCATATTTTGATGAATGACAGGTTTTGCTTTCGTGCTTTATCTTGGTGTTTATTTGTCTCTCTGTGATTTGGTTGATTGAGTGTTTGGAGAAGACCTTGCTTTTATGCTCTTCTACCCCCCCTGCCTTTTTGAGATGACAAAGGGGGAGAAAGACCTCAATCATATTGCTTTTATTGCTTGTATGGTTCTTTTCTTGTCTATAAACTACAATGCATCTATACTTGTTTAGAATCATATAATATATATATATGCTATGGTTGCTTGTGTGTTAACTAACCATGCAGGAATGAGTAAGCATGAATTGAGGGGGAGCATTACAAATGGATCATATTTGCATCCCCTTGCAATTCCCTAAAGAAAAGGTATAATTTTCACATTTTTTTCAATATGTTGAGGAATGGTTTGTCATTGTCAAAAAGGGGGAGAATGTTGACCTAGGTTTCGCACATTGCCCATATTTTGATAATGACTTAACCATTCCATTCATATGTATCTAACAAATCTATTTGAGATCATTGCAGATATTAGATACAAGAAAAGAATCATTTTTATCTCCAAAGCCTCTCTTCCGGCACATGCAAAACATGTGACTTTTAAACCGCTTTGTAATATAGCCCTTAGAGGCTTAGAACATTTTATGTAATCACTCATAATCATGTTTTGCATTGTATCTAAGATGGATAAAATGATTGGGACTCAAAAATCCATCATTTGTACAGTTTATGAAAATTCCAAAATACCCTTAACAGGGATTTTGTCGGCCGAATTCCAAACTCGGCCGATCCATATATTCTGAAATTTTCTGGGCTGTCGGCCGAGTTTCCAACTCAGCCGATCCCTATTCAGTCGAGTTTCAATGGTAGGAAACTCGGCCGATCCACTGATCAGTCAAGTCTGAAGGTCGACCGATCGGTCGAGTTTCCCCATGGAAACTCGGCCGACAGTCTATCTCTCAGACTTGTCGCCTAGTGTGTCGGCTGAATTGCCTTTAATGAAACTCGGCCGATCGGACTATACTGGAATGCAGAAAAAGCAATTCCAACCGTTGGAGGAGTAGGTGGGACTCAAAATAGATCCGTTGCAAGTTGTAAAACGGCTAGTATGTGCCACTTAACTCTCCCAACCTCAAAGGGACACCCTCAACTATAAATAGGACCTCTTGGACTTCATTCCAAGGTTGCTCATTCACATATGCTTGGTCCTAGCCTTAGTTGAGTGTTTTCTAATCCTTTGAGCCCCTTTCTCTCTCTACCTTCAAAGCAAATTCGTGAGTATGAGTGAGTTAGGATCCCATGTATGAGAGCTATCATTTGTAATCTTGTAAAGCTCTCCTTTCCACTTCTCCCATCTCCATTCTCTGTGAAGATTGATTGAAGTTTCTTCTCCATGTGAAAGAGAAGAAGGTTGCTGTTCTTCCCCGAGTGAAGGAGAAGAAGGCTAGCTGCTCCAGGCCTCCAAGTGAAGGAGGAAGGTGCTAAAGCTCTCCAAGTGAAGGAGAGGTGCAAGGCAAAGCTCAAGCTAGATAGGTAAATCCTGCAAGGCCGAAGACTAAAGCAAGAGTGGGTAATTCCTTTGAAGAAGGTGGAAGACTACTTGCTTGGTGGGTAAGTCCTTGGTGAGGTAGAAGATCTTGGCTTGATATATAAGTCCTTGGATGGTTGGTAGTTGTAGCTTGTAATCTTATTGTGTGATATATATAAGAGAACCAAGTTACAAATCCTAGAGCCTAACCAACTCTAGGTAGTGGACTGACATTGCTCCTAAGTTTAGGACATGGAACCACTCTAAACCACCTATCCAAGTGCATGCTTTCCTTGTCTCTTATCCTTGCTTTGTATGCTAGTTTAGGGCATCAAATTGCTATTTTGAATTAAGTTCTGCACTTAATATAATTTGGTGGTCTAATCACTTTTGTGAAGTTTGTGAAGCTCTATTCAACCCCCCCTTCTAGAGCCCATTGATCCAACACTACACACCTCATTAGGTCCTAATTGTAGGAGTATGGCAGTATGGATAGACGAACATAATTCAAATTGTCCTATAAATGTTACTATTCCGGCGGATGTTGCAGGTCAATCATACGATAACAATCTATTTATACAAGTTTTGCATACATATTAATGCATATGTAATACAAATTTTGCATACGCATTAATACATATGTATTAATGCAGGTCAGTCATATGATAACAAGCTATTTATACAAGATATTTTGGAGTTGTTTCATTATGATTGGCTGAACACATCTATGATGGATATGTGGATATGGTGAGATCTTGTTTATACATCCATATACCTTGTTTTATATACGGTGATCTGGTTTCTTATATATTAATGCATATGCAATACATGTTTTGTAGCTACTTACACATGATATGTACAGATTTTGCATTTTCCCATGTGGGATTTTTTGTTCCATCTTTGATTAGTCTTGTAGATACAAACCCTTCTTCAGTTACTTCATACTAATGTGCTACTTTTAAATATTTTGGTAAAAATAAGAAGACGGTGATAATAGCTCCATTCAATGTCGAGTAAGTTTACTTTGCTTATAATTTGGACTTAAGAAAATTATATTTTTATTGTGGATTTTGAATTATTAATTTTTAACTTTCTTACCTATAGTGGTAAGCATTGGGAGTTACTAGTTATTTTCCCCAAGACGTTCACTGTCTATTATCTAGATCCTGCGGGGAAGGAATTGAATACATTATATGGACACACAATGAAAAGGTCATTACTCCCGTGATAAATATTTCATATTTTTATATCCATTAACATATGTTATTACATTACTATTTAGTTATGCAATTTAATGTGTTACATTAACATGTAGGACTTTACAAGAGTTCTAAAAAGCTGGAGGAAAGGTCCCTCGGAAAAAGAATCAACCACTAATTTGGCAGAATGTGAAAGCAATTTCCCAACTCCAATGTATATATATTTTATGTGAACTGTGCTTATTTGTATTTTTGAATATTTTGTATGTTTCAATTTATAGTGTGCTACACAAGACAACGGTTGGGCATGTGCCTACTATGTGATGCGATTTATAGACCTAATCATCAAACATGCCGCAATGGAAATCGATATTATACATAAGGTATTATATATAGTCTCATTAGATAATATGAAATATATCAATCTTATTATATATTATTAATTATATATATACGTCATTCTCTTTTCAGGTGTTTAAAACTGACTTCAGTACAGGTGGAAAGTTATTAGATGTACATACTCCATATACGAAGGAGGAATTAGATGTTGTAAGAGAAGAATGGGAAAAAGCCCTACAAGTAGTGGGAATTTTTAAATATAATTGGGATTCTGATGACAATGATGACGATGATGAATAAAGAATGATATTTCTAAACTTTGTTCTCATAATTATTTTTGTGTGAATGTGAATGACTTTTTCTGAATTGTCATATGTGTGAATGTGAATGACTTTTTCTGATCAATACATGAATGTTTCTACATGTGTCTGAATGTGAAAACAGATGAAATAAATAGAATTGAATGTGAATGTAAATGACTTTGCAGGTTTCTACATGTATCTAATCAATACAAGTGTATGAATGTGAATGACTTTGCAGGTTTGTGGCATGTTGTTGGTTGATATCAATGGATGCTATAAACCTTTAGTTCAGAACTAAACTACAGGTTCTGCATCCTGCTGACCAGCCACACAGTAGGTCTACAAACTAATAAGAAAAAAAAATCAGAACATAGGTGTCGGTTATTTGTATAAAACTGACACCAAAGACATACGGTGTCAGTTATTAGCATAAAACCGATGTCTTTGAGCCCTCGTTAGCTTGGTGGTGGGAAGGGTTATGGCGTCGGTTTTTGTTTAATAATCGACGTCTTTAACCATGATATAGTTTCGGTTTTCATTAATAATCAACGTCTATAGTTCCCTTGTTGGTGTATTTTTGGTGGCGGAAAGGGTTATGGTGTCAGGTTTTTTTAATAACCAACGTCTTAAACCATGATATAGTGTCGCTTTTCTTTAATAACTGATGCCTATAGTTTCCTTGCTGGCACATTTTCGGTGGCGGGAAGGGTTATGGTGTCGGTTAGAAACCGACGATGAAGGTGTCGACTTTTAGCGACACCCACTTGGGTGTCACTTACAAATCGACGCTAAAGTCTCTAAATAACCGACGCCAAAGGCCTTTTCTGTAGTAGTGAAAACACAATAAATATTGACTAAAAACCCATAGAAATGACTCATACTTCTCATCCAACAACAAGGTTGAAGAAAAGAACACTAAATTATGATGGTGATCAACACCACCAAACATTCCAAAAACCATCGAATACTTATTGGTACGATAAGTCATATAAAATACAATGGAATAACTAAAGAGTGCACAATCATCAATAGAGATGGGATAAAACCAAAACAAATGGGTCAAGCAACAATCAGAATCTTTTTTATATGTATAAAAGAATTCAAAATCCAAGACTTTGAAGCTTGCAAAATGATCTAACACCATATCCACATCATGATCTGCAAACTCTTTTCTCTTCCTACTGAGGTGTCCATCAGCTTGTCTACTTGTAAATGTCAACTTGTCATAACCACCAGAATCGGATACTATTAATGTAAGTTGCTTAGACACATGTATGTTTGCTTGACTCATAGATGAAATAATGTCTTTTTGGCTTTGATCTAAAGATGAATTACACTTCAAATAGCGTAGATGAGCAACATCTACAAGATCATGTTTGTGATCCTCAACAAATGCACTAACAACCCATCTGGAGGACTTGTCCAATGTCAATCTAAGCATAGCTTTGCACCCACACCTTTTTATTGAACGTCTATGTTTCTTGGATAATCTATCATTTAGACCAGCAACATCTTCACAAAAATGACTCAAAAGACCATTAGATCTCTTTGAACACTTATTTTCACCTTGTTTATCACAAACCAAATATTTTTCTAGCAAAACCTTAGTACGAACTTGATAACAATTATCATCTCTCTTGACATTAAAACCAATCAAACCATCATATCTAAAATAAAAAGCTATACCATCATCTAAACTTCCAAAACCAAGACCAATCCTAGGGATATCAGCTGTAGAAAGGATCTCACAATCAACATATGAAAAGGAATGTAGGTTATCATCATAGTCAATAATAGCATTGCTAGCATCACTATCAAGGTAGGGATCCATAACAGTAACAACCTCACAATCAAAAACCTACACAAAATGAAAGGATGGCACACTTTTAGTAAATAAAAGTTGAAAAATATAATGTAGACAAACCTTGAGTAAAACAAAGGTAGTAAACTATAATGGAGACACACATGAAGTAACTATAAGTAGTGCATTGTAATAGGCCAAATAGACAGTAACTAAAAGCAGTGCATTGTAATGGAACCACACAAATAGCAAACAAAGACAATGTACTGAAATGAGAACGACATAAAGAGTAAAACAAAGGTAGTAAAATGTAATGGAGAGACACATGAAGTAATTGAAAGCTTTGCACTGTAATAGGCCAAATAGACAGTAACTGAAAGTAGTGCATTGTGGTGGAACCACACAAAGAGCAAATAGAGATAATGTACTATAATGAGAATGACACAAAGAGTAAAAATATGAAATATAATGCAATGAGAAACACATAGAGAGTAAACAGAGATAATGTACTACAATGAGAACCACACAAGAATGCTATGAATGAAAAAGAATGAATATTAAACATGGGCATGTTTCTAATTAAAAGTTGTCCTTAAGAAAGCTACGAATGAATCCCTAAAATAAGAGGGAATATTAAAAAATTTAGTACAAGACAAGTTATTGGCTAGTAGGGAATAGGTTAAATCTTCTATATATATCATATCAACTAGTTTAGGAGGAAAATCTTGGAAACAAACTGGTCGACAAGTCCTTCCGATGAGAATAGATGTTTAGTGGCCCACCGGAAGGCTAAGTAGGTTTCCAAAGTTGCTGGGAAACATCGATCCGTATGATCAAAATGCTCGCCGATGAGAATTTGGAGGTTGCGCGCAAGCGGGAATGGGAAATTAAGTACTCAGTGGAGGAAAGAACAGTAGTTAGGGAGTTGAGGAGGAGAGCGCGGTGGTTAGGGAGTTGAGGAGGAGAGTGTTGGCCTCTAGACTCTCTATAGCCGTGTTCTTCTCCTTCTCTCTATCTGTCTTCTCTACTTGGCTTGTTCTGGGTTACAGATTGATCGTGCTCCACAACTCGTCGATCTCCCCTCCCTGTTTCAATTTCTATCTCTAACTTTTCTTTGGCCTTGACAGAGACAAGTAGCACCAAGAGTACCGCAACGGAGCTTCACGCCATGGTGCTTTAGGCGGTAGTGTGGCACAACGTGAGAGAAAGATGTTGGTGGCACAAACTAGTAAATAGATCGAAATCTATAAGCCACGGGAGGCACAGGTAGCTAAATTAAATCTGCGACAGGAAGCAAATAGATACCCATATATATATATATATGTATATATATATATTAAAGGAATTTTGTACCTAAGTACATGTATCTTATATGTACCCATCTTCATTTATGATGTTTATTGTAATGACCCCGCCTCCCAGTAACCCCCAATTAAGGGAGACCAAGAGATTAGAGTCGTTAGTCCCATTTTTAGATCAAAGGTTTGACAAATAATCAATAACAATTATCAAATTCTACCAACTATACAGAAATATGGTATAAATTAAAACTTTTTGCATACCTTTGATAAACTTGGATTACTAATCATCTATCCATATTAGAGAATATTCAAACTAATCATCCTCGATTGATAATCATCATTTAATTCTGCATATGCCACTTTACTGTTTGTTCTTTTCACTTGTACCAAAAATGCCGACAATCAAAACGTCGGTCAGCATCAAGCTGGTATGTGGGGGAAACAATAATCATGCAACTATGATAGCAAGGTAATTAGACAATTATCATTTAACAACCAAGATTATGACTTAAGCAATACTACTCAATCCTTACTTATCCCCTATCTTGGTGTTGTCCCTAAAGTGGACCTTGACACTACCTTCATCATGGTAGATCCCCATTAAACCCTGCATGATCCTACCTAACAGGTAGATCAATATCTAGGGTTGAGTCGCATGGCACTACCCATAGGTAGCCCAATCCCTAACTCATGGTGTGCTGAAGAGTCGCATGGCACTACCCATAGGTAGCCCAATCCCTGACTCAAGGTGACTTGATGGACCTACCCCATTGGTAGCCATGTACTAAGTCATCCAATGACCTGATGGACCTACCCCATAGGTAGCCACGTACTAGGTTAAACTATTAAGCCATAGAGGGGACTAGGATATGAGCTAGTAGGCACATATCTTAAGTGATAGTCATATCCACATTATAGTTTGCTTGAATTAAATTCATCCAATAGTTTAATTCAAGCCATGAGGGAAACATCGATAAAATCCTCAGAAAACAAATTCGAAATAATCATAAGCGTAACCACATACCTATTAGGATGATTTGAGAAAGAAATAATCCATGCAAATAAGAAATCCAAGCAAGCACACAAGATCTTGAAATAATCATACAATTTCCTTTTAATACTCATGTCATCAAGATCTATTAAACCTAGCTTGGTTACTAGGGTTTCTAATTCAATTTTAGGGTTTCCATTGCAATTAGGGTTTCCCTTCATCTTTTACTATTTTCAACCCTAATTTTATACCATTACTCATAAACCCTAATTAACTCATCTATTCTTCATTGTTAAGGTTATCTTAACAACATATAGCCCTATTTTCATATTAAAGTCACCATTAACCATCAATTAAGTTCATTAAGCTTCTTTTACATTAATGCTACCATTTTTATCTTTTTAATCCATGACAAGATCATTATGATCCTTTATCATCAATTCATAGTTCATTATAATCTAAATCACATATGAGCTCTATTGGTCATTAATTCTACCTTTTTATTCATTAGAAAACCCTAATTACTACATTAAGGGTATTTATTCACAATTAGAAACTTTTATACTCAAAATAGCTTAGAATTATCATTTTCGACTTTAATCATGATTTTGAACAACTAAAGCTATTAAGAGTCATAATTACCATTATTAGGGTTTCAAGGCCCATTAAAGCATATTTATGCACATGAAACTCTAAATTAACCAATTACATGCAAATTCCATCCTTTTTGTGCTTAATGTACCTTTTTACAATTAACAGGTGAATATCAAATCATCCATTAAACCCTACTAAAAGCATTAATAATCTCTAAATAGGGTTTCTTAATCGTTAATTCATTACAGTTGATAAATTACACTACTTTTCGAATTGCAAAACTAATTAGGCTACAAAACTATTTTTTTTGCATTCCTCGTGTTCTGCTGAGCAAAATTCATATATTATGTGTATCCATCCGAGCTACGGTTAATTAGCTATGAATTTTGCAAAATTACTTACTTTGGGCCAATCAAAGGGCACCACGTCACTCTGTTCCATGCAATGTTGCTTGGCTATTGGAAATATAACAAATTATCATTTATACCCTTGGTTAAGTGAGTTGGTTCTTCAGCCCGCAGAGGGCATAACCATCCAACACAACTTTTCCTTTCTTCAACCTCGGGTAGGTCGATATCTGCTACCCTAGCTGTCGATTTACAGCAAACACGAGTGTGCCCCTTCCTCTCCAAAGTCCGGCGACCATCAGGGACAATCCCCCTACCTCTGATACCCCTCCCCGCACTCAGGGCGGTCCTCAGCTTGCGCCCAAGAGGGCTGGTTTGTGTTGGCCGTGTCCACGACCACCAGCAGTTCTTGCAGCCATGCTGCCTTTGTCACGCATAGGTTCGAGCATGGTGATGACGACTGAGCTCCTCTTTGGCGTCATGGAACCTCTCTCATTGACTGTGGCGACCCCACGAGTCCTCACTGCCCCAGGGTTAGACGTGCTCTCCTCGACTAGGGTTTGAAGAAAGAAGGAGGAGGAGAAGAGAGTGACACATGTGGGATCTCTCAAACTCGAGCCTAAAGCCCTACCCCTTATATAGGGGAGGGTCTTGATGCCCTAAGATGCTTGCCCACGAAGCAACATGGTTCTTTCCCAATAGGAATCCAATTCCTATTTTGAGAAGAAAGATTCTATTTCTCCTAAACATCTTTTTGATATACTTTATTATTTGGATATTTAGGAATATGAAAATCCTCTCCCTTACTCTCTTTATACTTGCCTTCTAATTCATTGATCACGAAATTAAGTTTTCCTTTAGTAGAAAATACAACTTCTTTAACAATTCCAAGAAATTCATTAATTATACATCATATTATCCTCTTATGTTCTATTATTGGTATTTTCTCTCTCTTTCTTTTTTATTGGGACTCCTTGGATCCCAAGACACTCTATTATTTCGAAATCCTTTTTAAGGATACTTATTATCCTTCTTGATGCATTTATTTCTATTATTTTTCTCATCATCATCCATGAGGTGGAATGAGTGCCCATCCCATGCTCTTCATATCTACCTAGATGATCTTAAGTCCTTCCCGTCTCTCTTTCAAGAAATTCTCTGATGTAACTAGTTGAACTAGTATCCAAAAAAAAATCTCTTTTTGAGACTTTCTCTTTATCTTTCTTTTTATTTACCTCATTGGCATTCCATTTATCATTAGGAATCCTTTGGATATGAAATTCCACCAAGGATAACTGAATTATACCTCTTTTCACTTATTTCCCATATTTTATCATTATTTTCAATTTCTTTCCTAATAAAGAAATACTTAATTGATTTTTTCTTTTCTTATTGCATTTTCTTTGCAACCTAGGACTACTTGGGACCCAAGGAACCCAAGAGGAAAGCAATCTACCTTTGGATCATATTATTTTGCCTTCTAGAGGTTTCCACATCTCTCTTTTCTCCAAAAACTCAATTATTCATTTATTAATTGAATTTCCTTGTTATTGGGCACAATAGTCAATAAAGCCCACAACACAATCATCAAGGCTATTGTAAATGAAATCTGTTTATTCAAAATAAAGTATATCATTATTTGTTCCAATATCTTTAATATGATAAATTACATTTCTCTCCAAAAGAACCCAAAAGTTGGGGTTGTAACATCCTTCCCCTCTTATAGGAATTTTTCCCTCAAAATTCCATCAAGAAAACAAACAATTCAGGATAAGACTTTTCCATGTCCATCATTGACCCCTATGTGGCTTTACCTTATCCATGGTGCTTCCAAAGAAGCTTTATCATCACATATCCTTTTCTCTGAGATATTTCACCTTGGCATCTATAAACCTCACAGGTGACTCATGTCATTTTAGCCTCCCTTGGGGCTCACTAGGTTCATTGCTCTGCACATGGTCCAGGTACCTCACATAGTGCTCTAAATTGGACACATGGAACTCATCACACATCACATTATCCTGAGGGGTAAGGGCAAAACATAACCTTCTCCACCAAACCATGTCAGAATGACCCATGCATCGGGGACTCGACTCTCTTAGCTACACTACTACAGAAACGGCCTTTGGCGTCGGTCGTTTAACCCCATTTGGCGTCGGTTTCCGACCGACGCCTATGTGGGCGCCGCTAAAGGTTGAACACTTCGGCGTCGGTTTTTTAACCGACGCCTATTTGTCCTATTGGCGTCGGTTGTTTAGTAAATTACCGCCGCCAAAAGTGTTCGCGCCACAGAAAATGGCGTCATCTAGGGCACTTTGTGCGTCGGTTATTTACTACACAACCGACGCCTATATGGAATATAGCATCGGTGTTTTAGTAGATAACCGACACATTTTCTGTGGCGCGAACACTTTTGGCGTCGGTTATATACTAAACCACTGACGCCTGTACTTCAAGACGACACGGCCGTGCTTCCCTGCACGGCCGTGCTTCCCTGCACGGCCGTGCTTCCCTGCACGGCTGTGTTAGTACTATAGGCGTCGGTTTTATATGAATAACCGACGCCATTTACACCACGGCCATGCTATCCTGCACGGTTGGGTTGTTTGTACTATTAGGCGGCGGTTTTATCAAATAACGGACGATGTATGTCTTTGCTGACGGTTTTCGATAAATAATCGACGCCATTTACACCACGGCCGTGCTATCCTGCACGGTTGGGTTGTTTGTACTATTAGGCGGCGGTTTTATCAAATAACCGACGCTGTATGTCTTTGCTGATGGTTTTCGATAAATAACCGACGCCTATTTATATTTTTTTTTCATATCAGTTTGCAGGCCTGCTGTGGCTGGTCAGTAGGATGAGAACCTGCAGTTCAGTTTTCTGAACTGCAGGTTTACGACATCCATTGATATCAGCCTACAAACAGGCCGCAAACCTGCAAAAGTCACAAGCAAAATTCTACACAAGTACATACATTCAGACATCAATTCAATTCTCACATTCACACATATAGAAACATTCAAATACATGTATTAACATTCAGAAATATTCATTTACATAGTATCATTCATTATCGCTATCAACATCCCAATTATATCTTACAGTTGCCACTGCTTGTATGGCTTTTGCCCATTCTTCTCTTACTTCATTTAATGCTTCCATCGTATATGGAGCATGTATATTTTTTAAACGTTTACCTATAGTGTTGTCAGTTTTAAACACCTGCAAAGAGAATGATGTATATATATAAGTAATAATATAAAAATAATATAAGATTGATATATTGCATACTAACTAATGAGACTATATATAATACCTCATGTATGGTATCGATGTCCAATGCGGCATATTTGATAATCATCTGCATAAATCGCATCACATAGTATGCGCATGCCCAGCCATTGTCTTGTGTAGCACACTATAAATTGAAACATACAAAATAATACAACTAAGCACAATTCACATCAATAATATATATATTCGAGTCGGGAACTTACTTGTAGGTTCTGCCAATTTATTGGCTGGTTCTTTTTCCTTGGGACCGTTCCTCCAGCCTTTTTGAATGCATATAAACCCCTACATTTTAATATAACACAATAAATTGCATAAGTAAATAGTAATGTAATAAAAGATGTTAACGGATATAAAAATGAAATATTTCTCACCAGAATAATGGCATTCTCATTACGTGTCCAATTTTAGTGTTCAATGTACTCCCCGCAGGATCTAGATAATAAACAGTGAATGTCCCGGGGACAATAACTAGTAACTCCCAATGTCTACCGCTAGAAGTAAGAAGTTAACAATTAATAACTCAAAATGCAAAATAAAAATGGAATTTTCTTAAGTCCAAATTATAAATAAAGTAAACTTACTTGACATTGAATGGAGCTATTATTATCATCTTCTTTTGCTGACCAAAAATTGTAAAAGCATCTATACAGTATTGTTGAACATTATCAGGGTCTTTAGCTACCAAACTAATCAATGATGGAATCAAAAATCCCACATGATCAAATGCAAATTGTTTGCAATGATCTTCGACTAGGTAGCTGCAAAACATATAGGCGTATGCATTAATATATAAGAAACCAGATCACCGGATCTTACACAAGGTATATGGATGTATAAACAAGATCTCACCTTATCCATGTCTCTATCATTGATGTATTCAGCCAATCATACATAAACAGCTCAATAATATCTTGTATAAATAAAGAGCTATCGTATGATTGACCTGCATAATCTGCATCTAAAGAAATAATTATAGGGCAATGTACATTATGTGCCCGTAGCCAACATGCCATTCCCCTACAAGCAGGACCTAACGGGTATGTTAGGTCAGTTGGAACCCAATCGGGTAATGCGGGAAGTGGAAGTGGAGGCCTAGGTGCTCCTGGTGTCTTCTTTTTAACCTGTACATATAATTTCAGATCAGTTGACATCATATATACACATTAACAGTCTAAATCAATGTAAATTTATCTTACAATTTCAGTCGTGTAGACGACATCTGCTTTGGGCCACAATATCACCCCGCCTTCTGCATCAGCAAGTCTATCAATATCCGGGTGGGGATATGGCAATGTAGCTTCTCTCCAATCAGGTAACACACGTGTCGGGCTCACACGAACGTAGCCCTGTGGCATTGGAGTCCCGTGAAACATTGCCCCAGGAAGGGACGGGTAAGCCTGCGCCTCTGCAACAACGTAGTCTTGCATTCTTAAGCGGCATGGCTTCAATGCCTACAAATTTACGTAAAGAATATTATACATATATACATATCATCTTGAAAACATAACAACTTGAAAAGACTAACTACAATGTCATAAACAATACTTACAGCAGACGTGCTAGGCGATGGGTCTCCAGGATTACTCGCAGTCTGTGCATCAGGAGAAGAGTGGGTCGCCATAGGCGTATTGGAAGCCTGAGATGCCTGCCACCGCAGCAATTCTTCCTTGACCTTCTCAGCAACTACATCGTTGATCTTCTTAGCAACTAAATCCTCAACTCTCTTATTCTCCTATACATGGATAAAAGAAACATTAGCTTCTTATTAATGAATTTCCTTTTGCAATAACATTCTAAAAAAAGAATAGGTTACCTCTTCTTGAGAAAGTCCCGCTCTGGGTTTGCGCTGGGATGGCCCAAAGAATGCTTTGATGCCAACACCAGCGCCGGCACCTCTAACACGTCCAGGATGCTCTGGGTTACCCAGAGCAACTGTCAATTCATCCCTTGTGCCCTGAGGGATGAACGTGCCTTGTTTCCTCTACTCGTGCAGCTCCCGCTAATCACCATAAACAGAAATTGGTAAGTTAACACCACAAATAATCAATATTCAAACGATTTCTCTAAGAGTTGTATTTTACCATTTTTGCAGCCGCCTCAGCAGTTACAGGCTTCTTTATTTCACCCTTCTTGTTTTGCCTGCCAGCTATCCAGATATCATGGCGAGGCATGGGTGTGGCAGACTCCTGAGTAGGAGCAGACTCCTGAGTAGCCGCAGACTCCGCCTGTAGTCTTTGGCGAACGCTTGCATAGCCTTTTGGACCCATAGTGTGGTCATGCACATTCAGTGCACGCCTTGCTTTTTGTGCGTCACTGAGGGCCTAGTTAGTATGCACATTAATGATTTGGTTAGTAGCACTAAATGCTAATCTTGAATAGGTGAATACAATGTATATTAATTAAATTAGGAGTGACGCCTAATACCTTGAATTCTTCAGATTTTCTTGAAGCAACAAAATTGTCCCAATCTTCTTTGTCTAAGAAGTTCCATTGTTCAAGGGCTGACTTCTTCTTCTTATCACCCTCTTTTATGTATTCTCTGTTCAGATTTGTCCTATAATTCCTAAGCATCTTTCCAGCGCGTTGCATCACATTTTTACGATGCAACTCCTCATCCAATGCAAACAGATTCTGTAAAATAGAAATGTTATTAACTAGTATCCAAAATAGAATTGCAAATAATAGAATTTGTAATCTACAAAATAGAATTGCAAATAATAATAACTCACGCATAAATCCTTCCATATCAAGTCTTTTTTCCCTTGAGGAACTTTATGCCAATTGTCATACTTAACACCACAATGGCTCCGAGTGGTACACCCAAGATAGTTCACAAAATTATTGCGGTTCACTCCAATTGGATTTCCTCCATTATCAAACTCCACCACCAATTTAGATCCACTACCACTTAGCGCTAATAACTTCTTCAACAGAGTGATGCCCCTTTTCTTGTTAAGTGTCTGGTGTTGCGCATCAAGTTGCTCCAGTGCTTCAGTGGGTACAGGTGCATCAACCTAAAATTTGACAAAAATAAAACATACTAACTTATCCCAATATAGAAATATAGGATATATGACATAACTAGAAGATAATGAATTTTATAGAAATACAGGATATGTTTTTAGAACTTACATTAGTATCCTCGCCATGCTCGTCATGGACAGCATGCTCATCATGGACTTCATGCTCATCATGGACATCATGCTCATCATGGTCAGCCATCTGAAAATGTCATTAAAAAGGCAAACATTTAGCATTTCTATTAACTAGAAAAAGGCAAACATTTAGCATTTGTATTAACTAGAAAAAGGCAAACATTTAGCATTTGTATAAACATACATGTCTCTAAAATTGTGATCTTTTATCAATTAACAATCCTTCATTGTGATCTCCGCGCACATATAAGTCATCATTAGCTTCAATATTTTGTGGAGTTGGCAACCCAACTGAGAATGGACTGGAGTCATCATACTTATCATAGTACTCTTCTTCATCTATAGGATCTTCAATGAACTGTCTTTTACCATGAAGAACAACCGACCATTTATCATTTGCAGGATCATCGATATAGAATATTTGTTTCGCCTGTGATGCCAATATGAATGGTTCACCCTTCTCGCCAATCTTTTCAAAGTTCACCAAAGTGAAACCCAATTCATCCACTATAACTCCTTTGGTGTTATCAACCCAATTACATTTAAAGAGCGGAATTTTGAAATCTATGTAGTCAAACTCCCAAATGTCCTCAATGACACCGTAATATGACATTTTAGCTTCACGTGGACTCTTATCCTTTGCACTTGCAAAGTACATAGTCGACGTAGGTCCAGTCTGGATTTTATCCCATCTTTAGTCTTACCTGGTATATTTAATAGAGTACCAATGATGCTATCACATACATTTTTCTCAACGTGCATTACATCGATACAATGCCTGACTGTCAAAGAACTCCAATAAGGAAGATCCCAAAATATTGACTTCTTCTTGAATGAAGAATTGTCACTCCGTGTGGCCATACTACATTGTGATTTCTTACCAAATTCATTGACAATGTCTTTTACTCTTTCATAAACAACATCCCCTGGTATAGGTTTAGGTGCACTTCGTTCATCATTCCATCCATTGAATGCTTTGCGCTTCCTACGATACGGATGGAATTTTGAAAGAAACCTTCGATGACCAAGATATACAGTCTTGCCGCCATGTTTTAGTCTTATTGAATCAGTGTTTTCTTCACATATAGGACACGCTTTAGCTCCTTTGACACTATATCCAGACAAATTCCCATATGCTGGAAAGTCATTAATAGTGCAAAACAACATAGCGTGCAAACGAAATGTCTCTCTTGCTGAAGCATCATAGGTCATCACACCTTCAGCCCAAAGTTTCTTTAAGTCATCAATCAAATGTTCAAGATAAACATCGATATCATTTCCGGGTTGTTTAGGACCCGATATCAACAATGACAACATAACGTACTTATTTTTCATACACATCCAGGGAGGAAGATTGTATATAACAAGCATGACTGGCCAAGTGCTATGTTGGCTGCTCAATGTCCCGTACGGATTCATCCCATCTGTACAAAGCCCAAGTCTTAGATTCCTATCTTCTTCACCAAATTTAGGGTACAATAGATCAATCTTCTTCCACTGTGGGGAATCAGACGCATGTCGTAGGATCCCATCATTATTTTTCTTAACATCTGCATGCCACCTCAAATTCTTCGCATCTTTCGGATTTGCAAACAAGCGTTGAAACCGTGATATTATAGGTAGATACCACAACACCTTGGTAGGAGAACCAGTTTTGGACTCCCCCGAAGTCGTCAATTTATACCGTGACGCACCACATTTTGGACAATCTTTCAAATCTACATAGTCCTTTTGAAATAATACACAATCATTCGGGCATGCGTGTATCTTCTTGGCCTCCATTCCCATTGGGCACAACATTTTCTTTACCTGGTATGTTGAGATTGGAAGCTCGTTTCCTTCAGGAAGCATTTCTTTCAACAAAGTCAACAATGAAGTGAAGCTTTTGTCGCTCCATCTATTGTTAGCTTTCAACTTATACAATCTCAAGACAGCGCTAAGCTTCGTAAACTTAGCACAACCTGTGTATAACGGTATCTCAGCATCATGCACAATGTTTGTAAAGATAGGAGGTGGATCAGTGTGCTCTACCCTACAACTATCCAGCATCACATCAACGATGTCTGCTGGAACTGGTTCGTTCACATTTACGTCATCAGAGGCAATTTCTTCTTCCACCCAAGCACTGCTATCGACATCTACTGGTTTCGATTTTGAAATCTCTCCATGCCAGTGCCATTCTGTATAGCCTTGTACAATCCCGTTGCACATGACATGAATTTTGATTTCCTCACCAGTGTTGACTTTCAAGTTGTTACCGCAATGCCTACATGGACAGTAGAACCTATCTGTAGGTTTTTTCCTATGTTCCTCAGCAAATCTAATAAACTGATCAAGACCAGATATAAACTCTGGGGTGCAACGATTACGAATGGACATCCATGATCTATCCATTCTATGATCAGAGAAAACAAGTATATATTAGGAAACAAGTATATATTAGGAAAAGATTAGGCAACATTTCCCCGCTGTTCTCTAAGTACATATATACTTAGAGAAGAAACGGGGAAATGCCAACAAACACATGTGATGTCATTCTTATATATAATAAATGTGTACCACCTATCCCATCCTTGAACACCTAATCTCACTAGTAAGTGTATAATGTGTATTGGGTTTTCAAGAAAATTTCGGCAGCATTTCCCCTCTGTTCTCTAAGTACATATGTACTTAGAGAACAAACGGGGAAATGCTACCAAAATTTTCTCGAAAACTCAATACACATTATACACTTACATCCTAAGTGAGATTAGGTGTTCAAGAACAGTCCCAAACCGGGGACTATCCAAGATTTACTCCTAATGAGTCAATCTTGGACGGGTTTCTAGGCCAACAAACACAATAATAGATATCTACAATGAAGCCGGACTCCATACAAACAGTATATAATTTGGTGATTGTTCATTCTAATTTATACCAATGTACAAGTAATATAAAAAACAATGATTGTTCACATTCTAGGCCAACAAACACATGTGATGTCATTCTTATATATAATAAATGTGTACCACCTATCCCATCCTTGAACACCTAATCTCACTAGTAAGTGTATAATGTGTATTGGGTTTTCAAGAAAATTTCGGCAGCATTTCCCCGCTGTTCTCTAAGTACATATGTACTTAGAGAACAAACGGGGAAATGCTACCAAAATTTTCTCGAAAACTCAATACACATTATACACTTACATCCTAAGTGAGATTAGGTGTTCAAGAATAGTCCCAAACCGGGGACTATCCAAGATTTACTCCTAATGAGTCAATCTTGGACGGGTTTCTAGGCCAACAAACACAATAATAGATATCTACAATGAAGCCGGACTCCATACAAACAGTATATAATTTGGTGATTGTTCATTCTAATTTATACCAATGTACAAGTAATATAAAAAACAATGATTGTTCACATTCTAGGCCAACAAACACATGTGATGTCATTCTTATATATAATAAATGTGTACCACCTATCCCATCCTTGAACACCTAATCTCACTAGTAAGTGTATAATGTGTATTGGGTTTTCAAGAAAATTTCGGCAGCATTTCCCCGCTGTTCTCTAAGTACATATGTACTTAGAGAACAAACGGGGAAATGCTGCCAAAATTTTCTCGAAAACTCAATACACATTATACACTTGCATCCTAAGTGAGATTAGGTGTTCAAGAACAGTCCCAAACCGGGGACTATCCAAGATGTACTCCTAATGAGTCAATCTTGGACGGGTTTCTAGGCCAACAAACACTCTAGGATTTAGGGTCATAGGTACCATCATAGAACAAAAGGGGTACACTCTAGGATTTAAGATCACACTACATCATGTATTTTATACAAAATTACATGTATGTGTATATAAAAAATATATTTATAAGGAACTTCTATACATATCTAATCAACACATTAGTAATTAAGTAAGTATTCATCAATACTTACTATTAATCAGTATCTCTAATCATTAAAATCGGCAAGCAGATCAGTTATTGTAAAGATACAATTTACAGCACATCAAAATTTCTAGCACAAATGAGCACATAGTCAGAGATAAAGATGACATAGTTCTTTTTTTATAATTGTCTAAGAACAATTATCAATTTGTCTGTGGACTGACTCCAGAAATTATTATCTATAGCAAAGTAAACCTCATCAGTAAGTGACCAGCTCCATGAAGGATCAGAAGCTTACATTGTATAAAATGCTTCACCTCACAAAATAATCCGCGCAGTAAATGAGAAATAGGTAGAGGAAAGGAAAAGACACTGGCGCATACCAGTTCTGTTGGCGCCGATAAGGAGGCAGCGGGATCCAGGTGGAAGCTGCAGGTTGAACTTGACGGCGTGGCGGCGGCGCAGCGGATGGAGCAGCAGGGCGGGCAACAGGTGGCTGGAGCAGCAGGCCGCGGCGGCGAGCTCCAGGCGTCAGGCGTCGTCAGGCAGGTGCAGCAGCAGTGGCGGCAGAGAAGGGGGCGCCAGAGTAGCAGTGGCGGCACGACGGCGCTGTCGTGGAGAACAAGGAGCAGAGAAATCGACGGCGACAGCGTGGGAAATCGACGGAGAAGCAGAAAAAAGGGCTCGCAATGAAACAGAAGAAAGGGGAAGAGTCGGGCATCGCGGGTTATAAAGTCCCACATAGCGTCGGTTTTTTACAACAACCGACGCCTAAACATCTTTAGCGTCGGTTGTTTGAAATAACCGACGTCCAAGTGGACGATATTTTCATGAAATTGTTTGGCGGGAACCACCTTCAGCGTCGGTTATCCTTTAATAACCGACGCTGAAGGTGACACTTTTTGCGCAAATTTTTCATCAGACATAGGCGTCGGTTTGACCTAAATAACCGACGCTGAAAAGGACACTATTTTTTTTGATCAAAAAATGGATTTCGCGGGCGACTTTAAGCGTCGGTTTGTTATACACAACCGACGCTGAAGACAAAGCGGTACCCGTGTCTGGCTGGTCTTCGAATATAGACGTCGGTTTTCGTAAACCACCGACGCCTAACATAGAAGGCGTCGGTTTTCCTTAATAACCGACGCCCAGAAGAGTGTCACTGAATGCTATTTCTGTAGTAGTGCTATAACTTAGAGGGGTCAGATTTCATGTCACATATTCCCCCACAGTGGACTAAATGTCAGTCTACTTTGCATCATATTATGACTCATGTCGTCCCTGGGCTCCTTACAATTATTGTACGATCAAAGCGACTTCATCTGCACACACTGTGGTCCTTTCTTGACCAACATCATCTTAATGAAGTGGTGACCGACACAACCTCTCTTACAGAGCTTCCTTACAACCCAATACTGGCTATGGTGGTTATCGTCATATTTTACCGAAGATAAGAATTGTCTCCATGTAGCACCATTAACGAGCACACATGCTCTCATTAGATCCTCTAGTCTGGATCACACTAACCAGTAATTAGGGGTGATAAGAAGCACTAACATCGCGTTCTTCATGTACCTACTTCCACCTTATGGGAGCGAACCTTTGGGTTATACTCAAGAACTTTTGAACTCGCATCATGGTGTAGTTGAACCATCTCTCTCATATGTAGTTCAACCGAATCTGTCCCTTGACAGTACTCTTTCTTTCTCATGTCATCTAGGTAAGGCGATCCACCATAACCCATATTGCATCTCGACCTTCCTTGGTCTAGGGGAGACTTACAACATCCATAATGATGATCTCCCATTCCTTCTCACGGCTTATTTATCCTCTATGTCAAAGCACTGGGTTACTGGTGTTCGTCCTTCACCTCCTAGCTTGCATGGAAACATACCACATGCAACTTCCTCTTAAGCATCCAAAGTACCACTGTCACTTACTATCTTCGTAGTACCATGGTGTATGGTGATCTTCAATCATGATATCCTATATTGTCATGATTCCTTAGGATCGATTCCTCAGAAACCCTAAACCACTCTCATCAGGGTTTTATCACCTTCTTTTCCAAAGAAGTGCATCTGAGGTACTACCACCATCCTTTCATTGCATTAAGGACTAGGCTGGCTAACCAAACAACATTTAACTTGATCACCCGATATTGTTACATCTGAGTGTTAGCCAAACTTATCTCTTTCCAACTGAGGGTTAACCTAACAACCTTTTCTAGCCTCCATCTAAACTAGGAAGTTGTATCTCATCCAGAGCATCCATTACCACTTCACATCCTTATGTGTTAGGTAATGTTGAAGACATACACCTCTATGCATTCCACTTATTATCTCATCTCATCTCTAAGTCTATCTTCATCAAGAAAACTCTGAGCTTATTCTCTTAGTTTTTCAAACTCAACCTTGTATGACTCATATCTCATGATAAAAACATCCTCATAAGATGACTACCTTGTTTTCATACATGTATCATTCACTCCACTAGGGTATGATATCATCCATGTTCTCATACCTCATGGCATCGTTCCAACTCACATCACCTTTTATCCTTGGTGTATGGCATGCGTATTGTCGTATCTCTCACTCCCATAATAAGAGGAAATAAGCATTTGGTTGTAGTCCAAATATAGAGTTCTTCTTGTTCGAAGAGTAGAGATGGTACATCCCACCTTGCCAGTACACCTTTAAATCTAAGTTGAAACGTGCAACTTATGCCTTTACATCCGAAACATCTTGATATCCAAGTTACTTCCATGGAAAATGGTCTCAACCTACTTGGGTCCACACACAATCCTTGGTCATCTACTCTAGGTCTATAGGGTGTCGGTACTTTTGGGGTCATCCATCTTCCCTTATGCATCCAGAGAGTGCCCTACTCATCCACCCTTTGGGTCCCATGAGTTCATGAAGGTGATCAATCTCCTAACCCATGGCTCTCAAACAATGATGGTTGTTACCTCTCGACCCTATGGTCATGTGCAACTAGGGAATTAGGCAACTCCTACTTCCATCGGTCTTATCCCTACCTGACCCTAGAATAGACTTAGGAATCTAACATAGTACATATTCAACTTAGAACCTTACCCAAGTCTTCATCATCTCTCTCTCTACATTCATGGGCTGATTCTCATCCTTCAATAGCATGTCAACCTGCCTACCTTGGTCATGCCCCATACCTATTACCTCCATGGTAAAACAACCACATGCACTTATAGATGGTTATCTATGGGTCTTACAGGTTCATTCCCAAACCATGTACTTTCACTTGCTTCTCAAGATCCTATGAGACCTCTTTAGGTTTCCTCAAAACCCACCAAGTTGGTATACACCCTACAAAAGGTCCTTCTCCCAGGATGAGAGGAAACTACACCTCTTGCTAACAAAGGTCACAAACACCCTTATGTCTCGGGTTTACATCCACATGAGAATACTTAACCCCAGAAAGCTACTAAGGACCAAGTTGACCACCTACTAAACCATGTTGGGTCATACTTGTTCTCATCCTCAACACTGGATCATGATCATACCTTCCCATGTCATCCACTTAGCCATGAGGGGTTCATCAAACATACCTTTAAACTTAAGGGGATTTCCTCACTTCTAACCATGAGGAGTACCATGCTCGAATCTATAGAAACTCAAATCTCATCATGAGCATCAGGTACACCACTTCCCCTCTTAGGCTTAGGAACCCTAGGTTCCCTTTTCAGTGTCAAAGTGCATGCTCAACCTCTTAACCATGAATCAAGCATGTACCAGGTACGACATGCACTTACTATCATCCTCCTACTCGAGCAACACTTCAGAGTTGAGTTCTCCTCAAGGGCAACCAAATAGGTATAAAGCCTCAAAACTGGTTACTTAAACCTCCTCAGGGTCTAAGGCACTCTTTTTCACATCTCAGAAGGTAAACATCTACACCATAGGCACATAGGTACTAGAAGCTTCATCCTCTCTCTAAGGTTTGGTTCCTCTAAAGGCAACCAATATATCATCCACTTAGGTCACATCATCCTCAACTCCCTACTTTTCCTCATATCTCAGAGTCTAGGCTTCCAACATTCTTTCTTGGGGTCCTGCTCTCTCTCTCTAGAGCTAACTTTACAAACAACCTAACTATTAGAGGTCCTCTCTTCAAGAAGGTGGATCAAGCTCACAAGCATACCTCTACATGGTGAAGCCTATGTTCACACTTATGTTTGATCAAGGTTATCCATAGCTATCCTGGCCAGGGCTTCAACCTACTACTCATACTACTGAGGTATTTTGGGTGCCTACTACGCCATGCTCATATAAGCTCATGGGGTTTCCATAGGTTCTTCTCTAACCTCATCGATGAAGGAGCTATCCTTCACTCTAACATGCACGACCCTTCCCAGGGTTGGGTTGCCAAAGGTACTCGGTCATCCAACCCCTCATGGCTCATATGGCATCCAAGGCATGTCTATCCAAACACCTCATCATGTCATCTCTCTCTCTAACCTTCACTTAGGGTTAGGGTTAACACCATCCTCAGATGATGTGCCAGGTCTCCATTTGTAATGGAGATCTCTACCTCCAAGACAAACTCACTCTTTTCTTATCCTCCTGACAAGAAGGTCTAGCCTCATGTCTCTCCTGAGGGCATGACAACTTATGTCATATGACCTAAGCATGTATCCATTCCTTAGTTTACGATTAAACTATTATGCTTATGTCCATGACATCTTATTTACATGCTTTTTATTAATTTGGTGGAGGATTACTTAAACCTTATCAACCTTAACCATACCTCAAGAGGGTGAGGAAAAGAGAGAAAACACTAATCCTTAAGGTCCTTAACATCATTTGAGTTGAGAAGGGATGGAAAAGATGAGAGAGTCATAAAGGTATCTTATTTCGAGTCAGATCCTAAGACATGGGCTAGGTAGTCACACTAATCCAGGAGTCCTCATATTCTAACTAGTGATGCAGAGGAAAATCTTACCAGCCCCTAGATGTGATCCTTTTCTAGACACCTCAGTCTTTTGGAAAATCCTCTAATAACTCCCTTGGTTCTATAGAGTTTATAAAATTTAATAATTATTAAAGATTAAATGAGGAACCTATGCTCTGATACCAAATGTAACGACCCCACCTCCCAGTAACCCCCAATTAAGGGAGACCAAGAGATCAGAGCCGTTAGTCCCATTTCCAGATCAAAGGTTCGACAAATAATCAATAAAAATTTTCAAATTCTACCAACTATACTGAAATCTGGTATAAATTAAAACTTTTTGCATACCTTTGAAAAACTTGGATTACTAATCATTTATCCATATGAGAGAATATTCTAACTAATCCTCCTTGATTGTTAATCCTCATTTAATTCCACATATGCCACTTTACTGTTTGTTCGTTTCACTTGTACCTAAAACGCTGACAAACAAAACGTCGATCAGCATAAAGCTGGTATGTGGGGGAAACAATAATCGTGCAACTATGATAACAAAGTAATCAGCCAATTATCATTTAACAACCAAGATTACGACTTAAGCAATACTACTCGATCCTTACCTATCCCCTATCTCTGTGATGTCCCTACAGTGGACCTGGACACTACCTTCATCATGGTAGATCCTCATTAAACCCTGCATTATCCTACCTAATAGGTAGATCAATATCTAGGGTTGAGTCGCATGGCACTACCCATAGGTAGCCCAATCCCTAACTCATGATGTGCTGAAGAGTCGCATGGAACTACCCATAGGTAGCCCAATCCCTGACTCAAGGTGACTTGATGGACCTACCCCAATGGTAGCCATGTACTAAGTCATCCAATGACCTGATGGACCTACCCCATAGGTAGCCATGTACTAGGTCAAACTATTAAGCCACATAGGGGACTAGGATCTGAGCTAGTAGGCAGATATCTTAAGTGATTGTCATATCCACATTATAGTTTGCATGAATTAAATTCATCCAACAGTTTAATTCAAGCCATTAGGGAAACATCAATAAAATCCTCGGAAAACTAATTCGGAATAATCATAAGTGTAACCACATACCTGTCAGGATGATTTGAGACAGAAATAATCCATGCAAGTAAGAAATCCAAGCAAGCACACAAGATCCTGAAATAATCATACAATTTCATTTTATTACTCATGTCATCAAGATCTATTAAACCTAGCTTGCTTACTAGGGTTTCTAGTTCACTTTTAGGGTTTCCATTGCAGTTAGGGTTTCCCTTCATCTTTTACTATTTTTAACCCTAATTTTATACCATTACTCATAAACCCTAATTATCTCATCTATTCTTCATTATGAAGGTTATCTTAACAACATATAGCCCTATTTTCATATTAAAGGCACCATTAACCATCAATTAGGTTCATTAAGCTTCTTTTACATTAATGCTACCATTTTTATCCTTTTAATCCAAGACAAGATCATTATGCTCCTTTATCATCAATTCATAGTTCATTACAATCTAAATCACATATGAGCTCTATTCGTCATTTATTCTACCTTTATATTCATTAGAAAACCCTAATTACTACATTAAGGGTATTTATTCACAATTAGAAACTTTTATACTCAAAATAGCTTAGAATTATCATATTTGGACTTTAATCATGATTTTGAACAATTAAAGCTATTAAGAGTCATAATTACGATTATTAGGGTTTCAAGGCCCATTAAAGCATATTTATGCACATGAAACTCTAAATTAACCAATTACATGCAAAGTCCATCCTTTTTGTGCTTAATGTACCTTTTTACAATTAACAGGTGAATATCAACTTTAATCATCCATTAAACCCTACTAAGAGCATTAATCATCTCTAAATAGGGTTTCTTAATCTTTAATGCATTACAGTTGATAAATTACAATACTTTTCGAATTGCAAAAGGAATTAGGCTATAAAACTATTTTTATTGCATTCCTTGTGTTCTGCTGAGCAAAATTCATATATTATGTGTATCCATCCGAGCTACGGTTAATTAGCTAGGAATTTTGCAAAATTACTTACTTTGGGCCAATCAGAGGGTGCCACGTCACTCCGTTCCATGCAACGTTGCTTGGCTATTGGAAATATAACGAATTGTCATTTATACCCTTGGTTAAGTGAGTTGGTTCTTCAGCCTGTGGAGGGCATAATCGTCCAACACAACCTTTCCTTTCTTCAACCTCGGGCAGGTCGATATCTGCTACCCTAGCCGTCGATTTGCAGCAAACACAAGCACACCCCTTCCTCTCCAAAGTCTGGCGACCATCAGGGACGATCCCCCTACCTCCGACACCCCTCCCCACACTCAGAGTGGTCCTCAGCTTGTGCCCAAGAGGGCTGGTTCATGATGGTCGTGTCTGCGACCACCAGTAGTTCTTACAGCTGTGCTGCCTTTGTCAGGCACAGGTTCGGGCATGGTGACAATGGTTGAGCTCCTCTTTGGCATCATGGAACCTCTCTCTTCGACTGTGGCGACCCCACGAGTCCTCGCTGCCCTAGGGTTAGACGTGCTCTCCTAGACTAGGGTTTGAACAAAGAAGATGGAGGAGAAGCGAGTGAGACATGTGGGATCTCTCAAACTCGAGCCTAAAGCCCTACCCCTTATATAGGGGAGGGTATCGATGCCCTAAGATGCTTTCCCACGAAAAAACATGGTTCTTTCCCAATAGGAATTCAATTCCTATTTTGAGAAGAAAGATTCTCTCTCTCCTAAACATCTTTTTGATATCCTTTATTATTTGGATATTTAGGAATACGAAAATCCTCTCCCTTACTCTCTTTATACTTGCCTTCTAATTCATTGATCACGAAATTAAGTTTTCCTTAAGTAGAAAATACCACTTCTGTAACAATTCCAAGAAATTCATTAATTATACATCATATTATCCTCTTATGTTCTATTATTGGTATTTTCTCTCTCTTTCTTTTTTATTGGGACTCCTTGGATCCCAAGACACTCTATTATTTCTAAATCCTTTTTAAGGATACTTATTATCCTTCTTGATGCATTTATTTCTATTACTTTCTCATTATCTTATTTATTTCTTCTCAAAATATCTCTTTTTGAGGATTTCTCTTTATCTTTCATTTTATTTTCCTCATTGGTATTCCATTTATCATTAGGAATCCTTTGGATACGAAATTCCACCAAGGATAACTTAATTATACCTCTTTTTACTTATTTGCCATATTTTATTATTATTTTCAATTTCTTTCTTAATAAAGAAATACTTAATTGATCTTTTCTTTTCTTATTGCATTTTCTTTGCAACCTTGGACTCCTTGGGAAGAGGCACGAAATCCACCTTTGGATCATATTATTTTGCCTTCTAGAGGTTTCCACATCTCTCTTTTCTCGAAAAACTCAATTATTCATTTATTAATTGAATTTCCTTGTTATTGGGCCCAATAGCCAATAAAGACCACAACACAATCATCAAAGCTATTGTAAACAAAATCCATTTATTTAAAACAAATTATATCGTTATTTTTTCCAATATCTTTAATATAAGAAACTACATTTCTCTACAAAAGAACCCAAAAGTTGGGGTTGTAACAGTTATATATATATAGGGTATATATTCACTACCCGCGCTGGTAACTAAATTTAGTTACCCTTGGATCTAATTTTTAATAGAAAGGTACCTATCTGTAATGAGACAGATATCGTTTGAAGTGACATGACCAAATTTGTAATGCAAACACTCATTTTGTATTACACATCTGATTACAGTAAAAATGATATTTGTAACAGTAACAATAGTGTAATACAAAACGAGATCTCATTACAATTTTGAATGTCTGATTACAAATATGTGTCTCCCTATTACAAAACTGATCCACAGGTAACTAACCTTATCTATCTGCACGGGCAGTGAATGAGTGGACATATATATATATAAATATATATAAATATATATATATACATATATATATATATATCTATATATATATATAGATATAGATATATATATATATATATATGGGTATATATTCACTACATGTGCGGGTAACTAACTTTAGTTACTCGTGGATCTATTTTGTAATAGAAAGGTACTTGTTTGTAATGAGACACCCAACATTTGTAATGAGATGACTACATTTATAATACAAATACTAGTTTTTTGTTACGCATCTGATTACAGTAAAACTAATATTTATGATAACATTTTATGTTGTAATACAAAACGAGTGTTTGTATTATAAATTTGGTCATCTCATTACAATCATTGTTTATCTCATTACAAATAGGTATCATTCTATTGCAAAATATATTCATGGGTTTTATCCACACAGGTAGTGAATGAAAGGCATATATATATATATATATATATATATGGCCCATCTTTAATACTCGCCCGGCATTTCGGTTATTTTTTTCAAGTTGGTTACTTTTGACATGTAGAGGGTTACTTTACCTTGCAAACTGTTGAGTTTCATGCATAGATAGTTACATTTGTAACAACAGATTTCAAAATACGGTTACATATATATGTTGTGTATTTTGTACGGGATTACTTTTTTAGCCTTATAGTTACTTTTTTTTATAGCAGAATTATTTTTCTGATCAAAACAATTACTTTTTTGGCTGCCGGCAAGGGAATAGCCCAGTTGGCGAATTCCGTTGGTCCCCAATGAAGGGACTCAGGTTCAAAACCACACAGAGAAGCATCTCTTGATTTATCACCCTCCCAGGCATCCGGCCTCTGCCACGGGTTATGGGAGAGGGGGGGAGAAATCTTTCTCTCTTAATCCCATATATATATATATATATATATATATATATATATATATATATATATATATATATATATATATATATATATATATATATATATATACACATTTATCTATATATATACATTTATATATATATACATACATATATATACATATATATACACACATATATATATATATATTCTCTAAACTTTGTCAAAATTAATCTTATTGTAAAATACCTTTTATAAGAAATTAGTTCGTATTTATTTTGAGAAAAAAATCATTGTGGATTGAGAGTTATGGTGAAATAGTTAAAAAAATCATTATAAATTGAGAGTTATGGTGAAATATTTTTCTCTTTCTTTTTATTTCTTATACTTTTCTTCTTCTTTTTTTTACAAGCAGAGGAAGTGGACTGACTGGCATATGTTAATATCAGATGGGGGAGCGAGTGGATGACCGGTTCTGTCTAGAACTTGTCTAAAAATAATGATTCAGAATCATGCCAAAATTGACCGCACTTAAAAATATACCACGGGTTGCGCTCCCGTGTTTCCTCCATTCATTAGAAGAGTACCTTCTCCAGCTAGCGCACATTCACTAACGACCTGAATTACTGCACGCTTTAGTATCGTACAGAATCCCATAATTTTAAGGTTGTGTTTGTTACGTGATGAATCATGGTTACAAGGAATGATGGTGAAACAAAAATTTTGTTTGTTTGTCATGGTGACAGGGAATCAGGGTGAATCTATGGTGAATCTGTGGTGAATTTGGATATGTTTTTGTCCCCATTAAAAAGCATGGTGAATCGTGGTGAATCATGGTGAAAGAAGTTTCTTTCAAGACTCCACTACTTATTTAGACAAATGTGTAAAAAAAAATTCTAATAAATATGATGCTTACTCTTTTTTATAAAAAAAATTCTCCTCCCCATCACTATAACCATGTAACAAACAATTTTTTTTAGTTTTTCACCATCACCATCCCTATCACTATGCACATGTTACCAAACAACACACTTTAATAATTTCTCTATCACTGTCATCATCCCTATCATCATCACCGTCCCTATCACTATCACCATCAATTTTATCACCACGTCCTAAACACATCATAAAAGTTAGTATCTGAACGCAATGTAAGAAAATGAGGTTATAGTCTCAAGAAGGTAAAAAACTAACATTGATATATAAGTAGGACCAAATAAGAAGATGGAAAACTCGTTATGAGCGTCACGACTACCAACATGTTTAATTTATATAGTTAATTTCATGATTTGCAAGAAAAAAGTTAAAAAGCATATAACTGGTTTGTGGATTGACATCTATGTGAGACACAATTCGTCATGATAAGACGAGGACGTACCAATATAAAGCTTCAATTTAAAATAATAATTAGTTGAGGCTTCTACTCACTTTTAGGCGTGCTATCCATGCAATCTTGCATAATTTCAATTTTTTCATTATATAATTATATTTTGCATAATGATCAAATAAAAAATTCAGTTGAAGATTGTCTTTAGAAACACCTACTTTAAAATAATCTCCAAAAGACATCTTCTGAAAATTGGACACATTCAATCTTATGATCAACTTTGGGAATTGGACCCTATTAATGTTGAGAAGCATCCTCCTCACACCCCAAGTAATGATTTCTTTCCTTTGGTTGTTTGAGGATCACTTGTGTCATGTGAGGGAATGTGTCTATCATTAAGACACACACAACGGGGAATATGATAATTTGATTTTCTCCTTATATAACTTGTAGAAATCTAATGATTTGTGTCGTCATAAGAGTGGTGTTCATCCTTAAATGGTAAGGCCACCGAGTTTCTTGGTTGTGGCGTCAACTTTCTTGACAACACTATAATGTTATTGAAGAAAATTATAAATCACCACTCATGAGCTTTGAGACAAAAAGGTTTCGGTAAACAAATATTAGTTTACAAAGCCATTTTTGTTATTAACTTGTTATTTCTGACCGATTAATAGAATTTCAACACACGGTTGAGGATACTAGCTTATTACGCGGTTTACACGTTCACTAAGGCAATTGTCTAAAAATCTCTTCTTAGAAAACAATTTAACTCTCGTCTCTTGAAATGATTCGAAAAGGCCAACCTATAATTTGAATTTGATCGTTGTAGACTTTAGGGGCCGTTTGGGTTGGGCCGTTTGAAATATATTTTTTTTAGCCACAATCGCCGTTTGAAATCCTTGTGACTATACAAATGGATTGTAGCATGGCCCGGTTGCGGAACGATTGTTTCAATTGTCCAGACCGCATGTCAGCTGCTTGTGAACGTGTCCCACGCCAACACAAGCAGCAGTTCTGTATCTCTCTAAACTTGGCGTGATTCTAACTACAATTTTTTATAATATTGAATGAAATAAATAAGCGTTGTCACAGCCTTAAACAAAATAACATTTTACATATTAACTATTCATATTTGTGATGATGCCATCCAGACAGCCCCTTACTATGCCGAATGGCTAATCATTTGATGTTTAATTTCCAGACAGCCGCTTACGCTCTAAAATAAGATTTTACGTATAAACTACTCATTTTTTATCAACTAACTACTACTACATTTCAAATTGGTTAAGGCCAAATTTGGCTGGCGTAACTTCTGGTAGTTGATACGAGACTTACATATCAATTTAATCACAATGGTTATGGTTGTGTATTTGTTCCCTACTATTGTATAAATAATTGGCAAAAAAACCTAAATGACACATTTGCCAATTTTAATTACCTAAATGTCACGTTCTTGAACTTATTGCTCAAAATGACACATTTCAGGAGCAATGCGTCCCCTGCTGGAACGCATTGCTCTCACGCTAGGCAATGCGTCCCGGCGGGGGACGCATTGGTCCCACAAGAGGGCAATGCGTCACGGTTCGGGACACATTGCTCTCCCGTGGGACCAATGCGTCCCCCGCCGGGACGCATTGCCTCACGTGAGAGCAATGCGTCCCAGCGGGGGACGCATTGACCCCACAGGAGGGCAATGTGTCCCGAACTGTGACGCATTGCCCTTTGTGGGACCAATGTGTCGCACGCCGAGACGCCCCCAACGGCTAGAAATTGACACGCGGGCAATGCATCCGGGACGGGGACGCATTGCTCCCTAGGCAACGACTATTGTTCCGTTGGGGCCGCCGTGCGGCGCGGGGCGGTGCCACGTGGGCGCAATGCGTCCCCAACCGGGACGCATTACTCCCCTATATATATTGGCTGAAAATAACCCCCCAAACTCACACCATTCTTCATTTCCTTACTCTTGCTCTATACTCCCATTGCTCTGGAGCTTTTTCTCAGATTTCTACTGCTTTGAGGTGATTTCTAGCTTATTTCGAACGATCTTGGAGCTGATATCTTCTACTACTCGGAGACGATCTTGGAGCTTCTTCTTTCTCTTATTGTATTCTTCGATTGTCAACACATAACTCTCCATTTGAGGTATTTATTCTACCAAAATTTTAATTTTAAAAACATGAACTTAACATTAGTACGAAGTATTACAACTGAAATAATTGTATTGTTACTCTTTAATTCCACATTACTGAAATAATGATGTAGAAAATGACAATTGAAGGCTAATTAATACCTAAAAAATTATTGTTCGAAATTGCAAAATTGTTGTTATGAAATGTTAGTGTTACTAAAAAAATTAGCAAAATTGTTGTTATGAAAAGTTAGTTAATTTTACTGAAAAAAATAACAAATTTTTTGTTCTTAATTGTTGTTCACTGTTAATGTTATAGAAAAAGTAGTCAAATAAATTTAATTCCAAATTCAAAATTACTGTTCTAAAATCTTAACTATTATTTTAAAAATGATGTCACTGCTCTAAAATATTAATTTATGTTAATATAATGTTATAAAATATGAATTTCTTTCTGATGTTAATATAATATTCTAAAATATAAGAACATGGCATCTAGTTCAAATTCACGAATTGTGAAGATGTGATATGATGGGCAATTTCTCTCTAATGGGTCTTATTCTAGTCGATCTGTTAGACCCATAAACATTTCACTTATTAATACCCTATCTGAACTAAAATCATATATCTATACAACACTTGACATCAATCCCAACCACTTCTCTATCAAAATATCCTATCTTTTCCCTGAAGAAAATCATATGCTCGTACAAATTGATGATGATGATGCATACAGAACGTTGTTATCACTTTCAGCTGATGCCTATATTGATGTGTTTCTTGAAAAAACATATATCCACCAACAACCTTGTTTAATGAGTCTATTGAATCAATTTCAATCTCAATTCCCTCGGAGTCAACCACCTCAATTCTCTCAAAGTCATTTAACTACTGAATGGAGTCAACCACCTCAATTCAGTCTTAGTAATTTAACTGCTGAGTGGAGTCAACCACCTGAATTTTCTCAAAATCTTACTACTGAGAATATTGGTGTTGAGGTTGAGGAGGGAGATAATGATATTGATCATGAAGGTGATAATGATAGTGATCATGAAGGTGATAACAATAGTGACATTGAAGGTGGTAATAACAGTGAACCACCTGAGGATGAGTCATTGAATGAAACCGATGATGAGCACACACATCCATTCCCTGACTCTATTGCAACATTGAGTTCTATTCCATCCATATTTGACAACCAATGGCCCCAACATGAACACATTGATTCCAACTATGAAGCTTTTCAAGATGATGACTGGGTGGAAGATTTTCGTCATGAATTTCGTCTCAACTACAATCCTTCTAGTGTTGTTATATATGAGGGTGCTTTATTTGCATCTAAATTTGTACTGGTTGAGACGCTCCAAAAATGGTCGGTACAAAAGAATGTCCAGTACCGTACATTACGCTCAAATAATCGTCATCTTAAACTTGTTTGTATCCATGATCAACGATGTCCTTGGAGATTGACCGCTTGCCAGTCCAAAAGAGCAAGTGGCATGTGGAAGATAAAACATTGTAAAGCAGGCCACAATTGTGAATTAACTGTTATGAATCATGATCATCACCAAGTCACAACATCTTATATTGGTCGAATGACAATGCCAATCCTAGTATCACGATTGGATATGTCGACACGAGAAATTCGTGACAATGTGAATGTTGAACTAAGGCTCAATATATCTTACAAGAAGGCATATCTAGCGAGGAGGAAGGCTATTTGTAAAGTATTTGGAGACTGGGAATCATCATATCATAGTTTGTTGTCGTTCTTGATTTCTCTAACACAATATATTCCAAGAACTATATATGTCCACCTTATTGATGATTATACCCTTCAAACTGAAGGCACTCATAGATTCAAGCGGGTATTTTGGGCATTTGGTCTAGCTGTGAGGGGTTGGGCCTATTGTAGGCCTGTTCTTACGAAGACAAGCTGGAAGACCAAAGAAAAAGAGAAGGCATTCAACTATGGATGTTGATCCAAATCAGTATACATATCACTGTCATAAGTGTGGCAGAAAGGGCCATAATAGACGCACTTGTCCTAATGTCATATGATGTCTGGTCATATAATGTTTGCAATTTCAATTTACTCAAGTCATGTAATGTTTCCAATTTCAATTTACTCAAGTCATGTAATGTTTGCAATTTCAATTTCACTAAAGTCATGTAATGTTTGCAATTTCAATTTCACTAAAACAATGAATTTATAATGGTTTTTCTATAGATGGCTCATCGAAGGACATGGACATTTTACATGTCTGTAGAGTTAATCCAAATAATAGCTATGAAGTGCCTACAGGGAAAAATGGTTCATCAAACTCTATTGGAAGATGACTGGAATGACATACCAGATTTGTTGTACAACATGTTAGGATTTATAGTGACAAAAGAACAAGCAAAACTTCATTGGCAATTTTTAAAGCAAATGTTTCACATGTATGAAGAACTTCTTGAGCTACCTGGTTGGTATTGGGATCACACGAAACAGAAAGCAATGCCAATCAATGAACAAGTTAAAAATCAGTTAGTTGTATCACATCCAGAGATACATCGAGTTGTACATCAAATGTGGCCATTTTATGAACCTCTAGATGAGATATTGAATCAAATGCAGTAACTAATTGTTGTAGTATTTCTCTTTTAGTAGTTCATGTTGTATTTTTATATTTTTTGTTGGTTCATGTATTTGAATTAATTTCATCTTATCTAATGAAGAATCTTGACAATCTTAAATGTTGTACAATATTTGCACTTTTCATTTAATGTAATATTTGCACTTTTCATAGATATGGCTCCTAGACAAGAAACCTACCGACTCTCCCAGCACCACATTATGTTGGCATAATGGCCTATTACTGACCAGGATGTTTTAGAAAATATTTCCATAGCTAGTTTTGGGCTTGTTCATAGGCTACTCTGTATCCACCTTGACCCTACTTAAATGACTGCATTAGTTAACAGGTGGGACAACTCTAGCGATACTTTTAGGTTTTCCCCTTTTGAGATGAGTGTCACTCTTCAGGATGTTGCAGTTCTTTTAGGCCTGAGGATTGATGGCCCACCGGTTATAGCTTCATATCCTTTAGGTGTAGATGATGGGAAATTTTCTTCATGGACTCACCTTCGTGAGAATTTCTTAGGAGATGCACCGGATGGGATGTCTAAGGGGCATATCTCCTTGATTTGGTTGCGTGAGACCTTCAAGGATATGGATCTGACCGCGGGTGATGAAGAACAACAAGTAGAAATGAGGACAAGGTATACTAGGGCATATCTCTTATATTTCTTAGGTAGTTACCGTATCCCATATAGTACAAGGGGATAGAGTTCATGTTAGGTACCTCCCTCTTGTGTCCGATTTTGCACGTTGTGGCACTCTATCTTGGGGTGTTGCAACTCTAGCTTTCTTATATAGGGAGTTGTATAAGGCAACCACCCGGTCTAGGAGAACTGCCCATCTATCAGGTTGTGTGTGCCTATTACAGCTGTGGTGTTGGGAGAGGTTGGGAATTGGATGCCCAGGTACAATTGCAATGCGCTGGGATGATTGGCCAAAAGATGTTCCCTTGGGTTACTGGTTAAAGATCTCCACAATTAATTTTTATATTTGTCCAAATATTAGGTAGTGTTTATCTAAATTTAGTTTGTCAATTTAATAGGTGGCCTACCTTTGTCCAAAGGAGTCAAACTATCAGGGGAACAATTCAGTTTTACGATTCAACATTTGACCAGATTTTGCCCTCACAGGTATAACTTACTTACCTCTGTTGTATGGTATGTTTTATTTATTTGCAATTTACTCCATTTTATATGATACACATTGTCTATATGAATAACAGATAGAGTTGACTCCTTACATTGTTGATGTTCTCGAGAGATTGTCTGCCATTTGTAGAGATGGTAGTGATATTTGGTTGGCACGAGTGCCTCTGTTGTGCTACACAATAGTGGAGTGGCACTTTCCCGATAGAGTACTTGGACAGTTCGGCTTTGTTCAAGTACAACCTACTCTTGAGCTACCGCAGCTTAGCCGGATAGATGGGAGGGGTCATGCGGTTGAGGATTGGATGCTTCATTATAGGCAGGAGGTGCAGATGTGGAACAATAGACATGAGAGCTTAGTTCCCGCTCCACCTGCTGATATAGTCTTCAGTCCTCAGGTTCACTATGCATGGTATCATCCACAATGCATCATGCCCCCTCCAGCTATGCCTCCAAGCATATACTACCCGCAAAGTTACCGCCAACAGGAATTTGTGAGTATCATTATTATTTCTTTTACAAATTGTTATTATTTTTCTTTGTTATTTGTAATATATGTAATTGGTCTTTATTATGTGTACATACTTTGTTTTATAGGTACAAACATAGGTGGCGATCCGAGCGACATTAGAGCACGCCCCTGCCCAGATCAGAGACACCATCTATAACATCTAGGGGAGTTACTTTGATAGTCTTCCCGACTATGCTCAGCCGTAGGATCCCATACCCACTCATACCACAACCCCTGAGCCCACTCATACTCCTACTCCTACTGCTGAGCCCACTCCCACTCCCACTTCTCAGTTCATGTCATGGAGACAGACAGGGCCATATTTTTCAGGAGCTGCTTCATATTCCTCATTCATCACCCCACCTCAACCACCATCATACTATGGAGCAAGTTCTTCTTCTGTTCCATACACTCCATTCCCACCACCAATTATTCCCGAGAGTCGACCACCATCTTATGTCACATATTCACCTACACCATTTGATTTCTCAGAATGCACCCCACCTGATGCATCCTATCCTAGTTTTCAGAGACCCCTCACCCCACCTCCACCTTTTCATTTCTTCCCTGATGCTCGCCAACAACCTCCTACGCAGTTGTCCCCAGTTCAGCCGTCTCCAGATGACATCGATACAGAGGATCCTGATGTAGAGGGAGGTGGGAGAGGACGTCGTGGGCGAGGACGACATACTTCGTTTTTTATATATTGTACAATTTTGTATGTATGCCTTTGTGAGGACATCTATTGTATGTGGATCTATCATATTATGATATCACATTGGTTCATTTTGGATCATGTTGTTGTGTATTATTGTACAATTATCTATCATATTGTTCTGTTGTGTATTATTTTCTCGTCATGTTGGTTCATGTTTTAACCTTGTTTTTAATTGCTATCTCATTTTTTTGGATTAAGTTCTTATTATATAATCAATTAGGAACCAATCGATGTTGATTGCAATACACTTATATATTCCATATGCAAGTTACGAGCTATTGAAATTGACAAATTTATAATAATTGGGTATATTATAGGCATCCAAATACAAGTGAACGAATTGTAAATGTACAAATATAATCAATATTGTTAATATACATATCAATAACCATGTGCCTCTCATTCTGAGCAACTCGTCAATGACTGCCATCTCCGGTGAGCAAACAAACGTCTGGACCGACCATTGCGTTGGCGATGGGGTCGCCCCTACCTATCGAGGAAGCCTGACAATCCCAGAGGACATTAGGGACATGACAGTATCTTCCCTAGTTTCTGACACCGGCGAGTGGGACACGAGTTTCATCAACTTTTGGTTCGATGACCAGACTGCACGAGCCATTTCTCTCACGCCGCCTCCGCGGCCTGACTTCGGCGATGATCGTCGCTTATGGCTTCCGTCTGCTAAAGGGGTTTTCTCCTCCAACTCAGCATACAATATCATCATGAACTTCATTGACTCTGTCAATTCCAACTGTTACGACGCAATCTCGAGCTTGAAGACCCAAAACCGTATTATGACCACCTTGTGGTTAATTCACCATGACAGACTGCTCACGAATGTCCTCAGGGTTAGGCGCCATCTCACATTCGACCCTTCGTGTGAGAGATGCCAAGGTCCTTTTGAAGATACTCTCCATGCTATTAGGGATTGCCCGCAGGCCATGGCTGTGTGGCAATCTCTACTACCTTCTGATGCTACACTATTCTTCTCTCTGGGAACCATCACGGAATGGATTTCATATAACTTGAAGACCCTGAGGAAAGCTCCCAACTGGGACGTCTGCTTTTCCATCACCTGCTGGTGGCTCTGGAAAACTAGGAATCTCCACATCTTCGAGAAAAAACCTCTTCCTCCTCAGGTGGTCGTCACTCAGTGCATGGACGCTCAGGCTCAACGGTCTCCTGGTACAAACCCTATGCGCGGTGAACTGATGGCCATTAGAGCAGCTCTGTTGTATGTGAAACAAACAAGCATTGGCCCAGGTGTCTTGATCACGGATTCTTGGAATGCGTCGAGTTGGATCGAAGACCTTGCAGTACCACCACCTAGATATGCCCTACTGTCCAAAGCCATCAAGATCCTTTGCATGGAACTACCTCTCTTCAAGGTGGTGTTCCAGAGACGAAGCCAAAACAAGCTCGCAGACTGGCTGGCAAAGCAGTGCTTAAAGCAACCGGAACCCTCTTGTACATGGGCAACTTGCCCGGCTCCTCTTCTAGCTCTCTACCAGGATGATATGCAGTCTCTCTTTAAGACTTCTAGTTCTATTCTGTCTACCATGTAATGTTTAGCTACTAGTCTCTAGTTTTTGCAAAAAAAAAAACCATGAAACAATATCAGTGACTGTAAAAATATGATTAAAAAACGCAATGCGTCCTGCATGGGGACGCATTGCTGCAATGAGTCCTGCATGGGGACGCATTGAGCAATGCGTCGCATTGGTCCCACACGAGGGCAATGCATCCCGGTTCGGGACGCATTGCTCTGTTGTGGGACCAATGCATCTCCAGCTGGGACACATTGGCCCACAACAGAGCAATGCGTTCCGAACCGGGACGCATTGCCTTACTCTGGGACCAATACGTCCCCCTCCGGGACGCATTGCCTCGCGTGAGAGCAATGCGTCCCAGCAGGGGACGCATTACTCCAAAATGTGCCTTTTTGGACAATAAGTTCAAGAACATGCCATTTAGGTAATTAAAATTGGCAAATGTGCCATTTAGGTTTTTTTGCCTAAATAATTTAGTACCGAAATGGCAGTTGCAAATGACTCCGGGATCGGCGGACATCAGAATAGCCGGTTCTATGTCACTGCGAAAATATCAAAAGTGGTACCACTCAATACAAGATTATTAGCATTTGAGAAGTAGTCATCACCCTAAGTGCTCTCATGTTTAAAACATGCATTTAGATAGCCTGCTTAATTTAACCAAGACAATAACTCAACTTGTATGGAGCATTTCTGACAAGACTGCGCATATAGCCACAGTCCAGTTTAAAAAAGCACAGTGATTCACGTGGTTTTGCGATGCCGACAAAGAGGAACCAAAATTCAACCATTCAATTGGGCAAATGACTACGACTAACGTGTAGAAAGCTGGAGTAGTATCTCCCTGATAGTAGTCAACGACGACAAGGATACGTACTTGCATATGGGTTCACGCGGAGATAAGGGCAGGGTCTGCTCGAATGCGTCGTTGATCGCCAACAACTCCCAATATATAATTAAATCTAAAGGAACGACGACAAGTCTGTTCTCCACTGGAACTCAAAATATGGGCTAGAAGCATTTTTATCGGGTAGTTCTTGACTATCTTCAAAAAATCTTCTTCTTTATAGGTGAAATTGTTACCCTGGTCTCAGATGTTTTTAGATATAAAAGTAGAAGGGTTTTCCCACCAACAGTCAAATACTTCAAAACAAAACACCTCTGCAGCTGCTATAGGCGGGCTACCAAACTTGTAACAGAGAATTCATTTCCAATGAAGAGAGCGGTAGTTTCGTTCAAACATGAATCGCAATAAAAACAACCCAGCACTAAGAAAATCTAAAGCAAGCTTAACAAACAAAAGCATGGATGGGAAGGGAGAACTCCGACAATCCCAAACTATATAAACCATTACAAAGCAAGTTAACCATCAAACTGACAAGAACTGGGGATGCGTCGTCAAGCTCCACATCGAGCAAGTACAAATGCAGAAGCTCATAAGCAACTAATGGCTCATCCAGTAGGGTGTCCATTAAAAAATAGATATTAACAGATCCAGCGAATTCAAGTACCCTTTTTTTTAGCTACCAGCAGTGAAACTGAAATGAATATATTAATCTATCTACTATTCTATTATTCTAAACACGACCACTCTCAAAATATTAATCTATTTACTATTCTACTCTTCTAAACACAGACAATTCTTCTCCGTCCTGTTAGTTCACGCACATCACTTGGACTCTTATTCAATTACCCCTCCAAACATTATCGTCTCCGTGCCATAAGTCCACGCATACAGTGGACTGTTACATAGTCTTATTGTTTCCGCAAAACTTAATTGTTATTAACATCAAAGCATTACCCAGTTACGTCAATGCCCTTTGTTCATCGTCCGTTCAGATTCCAATTGAAAGCACATATCGTGCTAAAGGCTGTTGTCTCGTCTTCTATGCTCTTGGTTGTCATCGGCACATAACGTAAAAGAAGCTGGCAGATCTCGTACTTTGTATCAAGTTGGGAGAGCCGTGATTTATGTCTCTATCCCAGAAAGATCTACTGTCTTACTTCCGACTCCATGAGACTAATACCAATACATTATCACCAATAGAGGCTATCAGCGATGCCAATGATGCCATACTGTCTTTTCAATTTTCTGGTCGCACTTTTGGACTCATCTGCTGATGCATGGGAACGGCAGATTAGGTGAATGGCCATGAGGTCGAGTTTGTAGTATTATCCTTGACTTCACGTAGAATTATTTGCGTGCAGCTAGATCAAAAATAAACAAGGGAAAAAAACCCAAATAGCACACTTTCTTAAAAATATTTACCCAAATAGCACTCTTTCGAACTTATTTCCCGAACTAGCACACTTTCAGCCAAAAGCGCCACATTAATTGGCATTTTTCTGATACCAGGACATAAAACGCCATTATAGTTGACGTTTTGTTTGGCGTTTTTATGATACCGAGATATAAAACGCCATAATAGTTGGCGCTTTCTGTAAAACTCCATAATAGTTGGCACTTTCCGTACTTGAGCATGGGGATGAGTTCCCCGGATATATGCTTGGCCATAAGCCTGTCAAGCCTGCCGACGCGCCTGCCACCTATGAACACGGCGGGCAGCAGTTGGCGGTTCACGTGCGAGCTGTGCTGCGGCCTCATCTGCTCGGGCGTCGTCAAGCTCGCTCACGGCCGGGTTGACCCCAAGGCCCAAGAGGAGTCGGCGTATGACGTGGCACATGCAGCACCCTTTCCTGCCGAGGACCAAGATAGGGTTCTCGGCCACCAGGCGGCGCAGGGCGGTTGAGGAGGATGGAGTTGGAACTCCGCAGCCGCTGGCTGCTGTGCCCTGTTGGGGTTGCAGCTGTAGTTGGTGTTGTGGTGTGTGAGTAGGGAAGGTCCGGCCAGCTAGGAGGGCCGCCGGGGACGGCAACGGCATCCACGTGCGGCCGTTACTGAAGTGGATAGCTTGCTGAATCTGGGTTGTAGAACTAGATCCGCGTGAGAAGGGTTAGAGGTCGGGGCTGAGAGAAGAGGAAGAAGAAGAGAGCGAGAGCAGGTGGAGAGTTTTGGACGGCGGCATCGATCGGCGGTGTAGGTGTTGGGTCGACGAGCTATTAAAACGTGACATACAAACCGCTGAGCACACGCCACATAATGTGGCATTTTACCGAAAGTTCCAATAGACACGCCAAACAATGTGGCGTTTTTCACTAAAGCGCAAAGTATTATGACGTTTTATGTCCGGTATCAAAAAAACGCCAAATAATGTGGCGTTTTTCAATAAAGCGCCAACTATTATGGCGTTTTATGTTCCAGAATCAGAAAAACGCCAAATAATGTGGCGCTTTTGGCTGAAACTGTGCTAGTTCGGGAAATAAGTTGGAAAGAGTGCTATTTGGGTAAATATGTTTGCGAATGTGTGCTATTTCGGTTTTTTTTCCCAATAAACAATTACTCGCACCCCCATCATCTTCTCCAAGGCATCATGTGTTCTAGATATTCTTCAGACGAGGCCATAAATATATTTTACATTATGCAAACGTCAATTGGTCAACGGTAGGTTTGCATGTAGTCAGAGCTTGGCCGGCGCATCTTGTATACCCACGAATTATGATCAACACTTGATGATATAAACTCAATTGTTGGTGCCTCGTTTCATTTCTCGACATTGATTATTGGCGGTTAGAGTAAAAGAAGAAGACAATTGGAGCAATGACATATCGACACTCTCATGACCAACAACATATATATAGCCTATCACATGTAAAGGTTCACTTTTTTCCCATCTTTACGTTGATGTCAACGACACAAAACCTCATGTCAAGAACCCTTACGGCATAACCAACTAAAGAATTGTGCTATATATGCTAAATGTATGCATGGTCTCGTATACGTGTGAGCTATTGCTATGAACTGAGAACATAGGCATCAATGGTACAATAAAAAGCAGCTTCGGTTAAGTGTTCAACTAGGTGCATATGGTATTTTCATTGTCATGTAATCATCCAATTATGTAAGTGGCATTGCATGTTGTATTGTTGTGTACTAATTTCTAAAGGATGGCGTCTCCTCTTCTTTTATTAAGGTAAACAAATTTGACATTATGTTTCTTTGTTTCTATCCAGATGGAATCCATTCATTGACCACACCAATTAACTACTAAAAAGAATGTGTAGCGTTATTTATTTCTTCTTTCTTTATTGTCTGAAAACTAAAATAAAAACCTTGATATAATTGTTAAGAGGATAGTTTATGGTGTTCATATGCTTCATGTTTCTACTGCTTGCACTGGTTATTTTATTTGTTTTCCTCTTTAGCTTTAGATTCCGCTTCTCTTAGGATCAATTTTCTTTTGTAGTAAGAAAAATCTATAAAAATGTAGCTTGTAAATTTGATCATGACTGTGTAATAAGTCCTTAGGCTATATCTGCACGGGACCGGATCTAGATTTAAATAAGACATGTGCATATGTTATATTAACAAATGCAATCATATGACTGCTCTAGGTATTTGGGTCTATTTGTCCATTTTTAATCTCCCATTCGGGATACTACCCATAAATTATGAAATCTTACTCTCCTATCTAGATCAACTCTTCTATTATGATATTGATATGTTAGTAAGTTTTTTACCAAAAGAAATGCAAAAGCATTTTGAGTTCCTAGTTGGTTTTTTATTTGGATCCTGACATCATCTTTCCTATCGGCAAAACTAGTGCAATCCCGATTTCAAATTGTGGTTTGCTTTTGGTTTCGACTACTCCACCTCACCGAAGAAATTGTTAGTGTCATAATGTCTAGGTACTTAAAGTTTGATTACCTTTCATGTTACCTCCCTTAATAACTTTTCTAAATTATATTAAGTTTATGTGTACATAAATGTATGTGAACAAACAAGTAGTTACATGTACCAAAACATCAAGGCTTAGACATCTAGGTGTTGCAAGCCCCTCCTTAACCTTGATTTAGGTTCAATGAACTTTTCATAGTTATTTGATACTTTATCCTTTATCCCCATACTTCCATGCTCCCTCTTCGACCTTTTTCTCTTCTCCAGTGAGCCACTTTTTCGGGATAAATTGGCCAGTGTCGCAGGGTTCAAATGATCTCAACCAAACCTCTATATCACCCACACATGCACGTGAGTGATTGGAAATATATTTTAGTAGTGGGTAATTATAGAAAAGGCATATAAATACACAGTGAGAGGTTCTATGCATCTATAAAATCATTTTAAAGATTCTTTCATTAAAGAATTCTATAAAAGATGCAGAAAGTAGAATGATTTTCTCAATGTGAATACTAAATTATAACATGTTTCTTGTATTGCACTAGGAGAAATAAAACTCAAACTTGTCATTCAAGGTAGCAAAGTCAAAGATATCATAAAAAATCATATATTAGGAGACATCAATTGCTAGCTAGATGCGATATATATCCCTTCATGGATAAAAAACATTTACCTACGTATCCACTCTCTTTAGGCTCCTAGATGTTTGGTGTAAGCCATAAGTTTCATGGAACTTATTTTTTGGAAACTCTAGTTCAATTTTTGAAACATAAGTTTCATTCACTTCCATGTTATTGGTTTGTTGTAAGTGTAAATATGTAAATCATTAAAATATTGTTAATTTTTACTATGTAATATAAATAAGGATGACAAAGACATAACAAAATAAAATATGTGAAAAGTCATAATAGTTTTAAACTATAATAACCACATCAGGTTGTTATGGTGCATATGTCGCTCCTCTAAAAAAATATTTTATTATGGTACAATTGTAATCGTAATAAAAATATTATGATTAAAATCACATGACAATATTTTTATATCAGTTTGTTTTTACAAAATATTGTTATAATATCTACATTTAATGTGCTTGTAAATATTAGTTTTGGTTCATCATTGCTTAACACAATGTAGAATATTAATTTTTACATTATTTCTAAAGGGAAATTTTACTATATTAATCATGCATGGTTATAGTTGATTATCATTTTTACATTATATTGTTTAATCATGAAGAATAAAAGTATGATAGGTAAGTCACATTATTTTCACATGGTGTAATGTGTTTCTTTTTCATGATATTCGTATTTTTTATTTTATAAATCACACTGATAATGGTGGTTATAGTGTAAAATGGTTTAGATAGTGTTATTATAGTGTATCATCTTTTGTCATATTATGTTATAGTTTTAGCAATGAACTACATCCATAACACTAATTTTCAAGTCAAAAATATTTTACGTGTCATTTATGACAAATGAAGAATATAATTGTATAAGAATTCTTGTTAGTTGTCCCAGAACTTGTGCTATGCTCCTTTTAAGAGGGAACTCAGTAACTGTATTTTTTATATAATTCTATAACTCTCCAGAAGTCACAAAACTCAAGTTCCAACACTTAATTTAAACCAATCACAAAAAATTGCTAAGGAACTCAAATTCATAAGTTTTTTGGACCAGTAACAATAAACCAATCGACCTAGCATAAATTCATCTTTAGAATTCTTAAATATGTTATGAAAGATCATTCAATAGGAGCCCAGTTGAATACTTGGAGAAGTAGAACCTATAGCTATCACTCTTATATGAAGTTAAGAAAAACTTGATTTGTAGATTCTTCCCTTGACATTCCTGATATACACATTTGAGTACAAATATGAAAACTATGTGATGATAATATTTTAAGTTTTTTTGGTATCAAGATATAAATAGCCCATAAAATTGAGTTATACAATCAAAAAATGTCGTATTCCAGGCATCAATCACTATTAAATTAAGATAAAACACATTTTACTTAGTAAGATATAAGGTTAACAATAATGTTTATTTTTGATGCATTAATTTGTAAGTTTGAGTTTTTATCAATTAAGGATTATTTGCATGCTTGAATGGTATATGTATGAAGATAGATACTTGTGTTATGGGAAATATTTTTCCATTAATTGTGACAAAGTATTGCAAGTGAAAGAAAGCATTGTACATATCAACCAATTTGTAAGCTTGAATGGAATATCTCATAATGCTTTCTTTGAATTATAATGTTTCGTCACAATCAATGAAAAAAAAATCCACCATACTCATGCTTCAAATATTAATTGTCACGTATAGACTACATAATCATTTTCTCTGATGTAAATAAATATCAATTTTGAAATTCTAATGGGATCTCCCTAGGTACCAAAAGTTGAGGAGATACCCATAAAATAAAAAACAATTCAATTAAGCTAGAATAACAACAAACTCACAGATACACATGATGGTAGTGATAAATATCTAAGTGGGTTGGTAACAATAGTTCGAGACAAATGTGATGTTATGGAAATTTTAGTGAATATCTTTATAAAAAGGTTTCACAACATACACATGCTTTTCTGGTTAAATCTTGTATTCCTCTTTATGTTGTACCTAACAAAACAAGGTTAATGGAAACCAAAGTCTTTGAAAACTATAGTGTACGTTCTTGACACTACAATTATTCTGCATACAAATTAGGAATTCTTTATTAAAAAAATTTACTTTTATGGAAATATAGAAACTTAGATAATTTTCTTCATAATCCTAGAGAATTGTTGATGTCAAGACTCTCAATACTTCATCTAATAAGTAGTATAAAAAATCAAAACCAAATAAGATCAAAGGTATATAGATTTGTGGAGGTATTATCTAAGTGTAGCTATAATCTTATAAGGGATTTAAAATATAACAAAAATCACACCATAGAAACCTCTTAGTTCTTGTTTAATCTTTTTCTATCTATAGACATTTTAGATGTATGTATGTCCCACTAAACACCAAGAAGTGTATGTGACACTAGTATCCAAAATATCTAGATGGAGGTATGCTCATCTTTATGGTGGATATGAATACTACAGAAAATGCATTTTACAAAGGAAAAAATACAAAAATTATGTTCTTTGTGTTGTTGTTAACATATTTGTTACAACAAGTCTATTTGAGTGTCATATATTATATATTTTATACAAGAAGACAAACTCTTTGTATTATACATGATACTAAAATATGTACTAAAATGTTATAATAGATTGCAATATCACAACATACTGAAACCCATTGCAAAAGACTCTAATTAAACAACATGATCTAGCCCGTCACAATTGTAATAGATCATAAATACACAACATACTCTAACACATTGTAATATACTGTAATCATAGGACATTCATCTATTATAATAGTTACATGTTGTAATAGACCACAATCACACAACATACTACAACCCATTGTTATATAGTAGGTGGATACAACAGACTCCAACATGTTGTAATATATTGTAATTAAGCAACAAACTCCAACCTTTTGTATAAGAACATGTGTTCTTATTATTTAGAAAACCTACAACAACAAATATTCCTTTCAACAAAATTTTCCTTTGGAAAATTTTAGAGATATTTCTGCAAAGACAAAACCTATGACAATAAAATGTATTGAACTCCCACTCCCATTCAGCCTACTACATGTTTGTGTATAGGATATGCCTCCTAATTTTTACCCATTATAAAACTATTTGGCCTCCTCTAATCCAATGATTTTTTGTAACCCTTCTCTGTAATGTCTCATTCTATTTTTTTTATAAAAAACACCTCATACAAATATAAAACTTATTTATTAAATTTGAGACAAACTCAGATAAATTATCACCTGGCGTGAATAACACAAATATTCTATCATAAAAATTTTGTATTGGTATAAACTATTTAACTCGAAGAAATATCAAGGACACTATTTTACATGCATTAGTTGTTTCATAACAATCATTGAAAATAAACTCATTGAAAAAAATCTAAAATAAAAAAATATAAAATAATGAATATTTTCTTGATAAATATAGTTGATCAATGTTTCTCAATCATATTTCATATAATTGATGACAACCATTTTGTGGACAACAAAAGAACACACTCATCATATTTGGATGCTAAACTAGATATAGATAAGTTTTGATGCAGATATAACTTTCAATTCTTATGGCATCCAAACTAGCAAAAATATAATCTTCTGAGAACTGTTGTGGAGTTTTATTTTTTGTATAAATTGCATTCCCATCTCTAATAGTTTCAACAACATTTTCTATGGCCTCTTTAATAATTACAATCTCCTCATCATCCATCATCTTTATTATCTAATGCTTCACAGAGAAAGATTTGGTTGTGGATTGTGGTGTGTCATCATCACGGGATAATTCAACAAAAGAAGAATATATTATACATTCATTTTGATAAACCATAAAATCAATATTTTCAATACTAATAAACCTAGTCTGCATTAGTATTCCTTTGTTGATTTCTTTCCTTGCCGGTAAATACTCCTATGGTTTCTCTATGTTTAACCAGTAATTCTGCCATCTTCACATAATTATGAACACATTGTGGGAAATTATTTTGTTAGAATTAATTAAATTTTTGTTATTAAATTAATTCTTGAAGAGAATAATTTTTAGAACAAATTATTTATTTGTATGGAAATAAAAATTTAGATATAAATCAAACTTTTACAAAGAAATATGCTTGGAACGAGGTTCTTTATTTTGAGGGAATGACATTCATGAAGAGAAAACAATTATTTGACAAAAACTCTAATCAAAGTGAAATGTATTCTTAGAAGGGAGATTACTAATAAGAAAGAAATAATTTTAGTTGTTCATGTGAACATTAACAAATGTTTAGATAGAAATCAAACTTTTGGCAAGAAAATTATTTGGAAGGATGTTCATTACTTGTAGGGAATACCATCCATTGAGAGAAAACATATAATTTCAAAAAAAATCAAATTAAAGTGGAATATATTCTTCGAAGGGAGATTAGTATTTAAAAAGAAATAATTTTATTTCATAATTGGTAAACTAACTTAAGTTTAGATAGAAATCAAAATTTTGGCAAGAAATTTATTTGGAAGGAGGTTCTTGACTTGGAGGGAATGGCATCCATGGAGAGAAAATATTTATTTTACAAAAACTTGTATTAAAGTGAAACATATTCTTATAAGGGAGATTTATAATGAGATAGAAATAAGTTTATTTGGTAATGGGTACATTAACATAATAAAATAAAAAATTAGAGGGAGAAAATTTTTGTTCGGAGAAATAAGATACATTTATAGTATTTAGAAGAAAATAAGTTTTGGTGGGAAACTAAAATTTTTTGGTGGGAAACTAAAATTTGTTCGTGGGAAAATCGTGTAGGAAATCATGTGGCTTAGAGAAGGAAAACATATTGATTTTTTTTGTACATATGTCCAGATATTAATGAAGACTTAAAGTTCTTGAAAAAACTTTTTTTACCATCATTCATTATACCTATCCTTTGGGACAAAATAGACCAAAATTCAAAATTATTTCACCATTGAAAATTCCCTATATATACTGTAGGTATATGTAGGTCTCAATTTTGACTTCTGGAAAAAATAGACAGAAAATGACTTTTTCTCTCAAAGAAAGACCAGGTTTTGACTTCTAGGAAATAAAGATGGAAAATAAATTTTGCTCTCTATTGATTCCTTTGGCCATCAAGCAATGAGCTCTTATGTTTAGCGGCAACATGTTTTGATCTCTGGTGGCGGTGAACATCTGGCAGCTTACACTTGACTCACACATCCATTTGATTAGCATAATACAAGTATCATCCAAGCCATCAAGTTAGGATTATCGAGTTTGTTTTCTTTGCATATTGTCTAAAGGACTCTCTCACCATGCCTTATCTATCATTAGGCTAATTGTCACTTGGTTAATCAATCAACTATTTAAGATGTGGCCTTTACAAAGTGGGATATATTGATTTGTCATATTTTCTTCTATCATTGATCAATCCTTTCATCTTTCATTGTTTAACTCATTGCAAAATGTGGCCTTCTCAATGCGTGATATACTCATTACAATATATGTCACACTTTCTTTGGTTAAAATTATTTTTTTCATGATGAGAAGGGAAACAAATCAAATCATATCCATTTTTGGAACACTCACATCCACTATGGTCTTTTTGTTTTCTCCTTTGATTGCAACCACAAAGGTGAAACAAGCAAAGCTTTAAATGACCAGCTCATTGGAACATGCATAAGCACTCTTGCTTTTCTTTTTTTTCTTTAATCAATTAGGGATGGATGTTGCTGCTGAAATATAAATTTGATAAAAGTTAACAACATCTGATCCATGCACGTCAGACTCTTATTTCTTTTGGTAGGCAACTCACAACAAATAACTATTTTTCATGTCCGGAAACTCTATCTGGAAGTTGACAAGTTTCTTAGAAATAAAGCCACCAAACTATAGTTTGATTATACATAAGTAGAAGTTCATGTTTATTTGGATGTCTTTGATGCACCATGAAATAGGATACTGGCACACAAGTTATGTTGGGAAAGGAAAAGAATTTTGGCACATTTCCTAGTTAAATTTAGACTTGAGTAGGAGTTGAGTTATGTTACCAATCCCAATAGGAGTCAAAACTAAAAGCAAAAGAAGATGGATCCCTATGTGCAATATGGAGTTGGACTAGGACTTGAACTAGGACATGAAAAAGGATTCCTAGTTGCAACCACATGCCATGGATGCCTATAAATAAAGGCCCTAGGGAGGCATTGAGACATCCCGCCTATTAGTGTGTGATCCTACCAATTGTTTATTATTGGTTCCTTCTACAGTAGAAGAGCCATAGAACAAGAACAATTGGTGCATCTCTCTTGGTTGAATAAGAGAGAGTCAACGACTTTACCTTGAAGTAACATAACGACTAATAATTGGTGGCACATTGGGTGATGGTATAGTGCAACTCTCATGGTTGATAAGAGAGGGCCAATGATTTTTCATTCAAGTAAAGTAGTAGTTGGTAGTTGTAGACATAGTGTAGACATAGTTTCAATTATCCAAGCCAGTCAATGGTCGTAGTGGCATCATGCGGTGCCCAAAAATAACAGTGGTGTAGTGAGAGATTAAGTTAAGTGGGAGGTTTTATAAATTTTGGATGTCATTATCTTATTCCTCATCTTTGTTCTTGTATGGGGAAGGCCACCCATATTTAGGGGTAATTAAATCAATACAGTGTGAGTTGTAATCTTGATTACACAGTGCTTGTGGACAATATTATCTCATGGCTTTTCTCTTCTCATCTTGAGGAACGTTTTCTACATTAAATATGGTGTTTCTTCTTTGGGTTTAAACACTTGTTGGTAATGCTTCCGCCACAAGTTCTTCCACATATGGGACCATATCGGTACAACATCTCCAACAAGTGGTATCAGAGCATAGGTTGCAGATACTGGTCCAGATGGGGATGGATGAAGATGTTAGTATAGTATGCCCAGATAGCCAATCATATGATGATTGCAATGAGGCATGAGATACTTGATTTGATAATAATAAAGGCAATTTCCATCTATATGTTTTAACTATTTTGAGATAATAGTATTACATGATAGATGTCTAGAGAATGACAATACTCAATGATGTATGTCTTCAGGTTAAGGACCTAAATAATGAGATCATACAGATGTTAAGAGTATACATTCTTGTTATGTCCCTAGTCAATTGTTATTGTGGATATAACCATAGACACCAATAACATAAAAGACAAGAGTGTGTGTTGGTTGTTGAAAGAATCTAATCAGTCATGATATATGATATCACACCAAGCACATAAGTACATGTTAGAGAACAGTGTATCGAACAGACCCATCATAAGAGTGATGCATGGAAACCACACATGGTTAGTCAGGATAATTTCTTATAGTATTGGTGGTGACTGTAGTTCTTACACCTAAAATCACTGCACTCATCACATATCATTGGGTACTCTTTGACATCATCAAATGCATTTCTAAAACATGGGTTGTTATAACTGTGATGATTGAGTGACTTTGACACATGGGGACTTGACTATGAGTGATAGATATCAAATTTGTCCCTCCTAAGGGAGTGTGATATCTTGGCCACTTGAGGAGTGAGACTGAGAAATGCATGGCCATGCACATATAGATCAATATATGATATTGAGCTTACATATATCTCAGGCAGTCTACTCTAAGTCAAGAAACATGGATTGAATATTTGTAGAGGATGACAAGTCCATGGCTCAAGTTCAATTCGGATATCAGTGACAAAGGAACTATACATTCTCTATAACACTAATAACATATTGTAGGTTGAAAGTTGTTCTCCAACTTTCCTCTTCACTTGGGTAGCACTATTGTGTGACTAGGCACCACTCTTTGCTTGTGATATCATAAGTTAGTTATGGACATTCACTGCCAATGTGAAATGGAACCTATAGGGTCACACACATAGGATTAACCTGGAAGAGGAGTTTATCCATGAATGATGTTTATATTGATTAGTAAAAGTGTTTATGTGCTCAATTAAACATTCAATCAATAGACTTGACTCATAATCATAAAGTTCAAGTGTTGAAATAGCTGATTAGAGTGTCAGATTGATTGAGAACTGTATTGACTGAGTTTTGCTCAACTTGGACCACCAACCAACCAGTTTACTGGGTGAATTGATCGGATCATGGTCAATGAGATGACCAGTTCACTCTAGTGAATCAATCGGTTCACATGGACTAAATGAGCAAGTGTTGGGTTTCCCAGTTCGTGAGAAAAGATCCTCATTTCACTTGTTCAATTCAATTGGGGCAAGAATTAATCTTTGCATTAATTAGAAATGAATAAGAAAAGTCAATTATGGGCATGTCTGGGAAGTGAAATGACTGATTCACTGGGTGAACCGATCAGCTCACCTACCCAAATGACTGGTTTAGTTATGAACTAATAGGTTCACCTGCCCAAATGATCAGTTCAGTTGTGAATCGATTGGCTCGCTTGTCATAGTGCAATCAGTTCGTGGAAAATCTAGACCCTTCTACTCTCGTACAGACTGGGAACAGTGACCCTACCCTCTATTATAAATAGAGGGGTACATGAGGATTCTTAGAACATTAGTTGCTCTACAAAGTTGTTGTACTCTCTGGTTATGGTAATCGAGAGAGCCCAAGCAATTTCTACCCATCCAGGGAAGAATAACGAGGGAAAGACAACTGTAGAAAAGTGACTGGTAGTGGAAGAGTGTGTCAGTGACTAGTACACCGAAAGAAGAGAACAACTCCTTCTAGTCTGTCTATCAGGATGACTAGAGTTCCCGATAGTCCATGTGGACTATCTATAGAGGTGGAAGATTTCTATAGCTCAGGAGGCTGACTGTCAACCGTAGTCCGGGTCAAGACCAGGAGCTGCACAGACGACATCGAAGACTAGGGGGTTGAAGGATGTACTAGTTGTGAGGTATTGTCGTTGAGAAAGACTCAGGTCCATGTATATCTCACTAAACCATCTTTCCTATTGCATAGTTGTTGATGTGATATGCTGGTTAGGGGTTTGTGGTTAGATAAAAAAATTGTTTCCGCTGCCTGTTCAGTCCCACAAAAGCCAACAGTGGTATCATAGCCACGTCAACATTCTATGTTTTAGGATTAATTAATATGATCAGATTTTGGTTTTTCGCCATTTATTTATTGCATGCAATATGAATACTTTAACTGGCTGATGTGCATATCCGATTAAACACCACAAATCCCTATATACATATATAATATGGTATATATATGCAATCGATACATGTCGCCCGAAAATGGTTTTCATGGTAGATGTGTAGTGTGGTTATGTCCTATAAACCCCTATGTGTGTGCTTGGTTGGTTGTAGTTGTTTACATCTCGGTCGGTGAATCGAGTCCTTTCTTCTATTCCAGATGTAACTCGAGACAACTCAGGCCTTCTATTCTACCTTTTCTCCCTCAAATGTAACTCAGGGTTTCCCAAAGAGATATGTAAAAATAGGATAGTTTTATTTTCTATTATATCAAAGAATGACGGATGCCCAGACGAGCGATTAGAGGACCAAGATGACCGACTGAGGGCGCAAGATGACCAGTTGGTGGACTGATGAGGAGCAAGATGACCTGACGAACAGACTGTCTGGATGAGCCAGACGATCGCTTGGTGACAACCAACTGACGGGCCAGGAGGTGAGCCGATCAGTCATAGGATGAGCTGATCAACCTGGAACGGCTCAAGCACAGATCTTCGTCAACAATAGGTTTCTGCATGTGATGTAGACCTAGATAGCTGTAATTCCTTGTGGCTCAAGGAATTACAAATAAGATGGCCATAATCATTGATTTATCGCTTCACATGTTTTCTTGTGGGATATAGCATGTATATGATACATACTATATATGTGGTGATTGGATATCTATATGTATATAAATACCAAACCCCTCAATATAAATATTAAGTTTAATTAAGATGCCTTCCAAAAGTAGCACACATGAAAAACTTGATCGACTAAGTGTGGGCACACCCGAGTGTGGTGCACCATCTATCTTGTGGAAGTGTGATGGTGAATATGTGGGTCTGCCCTAGCATGATGCATATACATTGTGTTGGCATTTGGGATGGACTTAACTAGGTGACCTTGATCAGATCAAGCACCTAGAGGCATGCATATGACTATGGCAAAGAGTTGTACATATCATCTATCTAATAATTGAATAAGATGCAATTGGTAAATGTTCCTACCTTAATAATTAATTATAGACGCTGGTGTTGGCTGGGTAATAACTCAATTGTTTTGGATGTTGTCTCACTAGAAGGTTGTATGCTGCAATCTTCCAAATTGATGGTGAGGGCTATCAATTTAATCAAAATATTGGGAGTGATAATTAACTAAAGACCTAATTAATATCATCAACTTTATGTAGAATCCACATGACAAACACAAATACATTATCATTGCATAAGTTCATAAACTGGATAAATTTTAAAGCTGGTTTGGGACCTTTGAGAAGTTGTGTTACAACCTCAATTTTGCATATGTTTTCATAATTGAAATATAATGATTTTGTGAATTCGGGCTTAATTAAAATGGTTGTATGCCTTGCTTCAAAGGATGGGTTTCTTTGCAAATATTCCTTTGGGTAGGAATTTCGTGATTCCTTTTATTATATTAATCCAATAATGGATATAAAAGAGAAGAAAAGAAGAAAAGTCCAAATATTGTAAAAAGATACAAGATAATGAATATTAAGCGAAGTATTTAAAAGAAATACTTGGAAATATCTAGAAAGTGGCATTAATGGCCACAATTGAGTAAAATTCGTTTACATATGATTTCTAACAAAAGAAATATGAAAAGATGAAAAAGGAAAAGAAAGATAAAGAGAAATCCTTAAAAAGAATAAAGAAATAAGTAAGATAATGAGAAAATGAAGAATGTAGATGCATTTAGAAGGATAATAATTATCATTCAAAAAGTATTTCGAAATCTTAGGATTCCTTAGGTTCTATGGATGTCCAAATTAAAAAGATAATAGAATAAGCAAGAGAAAATATGAATAAACTAAGCTTTAATGTATTATAACTTGCATTTGAAGAAAACACCTCTTTCCTTTGGAGTTTAGGACTCAAATGTGGGATATGAGTAGATTATACTAATTGAAGACTTTCCCTAAAGTTTGGGATTAAAAGGAAAATAAAAGAATATGAGAGAAGAACAGTCTAGAATTGGTTTCACCTTTAATGGGTTGCTAATCAAGTTCTTTAATCGATAAGTTGGAAAGTTTATCCAATAAGGAGAGGATAATGGAATCATATTCCATCCTTTCTTTGTTTGACGTTGGCCCTACCAAGTATAGGGAAACCAAGACAACATGGACTCCTAAAACCTAAGTGCTACAGACTACCTACATGTATATTTATGTAGGGACTCCATCCGTCATGTGGGAGTACTGACCACCAACCGATCGAGAAGGAAACCCAACCCCAGAACATCTTCTGGATCCTCTGAGAAATCGTGTGATGCAGAGAGAGGTGCGACGGACATGGCTGGGAGTAGTGATGACCTTGATAGTCATCATGGCTTGGAGGTTGCAATCGAAGAGGAGGTGGCTCATTGGGGGTGAAGCTAGATGCCTTCCTCATATGTCTCTCATTGCCGCAATCTGTTTTGGCACTGTGATACCAGAGCACTGGCAGCGGTTTGGTTGGGAAAGGATGGAGGTGAAGAGACGGTTGAAGACAACTCTTAGAGAGGTCTGCCGCTAGCAACCTGTGGTACCGACCGTCTTGGGTTCTTGCCGTCGGGATTATGATAGTAGAGCAAGGAGGAGAGGAGAGGCGAATCATGAGACCTTGAAGGAGACCTAGCGTTGGAACCTAGGCACTACAACAGCGAGTAGGGAGGGCCTGGTAGTGGCACCTCCACTACTATAAGGTGGGTGTCACAGATGGGCAACCTAGCAGTACCTCCACGGTAATGAGGGAGGGATTCACTGGTGGTTGGAAGCCCTAAAAACCAAGAGGATGGCACTGATGGTCGGCGCACGTGGGCCATGAGCAAAGAATCATGACGGGTAACTAGGGTCTCGTGGGTTCGTGAAGAAGGATATGGTCTGGTCCAGCGCCAACTAGCAAATGAACCAAAGCCAAGTAATCAGTTGATAGCCGGTCTAGAAGAAAACTGCCTACTGAACCGCACCACACTTATCTAGTTGGGTGAGGAGCGGGCTGTAGGCAGACCAATGAGGAGCCGCCACATCATCCCACTTTAAAGGTATAATGAGTATTTTGATTAAATCATAGAAATAGTTAGGAACATTGGAATATAGCAAAATTATATATCATTTTAATCAGAAAAATGATAGGAATCCAAATCAAATATGATTAAGATCTAATTATGCTTCCTATTCCAAAAGTGTATGTCATACACATTTTAATTTTATTATTAGAAAGGAAAAGCTAAATTCCTTTAATATGATGGTTCAAAGCTATTTTGAGTATAATGGTTTCGAATTGTGGATAAATACCCTTAGTTTAGTAATTAGGGTTTTCAAATGAATAAAAGGTGGAATTAATGATAAATAGAATTCATATGTGAATTAGATTGTAATGGGCTATGAGTTGTTAATCCAGAAGGAACCAAGGATGATAATTGGGCCTAATGATCTTGTCATGAATTAAAAGGACAAAAATGATAGTTTCAATGTAAAAGAGGCTTAATGGACTTTTAATTGTGCCTTTAATCTGAAATTAAGGTTAGATGTTGTTAAAAGGTAACCTTAATATCTTTTATGAAGAATAGATGATATAATTAGGGTTTGTGAGTAATTGTATAAAATTAGGGTTTAAAATAGTATAAATGAAGAGAAACCCTAATTGTAATGGAAACCCTGAAAGTCGACTAGAAACCCTAGGAAGCGAGCTAGGTTTAATAGATCTTGGTGGCATGATCAATAATAGGAAATTGTATGCATATTTTAGGATCTGTTTGTGTTCTTGCTTTCCTATTGGATTTCTTACATTGATTGGGTTAACTCTATCTCAAATCATCCTGACAGGTATGTGGTTAATTATGGTTAATCACATTAGTTTTCCGAAGAGTTTCCCAGATGATTCATCACTTTGAATGCAACTTAACAGTTTGGATGTTCATATTTGTAAATCATAAAGTCACTATGATTATCACAATAATAATAGAAGTGTATATTCTCACACCTACATGCCACTCTGATGGATGATGCAAAAGGTCAAGCCCAGGAGGGAAGACCTATGGACACCATGAGTGGTGACCCCAGGCACCAAGCTTGAGATTGAGAAGGTGGCCTATGATATTGCATGACTAAAGGGAACCATGAAGGGGGACCCCAGGCACAAAGCTCACAAACGAGAAGGTGGCCTTAAGTCAATGGCAAAAGAGAAACCCGAAAGGGGGTACGCCAGGGGTAGGGCTAAAGCGGTGGAGAATGACACATTGAAAACATAAATTGGCTTGTTAATTATCTTGATTGTGATAATTAGATTGTTAGCCATATTTTTGAAATTTTGGTTGTCCCCACATGCCAGCATATTCATGTATGCTGATCGATGTTTTGTTTGTCGGTGTTTTAGGTACAAGATTGAAAAGGACAAATAGTAAAGTGGCATATGTGGAATTAAATACGAGTTAAAGTACAAGGAGTATTAGTTAGAATAGACTCCTGATGCAGATAGAAGTAGATATCCCAGTTTTTGAAAAAGGTATGTAAAGTTTTATTTTATACCAATTTTCAGTTTAGTTGGTAGAATTTGATAGTTGTTATTGATTATTTATCAAACCTTTGATCTTGTTAATTGGGATAATGGCTCTGACCTCTTGGTCTCCCTTGATTGGGGGTTTCTGGGAGGTGGGGTCATTACATTTGGTATCAGAGCATAGGTTCCTCATTTAATCTTTAATAATTATTAAATTTTACAAACTCTGTAGAACCCATAGAATTTATTAGAGGATTTTCTATAAGATAGAGGTGTCTAGAAAAGTATCACGTCTGGGGGCTAGCAATATTTTCCTCTGCACCGCTAGTCAGAATACGAGAACTCCCAGATCAGTGTGACTGCCTGGCCAATGTCTCAAGATTTAACTCGAAATAAGATACCTTTAGGTCTCTCTCATCTTGTTCATCCTTTCTCAACTCAAATGCTATTAAGGATTTTAAGGATTAAGGTTTTCTCTCTTTTCGTCACCCTCTTGAGGTATGGGTAAGGTTGATAAGGTTTAAGGAATGCTCCACCAAATTAATGAAAAACATGTAAATGAGATGTCATGGACAAAGCTTAATAGTGTAAGCATAAACTAAAGAATAGATACATGCTTAGGTCATATGACATATGTTGTCATGCCCTCAGGAGAGACCTGAGGCTAGACCTCCTTGTCAGGAGGATGAGTGGAGAAAGTTAGTCTTGGAGGTAGAGATCTCCATTATATGTAGAGACCTAACACATCATTTGAGGATGATGCTAATGTTGGGTTTTAGGGGAGACAGATAAGGCAGCAGAAACAAAAATTTCTTCTCCCAAACCCAGAATAAAGGAATCGCGTCAATGTATATACAATAGGAAGGATGGTTTGTAGAGGCATACCTTGTCCCGAGGCTTGCGCGGAGACATTACCTCACAACTTGTGCGGTCTTCACCTCCGGTCTGGGACAATGTCTGTGCAGCTCCTGGTCTCACTGGGACTGTCGGGATTGACATCTATCCTCCGAGCGGCAGAAGTCTCCCACCTCTGAAGTAGTCTATACGAACCACTTAGAACTCCGATCTCCTTGTACCACAAAGATTCGAAAGGAGTCGCACCCTCCCGTCAGCGTACTAGTCACTGACACACTCTCCTACAACCAGTTGCCTTTCTACAATTGTCTTTCCCTTGTTGTGCCTCCCATATTGGGTAACACTTGCTCGGTCTCTCTTGGTTACCACAACCAGAGAGAATGACAACTTTGTAGAGCAACTGGTGTTCTGAGTTGTACTTTGAGAATCCCCCAATACCCCTATATATAGGATGGTCATGGGACAGGGTTCTCTACCCCAGCAATGCGAGACTAAAGCAGGAGTAGAAGGGTTTGAGGTTTTCCACAAAAACAACCAACTGTGCCAGCTGAACCGATCGGTTCACACCCTGAAACGATCGTTTCAGGCCCTGAGACGATCGTTTGGGACCTGAGCCGATCGGTTCACACCCTGAAACGATCGTTTCAGGCCCTGAGCCGATCGTTTGGGACCTGAGCCGATCATCTAATGCTCTGAGCCAATCGGTTCATGCCTGAGCTGATCGGTTTGTGATCCTGATCCAACTCAAATTGACTTTCATATTTGTTTCCAATTAATCAAATATTAATGCTTGTCCAAATTGAATTTGTACAAGTGAAACAGATTGTATTTGCAAAATAGTCTTCTGAAGTTTCAAACGATCTTGGTTGGTCACATGAATCGACCGGTTCATCAATTGAGTCGATCATCTCATTGATACATGAGCTGATCATCTCACTAGTTGAGCTGATCGGTTCACCAACCTGATCCGATCGGTTCATCCCATGAGCCGATCAGTTGGGGCAGTAGACTATGCAAAAACAATCAATTGCAGTTCAATCAATCCGATACTCTAATCAATCGGTCTAACTCCTTGAACACTATGATATTGAGCTATCAATTAATTGCATGTTTAATTGAACTACTAAACCCCTTTAGTAATCAATCTAAACATCCTTTGTGTATAAACTCCTCTTTCAGGTTAAATCCTATGTGTGTGACACTACATGTCCATTTCACATTGGCAGTGAAAGTCCATAACACTTATGACTTCCCAAGCAAAGAGCGGTGCCTAGTCGCACATCAGTGCTACCCAAGTGAAATAGAAAGTTGGAGAACAACTTTCAATCCTACAATCTGTGAATGGTGTTAAGTGAATGTATAATTCCTTTGTCACTGACATCCCGAATGAACTCAAGGCATGGAACAATCATCCTGTCAACATTCATTCACTTTCTTGATCTCAGAGTAGACTGGAGGAGATATGTATGACATCAATATCACATACAGATTCACACATTCATGCGCACACCTATCTCAATCCTACTCATCAAGTGGCCATGGATATCAAACTCCCTCAGGAGGGACAAATCCCATATCTATCACTCACCCCTCAAAAGCCCCATGTGTCAAAACCACCCAATCATCACCTTTATAATAATCCATGTTTTAGGACTGTGTTTGATGATGTCAAAGTGTACCCAACAACATGTGTTGAGTGTAGTGATTTTAGGTCAAAGAATCACACTCACCACCATCACTGTAAGAAATGACTGTGAATACCATGGCATGGTTCCATGTGTCAAACTCACGGTGGGTCTGTCCAATACACTTGTTCTCTAACAAGTACCTATGTGTTTGGTTTGATATCTCCATATCATGACTAATGCGATTATGTCATCAACCAACACCACAATCTAGTCTTGTGTGTCATTGTTGTCTATCTACCTTCCACAATGACATCTGACTAGGGACATAAGAATGTAAAAACTCTTAGCATCCATATGATCTCACCGTTCAGGTCCTTAACCTGAAAGCATACGTCATTGAGTACTGTCATTCTCTAGACATTCAATCTGTTCTATCATTATCTCATATGATTGAACCAGAAAGAATTGGAAGCTTGCCTTTGATGTTTATCAAATCAATCTTAATGTATCCCACCAATCATCCCATGATTGGCTCTCAGGGCATACATACCAATAGACTCCCACTTGCACTGCGAGCCAATCACCCTTGAATCCTATTCATAGTTATCTTCAAACATGTCCCGCATGTTACTATGGTCTAGTGCTTATGCAGTGAGTTATGGAAACACCTTACCAGAGTCAATATTAACTGTATGTCTCTCATCTCTTCATTGTACGTCACACATATGAGACGGAGTTTCCATAATATGCGATCTAGTATTCCTTTGCTAACCTTTAGCCACATTGCATGACCAAGTACTCCTTACTTGTCATCAAAGATCGGAATATCTATAAGTTCATCTCATGAACTTCCAGATCCATATAGTATCCACTAATGTTCTCTAACACACGGATACTCGGCCTTTCCTTTTAAACGACTTTATTGGAGCGTTTCCATTTATCAACAAACATTCACTTTTATATATCCCATATATATTTTGCGATTAATTTTCTATCATTTTTAGAAGTTCGCATCAGTGTAACTTTTATAGTGAACCCTTCCTTATTTCCATAGAACTAGTACTTCTCAAGTACTTATCAAGTTCTTATGGTATTCCAGTAACCCTTATTGGAACTAGACAAACATCCACTCGACATGTCCCACATACGAGTAATCAGGATGAGCACATCATATTGTCATGTCCTACATATAAGATGATGAATGCATTTTATTCTTGCCATGTCCATACAGGCAAGATGATGGGATGTTTACATACATGATAGATCCTTATATATTCTTAGTGTTTCCATTCTTCATAAGAATTGGACACTTGGCTCTGGGGTATTAACTCCATGTAACATGGATACGTTTTCTCCCACTGAATCTGTGCATACTAAACCCTTCAATATAGATTGCCAATGTATGCTTTCTCTTTTTAGGTCAAGAGGTTTTTAGAGAACTATCTCTATATATCTCTATTCCTATCACATAGGAAATGTCTCTATCTTCCCTATTTCCACTTTGGATTTCCATTCTAGAACATTTCCATTTCACATCAACATGTGAAATGTGAATACACTCCCACTAAATCACAGATCTCTCTTTATCTTTGACATATCAGTCAACCTTTTGACTATCAAAATAAAGATCAAAGTTTTGAGTTGCTTGTACTCAATCAATCACATTGATTAGTCCATTGTAACTTATAGACTTCATTTGCACTAATGGATTCATAAACCTTATAGGTTGTGTCACGTACACATCCTCGTTTTATTCCTTACAGGAATGCGATTTTAGTATCTGTATGCCAAATCTCTTAGTCATTAAGTTGCAATCAACAAGCATCATCCTTCTCAAAATGTCATCCATGTGTCTTAACACTTAAGACTCATTCACACTTATGGATTTCATCCCAATGGGTACTACCATCAAGGTCATACCTTATGGTTCACATGGAAGTCATTTAGGATGTAATGGTCATAAACAATAACTCAAAATCTGGTTCGTCATATTCATCTAGATAGTTGACTCATCACATAGATAATTAGGGTCCATCTGTCAAGGATATAAGAACTCACAACTCCTTGTAATTCTTAATGTCCTTTATTAGTGTGGGGTATTCTTTATTTAAGAAGAATTTAGTTAGTTGATAATCATCCTCTAACTCCTTAGAGTATGACTCCTTCTTGATTTAGACATCACCATGTCTTAATCACGATCTCACTATGATACACTATCAAAATCACTCATAAGGATCTCAAACATTTGGTTCAAGTATTTCATTCATTGATCTCATCAATAATTAATACTTTACTAAATTCGTACTTCACCTATGATATTCTTGAACACTTCAAGATATTCATATTTGGTATTTCTCTAAACACCGTTTGAAGTATTAGAATTTGCTCCAATAGGTATGTAAATACATCACGTGTATTATACCTAATAGGATACTCATTCTCCCACTACTACTAGTGAAGATTGATTAATCATGTCTAAGAGATTCATGTCTCTTACTGGTTCTCTAACCAAAAGAGTCTAGTTTATCCATCATATGGAAACTAGAAATGAATTTCTCATCATTTATGCTAATTTGATTGTTTGAGTTATCAATAACTTTTAGGTATCATTTTATCTTATGCATACCAAGATAAACAAGGCATTTGCCATAAAGATCATATCTTTGAAACATCAACTATATTGATAGCCATCTTGTCACTACAAGATGAAACAATAAATTGTTTCTATTGGCAAATTGAAACAACAGTTCTTAACTCTATTTCATGCCCTTTAGGTTGAAATAAACTGAAAGGTACTCCTATCTATGGTAGCAACACTTGCTCCAATGATGGGTACTCCTTTCTTGGTTCTTTCGTAAAGGCCATCACTTCTTTGTAGATCTTACATATCATATATGATAGATTCATATCTTGGTATCATATACCTCAGATAAAGAAGTGGTTCATTTCATGATACCTTAGGTGGAGATCTCTATCCCCTCCTTCTTCTTCTTTTGTTCTTCCAGATATAGAAGCCAATTCCCTCATTCACCCTCCCATGTGCCTTGAGGCTGAAGACGACTTGGGCTACTGGTTAGCATTAGAACCCTTCTTAGATTTGCCCTTACCCTTGCCCTTGCCCTTGGACTTGCCTTTCTTTCTATTTATCAACATCACAGACTTAGGCTTGTCCTTCTTCATTTGTGCCTTGAGGCTAAAGACGGCTTGGATTACTGGCTAGCATCATAACACTTCTTTGCTTTGCCCTTGTCCTTACCTTATAGACTTACCCCTCATCGATCAAAGATTAAGGTTTTGTCTTTTTTCACTTCGCCTCTACTATCGTCAACATGTCCAACAACTTTGTCAATTCTTGTCAAAGTTGTTCATGCCATAGTTCATCATGAACTGTATGATTCTCACAACATTTGCAGTATCATACTAATATCCAACTCTTGGCTCAGAGGGAATCCTTCATAGTCAGGTTTTTCCACATACCCAATCACATTGAGTGTGTGAATACCTTACTGGATCTCCTTCTGTTATGACATACTAGGACAGTATCTTGGAGACATCATATGTCTCATGTTGTATCTTCAACTCATAGTTTAGAGATCACAACATTAAGCACTCCACATCAATGGCATCCTTGGTATGCTTCCATAAGCATACTTTCAGCCGTTGATGTGGTGGGATCGAGCTCATCTGGTTCTGGTATAACTAGGACTTAGAGCTTTCCCTCTTCAATTCAGAAAACTTCTCAACATCCTAATCATTCGTGGAATTATTCCCATTTAATTTGTTCGTCTCAAAGACCGATCGCAAATAAAGTGATTATTGTTGATTTTGCCATTTATTGTATAAAAAGATATATATGAAATTTTGTCCAAAAACTCCTTTTTGACTTGATTGATTTGAAAAGGTTTTACGATATAATTAGGACTTTAATTAATTATCGCTCCCACTATTTTTGTTCAAATTGATAGCCCTCACCATCAATTTGGAAGATTGCAACGTACAATCTTCTAGTGGGTTAAGATCCTAAAATCCTCTGAGTTATGGACAAGCTAGGGTTGTCATCCACAACATAGATCTTCCAGGTAGGCAAATTTTTCCAATTGCATCATATGCAACTCTTGAAAGATGTCATATGTAACTCCTTGCCATGATCACCTCCATGCCTCAAGGTGCTAGATCCTATATAGGTCACCTTGTTAAGTCCGACCCAAATCCAACACGATGAATATGCACCCTGCTAGGGCAGACCCACATATTCATCCTTCACACTTCCATGAGATAGACGGTGCACCACGCTAGGGTGTGCCCACACATCGCCGATCAAGCTTTTCACATGTGTCACATTTGGAAGGCATCTAAAACATTAATATTTAATGAAGGATTTGGTTTTTATAGGTACATATACATATCCAATCACCACAATATATCGTACGTATCATATACATGCTATATCCCACAGAAAACATGTGAAACAATAAAAGCGATGGTTATGGCCATTCTAATGTGATTCCTCGAGCCAAGAGGAATCATGATCATCTATGTCCACATCACATGCAACTTGTACAAGATGAACTCTGTGCTTTGCCATTCTGGGTTTGATCAACTCATCTCCATGATTGATCGACTCGCCATCAGGTCGGTCGGTTGGGTGCCACTAGTCGATCGATTGGCTCCTCCAACCGATCGGTTCGTCTGGTCATCATGCATCTCCTCATGGCCTCCACCCGCTCGTCTCGCTCCGCGAACCGGTCATCTAGAACACCAACCGATCAGTTCATGCCCTGAACCGATCATCTCAATTGTTGTCAGGTTGTCCGTCGTTCTTTGACATAACAGGAAATAAAAGATTTATCCTATTTTACATTTGTAAAGGGAAACCCCGAGTTAAATTCGGGGGGAGCAAAGGTAGGAGAGAAATCTTGAGTTATCTCGAGTTACATCAGGAATAAGGAGGTAGGGAATCAGTGCACATACTGAGATGCAAGCAACCACATTCAACCAAGCACACATATTTAGGGTTTATTGGCCATAACCACGCTATACATCCACCACAAAACTCATTTAAGGGCGACGTGTATCGAGTGTATTCATATTACATATCATATATGTATTTTGGGATTTGTGGATTTAAGATTAGACATGCATAAAGCCAATTTTATTCGTATCGTATGTAATAAATAAAGTCGACAAACCAAAATCGATCACATCAATAATCCTAAAGTATAGAGTAGTTGACGTGGCTCTGATTCCACTGTTGGGTTTTAGGGGAGACAGATAAAGCAGAAGAAACAAAAAATTTCTTCTCCCAAACCCATAATAAAGGAATCACATCAACGTCTATACAAAAGGAAGGATGGTTTGTAGAGTCATACCTTGTCCTGAGGATTTCTCAGCGACGTTACCTCATGGCTTGTGCGGTCTTCACCTCTAGTCTTGGACGATGTCTGTGCAGCTGCTCGTCTCACCGGGACTGTCGGGATTGACAACTATCCTCCGAGCGGCAGATGTCTCCCACCTCTGAAGTAGTCCACACAGACCACCTGAAACTCCGATCTCCTTATCCATAAAGGAATCAGAAGGAGTCACACCCTCCTATCAGTGTATTAGTCACCGAAACACTCTCCCGCAACCAGTTGCCTTTCTGCATTTGTCTTTCCCTTGTTGTGCCTCCCTTATCGAGTAGCACTTGCTCAAGCTCTCTCAGTTACCATAACTAGAGAGAACGAAAACTTTGCAGAGCAACTGGTCTTCTGAGTTATACTTTGAGAAGCCCACAATACCCCTATATATAGGAGGGTCATGGGACAAGGTTCTCTACCCTAGGAAATGTGGGACTAAAGTAGGAGTAGAAGGGTTCAAGATTTTCCACAAAAAAAACCAACTGCGCCAGCTGAACCAATCAGTTCACACCCTGAAACGATTTTTGGGCCCTGAGCCGATCGTTTGGGACCTGAGCCGATCATCTGGTGCTCTGAGCTGATCGGTTCATGCCTGAGCCGATCGGTTTGTGGTCCTGATCCAACTCAAATTGACTTTCATATTTGTTTCCAATTAATCAAATATTAATCCTTGTCCAAATCGAATTTGTACAAGTACAACAAATTGTATTTGCAAATTAGTCTTCTGACTTTCCAAACGATCTCGGTTGGTCACATGAATTGACTAGTTCAACAATTGAGCCGATCGTCTCATTGATATATGAGTCGATCATCTCATTGATACATGAGCCAATCGTCTCACCAGTTGAGCCTATAGGTTGGGGCAACAGACTATGCAAAATCAGTCAATTGCAGTTTCAATCAATCCAATACTCTAATCAATCGGTCCAACACCTTGAACACTATGATACTGAGCTATCAATTGATTGAGTGTTTAATTGAACTACTAAACTCCTTTAGTAATCAATCTAAACATTGTTTGTGGATAAACTCCTCTTCCAGGTTAAATCCTATGTGTGTGACCCTACAGGTCCATTTCACATTGGCAGTGAAAGTCCATAACACTTATGACTTCACAAGCAAATAGCGGTGCCTAGTAGCACATCAGTGCTACCCAAGTGAAATAGAAAGTTGGAGAACAATGTTCAATCCTACAATCCATGAATTGTGTTACGATGAATGTATAATTCCTTTGTCACTGACATCCTGAATGAACTCAAGGCATGGAACAGTCATCCTGTCAACGTTCATACACTTTCTTGATCTCAGAGTAGACTGAAGGAGATATGTATGACATCAATATAACATACTCATTCACACATGTGTGCGCATGCCTATCTCAATCCTACTCATCAAGTGGCCATGGATATCAAACTCCCTCAGGAGGGACACATCCCATATCTATCACTCACCCCTCAAAATCCTCATGTGTCAAAGCCACCCAATCATCACCTTTATAACAATCCATGTTTCAAGACTGTGTTTGATGATGTGAAAGTGTACCCAACGACATGTGTTGAGTGTAGTGATTTCAGGTCAAAGAATCAAACTCACCACCATCACTGTGAGAACTGAATGTGACTACCATGTCATGGTTCCATGTGTCAAACTCAGTGTGGGTCTGTCCGGTACACTTGTTCTCTAATAAGTACCTATGTGTTTGGTTTGATATCTCCATATCATGACTAATGGGATTCTATCATCAACCAACACCACAATATAGTCTTGTGTGTCATTGTTGTCTATCTACCTTCCACAATGACATCCAAATAGGGACATAAGAATGTACAAACTCTTAGCATATGTATGATCTCACCGTTCAGGTCCTTAACCTGAAAGCATACGTCATTGAGTACTGTCATTCTCTAGACATTCAATCTATTCTATCATTATCTCATATGACTGAACCAGAAAGAATTAGAAGCTTGTCTTTGATGTTTATCAAATCAATCTTAATGTATCCCACCAATCATACCATGATTGGTTCTCAGAGCATACATACCAACAGCTAACCCTAATCCTAAGTAAAGAGAGAAGATATGATGAACTATATGTAATGGTAGATCATGTGGCGATATGAGCCATGTGAGGTTGGATGATCTAGAACATTTGGTGAACCAACCCTAGAAAGGTTCATGCATGCTAGTGTGAAGGATATCTCCTTCAATGATGAGGTTAGCGAAGAACCTATAGAAACTATTATGACCCACACTCAAATTAACTAGTATCATGATTCGTGCATAACTAAGATGATTTATTTGAGTAAAGTAATAATTGGATGCAATTGGAATGTTGAATCAGTAAAACAGTGTAATTAGCTTGTTTTTTATGCCTTGGGTTTGTAGTGGGCCTCATTCTTGAAGTTTTGCAAAAGAAATCATTCAAAACGGACCTTCGAGGAAAAAGTTATGATAGTTTTCAGTTTGGGGTCCAATTCTGTAAGTTTCCCAGTTTAGACTTTATAAATCTTTCTTTCTTTTCTGTTTCTTCTTTATCTCTTTCAGCGACAACCGCTTGAGGCCATAGAGCGGTGCTCTGTAGCCGCGATTCATAGGAGCAGGAGCTCCGTCCAGCGATCATCCTCCCTTTCTTCTTCTACCTTTCTTCTTATCTTCTTCTCCCTCCTCCCTTTCCCTTCCTCTTCCTTCGTTTGCTTTAGCTAGTAGCCCACCCACCATAGCAGCTTGGCGGCCGACGCCCAGAAGCAACTGCTGCGTACAGCAGCCAAGGGGCCGCCTAGAACAAGCCTAGCAGCAGTAGAAGCTGCTCTCGAGCTCAACTATGAGGCTAGGATTCAAATCCGCAGCCATTAGTTCGATTTAGCAATTGATTGAAGCTCAAACGTCAACCTGGCCTAGGCGTACGTTTGCTGTGAGCAACAGGGCCGTGAACAGTATAAACCCAAGGAAGAAGACAATAGAAATCTGCCCGGAATCAGGCCTTGGGCACATTTCCGGACGAATCCGGCCATCTCAAATCGCTGTGAGTAGGGTTTCATTTATTTATCATTAATAAACTCAGGCGTTTGAATATTTTCTGTTATGTGCACGAATTACACTGATAACACGTTATCAGGCGTCGGGCAGCGTTTGGCGTCACCCGACCTTTTTAGTTCATAAAATGTTTCTAGACACTGTTATATGATTAAATTTAGCATTTGAACAGTGTGGATTGAATCAGTAGATTTATATGGTTCATTGGAACCTAAATTGCTCATTTGAATGTTGAAATTAGAAATTCATGTCTGAAAATGGTATAATTTGGGTATGAACCCAGACAATGAAGATTTCTGATAAATTATCAGATGTACGATTTCAAAGTTGATATGAATAAATAAAATATGCATGAAAACCCTAATTGCATATATCTTTTGACGTTAATATGTGTAAATTGATATTTACATGAAATGGCACATTTCTCTGAAATATTACCAGAAATTCTCAAGTATTGTTATTAAATTGTATTGTGATATGTAATTAACTCTTAATTGAGTTAAGTGATGCACAAACCAGGATTTGGGTTAATGTGCACGTTTTTCGAGAATTTCAGAGAATTGACAAATGGTACGTATGAATTCTCATATGTGAAGTAAATTACTCTTAGCAGTGCACTAAGATGTACAATTGAATGAATTCAATATGCATGTGCAAAATTGACTTGAGGTTGGGATATTTATGAATTTTAAATCTGCCTGCATGCATGATATAAGGATAGGGTGTTGCCATGTGATAAGTGAATGAGGTAACTGAAACCCTAAGGATAGGGTGTTCAATGAATCATGTTATGGTGATATGAAAGGTCTCGATATGAGATGTGGTGATACTTAACTGTTGAATTGTATGTTTCTAGTGCATTTAACTTTATATGTTTGTTCTCTCTGAGTTGATATCTACGTACTGCAGGGCTTCTTATTTTCAATACATATCTCGTAAATTGCAGGTGATGAGATATGACATGCTCTAGAAAGGGATGTTACTGAGACATGATATATGTTGAATACATGAGTTAAGATGTTTCTTATGATATGATATGGCAGGCTGTGTGAGCCTTGTGAGAAATGTTAAATGAGTTATGATTTCTGTTTAAAATGTACCATAATGTTAATGTTAAACTTAGGTGACCTGAACACCGTAGAACCCGTTTGAGAGGTCTGCACCTTAGGGGTGAAACTCGTGTCCAACATCAACCGGTTGAGTAATTCTGGTGGCACGAGGACAGAAGGGTTATCCAACACCAACCGGTTGAGTAATTCTGGTGGTAACCCAGTGTTGACTCCCTGCGCCTGTGTACTCAGGTTAGAGGAGGAGTCTAGAGTACACTCTTTTGAGAGTGCAGTGAGGCCCTTGTGAGCCTGAGGCCCTTGAGCGCCTGAGAGTCCTGTGCAGACCAGGACGAGAAGTCAGACTTAGCATTTCCCGGGTGTGTCGCTAAGTCTTGTACGGTGTGGCCGTAGTGCACTGCGAGTCTCTATGCAGAGTACACTGCATAGATCAGGGCATAAGCTAAAATATGATCATATAGGTTCACAGAGTTCCTTATAAATGAAAGAGTTAAGGAAGACTAGAGCATAGTCTTCTAGTAGTTATTCTTTGGATGCAATATTTACATTCTTCATTATTTCAATTATATTGTTTTAGAACTGCTCAGTGTAGTATTTCTTGTATATTAATCTGAATAATAAACTTGACGAGTTGTTTAGTGATAGTTAAATGAAAAACTATTCACTGAGCGAGTAGGCTCATTCCTCTACTCAAACATTTTCAGGTCAGGAACAGTTCTAGGAATCTGAAGGATCTTTCCATCCTAGTTTTTGGCAGTAGAAGGTATATGTAGTTAGTTTAGTTAGAGGTCTCTTAATCCTTTCCCCTCAGTCCTTGGGACATGGTGTGGGTGAGAGAGAGTATGTATGGCGAATGAGTAAAAGATGTAAATTAACTGTTATGTTTTACTTTCTGTTAAACAATGTTACATGTTGTAAACTCTGTTTATGTTCTCTAGCCAGTTTAATTGAAATGCTTCCGCAATAGTTTATTATGTTTTAGTTTACAACAATAATTCGGATATCATTACGAGGTTTTAAAAAGAAAAAGTTCTCAGTGATTTGTTTATGTGATAATCCCTCCGTCGCGCCCTAATCTCGTGATTAGTGGTTAGTGTGAGATCGGGGTGTGACAGTTTTGGTATCAGAGCATAGGTTGAGTACATAGATACTCAGAGTCCAGGTCAGGGGACGATAAGAGACCAATAGGACTAGGATTTAGGTGTTTTTCTTCTATATGCAGTTTTCTAACAGGAAATATTCTGTTATATTACTGCAGATGGTAGGAAGATGATGTGGTCACGAGGACCAAGTAAAGAGCTTATTTTGAATCGTCAGGGATCATTAGGATCAAAACATAAAGTTATAAGTGAGGCAAATAGGAAGTGACGTGTTTTTTTAGCTCAGGGAGGTCTGAGTATTTAGATACCCTGGCCAGGTGTCTGAGTACTTAGATTGACCAGTATCAAGCTACTCTGTCTATTCTTCTCTGGATGCCCCGGCCAGGTATGCAGAGAAAGGATAGGCTAGAGAGAAACCCTAGAAATCTTTGGGTTAAGAAACTAGAAATTTATGCAGGAGTAAGAGATTAAACATAGAATGTGATACAACTCTTGCTTTATATTGCTTATTTGATTGGAAATCACTAGAAATGCTCTGATATGTATGAATCTAGATTTTCATTTTATAGAATATAAATGATTCTTTTATATTGTTGTGCGTCATAAATTGGTTTATTTATTGTTTATATTCTTTGTATTAAGTAGACCAAAAGTTATGTTTAAATGAGTTTGCCCTAAGTGGATATTCTTTCCACATGTTTGAGATTAATAGGAGTTGGTTAATCCTGAGTAGCTCTTGGCTTCAGGACTACAGGTTCGGCCTGGTCCGGCTGACAAGATGCGTTACTAGGATCTAACGACTCTTATTAAAAATATAATAAAAGTAGATTCTGGATAATTTAGATCCGAATCATGGTGAAAAATGTATATACACTAAGATGTTGAGATATAATAAGAATTAGTTGGAACTGATATCAGAGGTCCAACGTTGAAACCTCATACGAGAAATCTTTAGTTGGAAATAAAGAAACACGATATAAGGTTCAGATGAAATTTAATGATTTGTATTATGTGAACCCTAAATATGAGAATATGGAAAAGATACGAGGAAGGTATGCAATGTCTAAGATAGTAAAAATTAATCATGAATGGATCATGTAATAGAGTAAAATATTTTTATGTACTCCAAGGCAAAGGGAAAATAGAAGAAAATGGTTGAGTATACAATAAGTACATAGAAATAAAGAGTCTTATGTAAATCATAAGACTAGGACGAGAAACTTAGTTGAATCAAAAGATATGTTAGAAATGATCAGCTTGATTAAGGAATGAGGATTACATGACATAAATGAGAGTATGGAATGCACATCTTTATTATAAAGTTGAATATATTCATACGTACTACCTTGGAATTCTGAGTCTTTATGGACTCACAAACTAGTTCTTAAAATAAAGCACAAACGCATAACTTAGAAAATGAATGCATCATATATGTTGCATATCTACCATGGTAGAGACAATTAAGTAAGTGAAATGATGACACAGTATGGTGATGAAACCCTATCAAGGTGAATTGAGAATGTAATTTATCTGAATGTCCAAGTAAGAGAAAGGAAATTTCAGTAATAAGATAATGAAGATTTTAGTAAAATTTATGAGATCCAAGTTTGAATTTCAAACTAAGGAAGTAAAATCACATCACAATAACGCTATGTTATTGATAAAGACGAAACCCTAGAATGTTTAGAGTTGTGGTAGTTCAAGGAATGTCATTATTGATTTGACCTTGAATACTAGCATCTCTATAAAACAAGATCATGAGATTTGTTCTATGAAAAATAAACTGGCACTTATAGTGATCCAGGGTTTAAATGTAGCCAATCTGAAAGGTAGATGAACAATATGAAAATGACTCGGAGAAAAGAGTGAGATATAAATTTGAAATGTAACAAGTGTGTTTTGAACAAAAGAAGAAATATAATATAAGTGAAGTGTGTTATGAAATATATTTTTATAGTAATAACATGAAGTAAGTAACATAGAATGCAGAGTATTACCCGATATATGATATGAAGTTAGCTGTTGTAGTTCATGCTCTTAAGACACGGCGTCACTATCTTTATGATATGACGATAGATTATCACCCTGGAAATACGAATGTGGTAGCAGATGCTTTGAGCATAATGTTAAGTTCAACAGTTGATGCATTCTCTATGGCCTGTTTCAAGAAAGACATGCTAGTAGAAATGTGAAAGTTTAACTTAGACTTAGGGGTGACAGAGCAGAGTGGTTTGATTACACAGATGCAAGTCAAGCCTACTTTTTATGATCAGATCAAGGAACTACAGTAGGGTGACAGTGGATTGCAGCAGATCGTACATGACATGACAGGGGGAAAAGACCAAAGTTTAGGTTTTCAGATGATGGTGTGTTGTATTAGCCTGATATGTTGTGTACCTCGAGACAGTGATTTGAAAGAAAAGATTCTTGAGGAAGTACATGCATCGATGTACGCTATGCATCCACGTAACACTAAGATGTACATGAATATCAAGGAGTTGTACTGGTCGTCAAGTATGAAAAAGGATGTAGCTGAGTACGTGGCCAGATGTAGTGTGTGCCAGTAGGTTAAGGCTGAGCATCAGAAGCCCACATATACTTTGCAATCTTTTCTTACACCAGAATAGAAATGGGAACATATCACAATGGATTTTGTGGTAGGGTTGCCCAGGACACCTAGAGGTTGTGACTTGATATGGTGATTGTGGATAGACTGACTAAGTCTGCTCACTTTCTTCATATTAAGTCAACCTTTGATGTCCTAAAGTTGGCTAAGATATACGTGGATAAGATAGTCAGATTGGATGGTATCACAGTTTCTATTATATCAGATAGAGATCCTAAGTTTACATCCAGGTTTTGGAATCAGTTGCATTGTGCTTTGGGCACAAAGTTAAGATTCAATACTGCTTTTCACCCACAGATAAATGGTCAGTCAGAAAGGACCATTCAGACTCTGGAGGACATGTTGAGAGCATGTGTCTTGCAATTCAGTGGAAGTTGGGAAGAACACTTGAGCCTTATAGAGTTTGCATACAATAATAGTCACCATTCCATTCTTGGTATAACCCCGTATGAAGTTCTATATGGCAGAAAGAGTTAATCACCTCTATGTTGGTATGAGGTAGATGAAAAGTAGATTCTTGGACCATAGATAGTGGATTTGACCACTGAAAAGATTATTGTGATCAAAGAACAATTAAAAGTTGCATAGGACAGGAAGAAGAGTCATGCCGAGAAGAGGCGTTGACCTCTTGAGTTTAAGGTTGGTGATGAAGTGTATCTGAGGGATTCACCATGGAAAGGAGTGATGAGGTTTGGTAAAATAGGCAAACTGACTTCTAGGTTTATGGGCCATATCCTATTATTGAGAGGAGTGGACCTATAGCCTATAAGCTGGATTTACCATATGAGTTGGCTAATTTACATGATGTGTTTCATGTATCGATGCTGAAGAAATGTTACCCTGATATAGAGAAGATAATGGACCCAGAACCTGCATAGCTCAGATCAGACGTGTCCTACGTGGAAGGACCAGTGCAGATAGTTGATCACCGAATCAAGAAGCTTAAGAACCGTGAGATACCGTTGGTGAAGGTTCTGTGGAGGAATCATAACCTTGAAGAAGCTACGTGGGAGATTGAATTTGAGATGCGTAGCAAGTTTCCTTTTCTCTTTTAGGAATTTTGGGATGAAATTCTTATAAGGGAGGGAGATTGTTATGACCCACACTCAAATTAACTAGTAAGTATCATGATTCGTGCATAATTAAGATGCTTTATTTGAGTAAAGTAATAATTGGATGCAATTGGAATGTTGAATAAGTAAAACAGTGTAATTAGCTTATTTTCATGCCTTGGGTTTGTAGTGGGCCTCATTCTTGAAGTTTTGCAAAAGAAATCATTCAAAACGAACCTTCGAGGAAAAAGTTATGATAGTTTTCAGTTTGGGGTCCAATTCTGTAATTTTCCCAGTTTAGACTTTATAAATCTTTCTTTCTTTTCTGTTTCTTCTTTATCTCTATCAGCACCAACCACTTGAGGCCGTAGAGCGGTGCTCTGTAGCCGTGATTCACAGGAGCAGGAGCTCCGTCCAGCGATCATCCTCCCTTTCTTCTTCTACCTTTCTTCTTCTCTTCTTCTCCCTCCTCCCTTTCCCTTCCTCTTCCTTCGTTTGCTTTAGCTAGTAGCCCACCCACCATAGCATCTTGGCGGCCGACGCCCAGAAGCAACTGCTGTGTACAGCAGCCAAGGGGCCGCCTAGAACAAGCCTAGCAGCAGTAGAAGCTGCTCTCGAGCTCAACTATGAGGCTAGGATTCAAATCCGCGGCCATTAGTTCGATTTAGCAATTGATTGAAGCTCAAACGTCAACCTGGCCTAGGCGTACGTTTTCTGTGAGCAACAGGGCCATGAACAGTATAAACCCAAGGAAGAAGACAATAGAAATCTGCCCGGAATCAGGCCTTGGGCACATTTCCAGACAAATCCGGACATCTCAAATCGCTGTGAGTAGGGTTTCATTTATTTATCATTAATAAACTCAGGTGTTTGAATATTTTCTGTTTTGTGGGCGAATTATGCTGATAACACGTTATCAGGCATCAGGCAGCGTTTGGCGTCGCCCGACCTTTTTAGTTCATAAAATGTTTCTAGACACTGTTATATGATTAAATTTAGCATTTGAACAGTGTGGATTGAATCAATAGATTTATATGGTTCATTGGAACCTAAATTGCTCATTTGAATGTTGAAATTAGAAATTCATGTATGAAAATGGTATAATTTGGGTATGAACCCAGACAATGAAGATTTTTGATAAATTATCAGATGTACGATTTCAAAGTTGATATGCATAAATAAAATATGCATGAAAACCCTAATTGCATATATCTTTTGACGTTAATATGTGTAAATTGATATTTACATGAAATGGCACATTTCTCTGAAATATTACCAGAAATTCTCAAGTATTGTTATTAAATTGTATTGTGATATGTAATTAACTCTTAATTGAGTTAAGTGATGCACAAACTAGGATTTGGGTTAATGTGCATGTTTTTCGAGAATTTCAGAGAATTGACAAATGTTACATATGAATTCTCATATGTGAAGTAAATTACTCTTAGCAGTGCACTAAGATGTACAATTGAATGAATTCAATATGCATGTGCCAAATTGACTTGAGGTTGGGATATTTATGAATTTTAAATCTGCCTGCATGCATGATATAAGGATAGGGTGTTGCCATGTGATAAGTGAATGAGGTAACTGAAACCCTAAGGATAGGGTGTTCAATGAATCATGTTATGGTGATATGAAAGGTCTTGATATGAGATATGGTGATACTTAACTGTTGAATTGTATGTTTCTAGTGCATTTAACTTTATATGCTTGTTCTCTCTGAGTTGATATCTACATACTGCAGGGCTTCTTATTTTCAATACATATCTCGTAAATTGAAGGTGATGAGATATGACATGCCCTAGAAAGGGATGTTACTGAGACATGATATATGTTGAATACATGAGTTAAGATGTTTCTTATGATATGATATGGCAGGCTGTGTGAGCCTTGTGAGAAATGTTAAATGAGTTATGATTTCTGTTTAAAATGTACCATAATGTTAATGTTAAACTTAGGTGCCCTGAACACCGTAGAACCCCTTTGAGAGGTCTGCACCTTAGGGGTGAAACTCGTGTCCAACATCAACCGGTTGAGTAATTCTGGTGGCACGAGGACAGAAGGGTTATCCAACACCAACCAGTTGAGTAATTCTGGTGGTAACCCAGTGTTGACTCCCTGCGCATGTGTACTCAGGTTAGAGGAGGAGTCTAGAGTACACTCTTTTGAGAGTGCAGTGAGGCCCTTGTGAGCCTGAGGCCCTTGAGCGCCTGAGAGTCCTATGCAGACCAGGACGAGAAGTCAGACTTAGCATTTCCTGTGTGTGTCGCTAAGTCTTGTACGGTGTGGCCGTAGTGCACTGCGAGTCTCTATGCAGAGTACACTGCATAGATCAGGGCATAAGCTAAAATATGATCATATAGGTTCACAGAGTTCCTTATAAATGAAAGAGTTAAGGAAGACTAGAGCATAGTCTTCTAGTAGTTATTCTTTGGATGCAATATTTACATTCTTCTTTATTTCAATTATATTGTTTTAGAACTGCTCAGTGTAGTATTTCTTGTATATTAATCTGAATAATAAACTTGACGAGTTGTTTAGTGATAGTTAAATGAAAAACTATTCACTGAGCGAGTAGGCTCACTCCTCTACTCAAACATTTTCAGGTCAGCAACAGTTCCAGGAATCTGAAGGATCTTTCCATCCTAGTTTTTGGTAGTAGAAGGTATATGTAGTTAGTTTAGTTAGAGGTCTCTTAATCCTTTCCCCTCGGTCCTTGGGACATGGTGTGGGTGAGAGAGAGTATGTATGGCGAATGAGTAAAAGATGTAAATTAACTGTTATGTTTTACTTTCTGTTAAACAATGTTACATGTTGTAAACTCTGTTTATGTTCTCTAGCCAGTTTAATTGAAATGCTTCCGCAATAGTTTATTATGTTTTAGATTACAACAATAATCCGGATATCATTATGAGGTTTTAAACAGAAAAAGTTCTCAGTGATTTGTTTATGTGATAATCCCTCCGTCGCGCCCTAATCTCGTGATTAGTGGTTAGTGTGAGATCGGGGTGTGACAAAAATCCTATGGGCTTATGCTAGTAGCTAGGGAATAACATGCACCCAGAGTACGTCAATAGTGCTGGTGGTAGCTTAAAACTGAGGCCAGAAGGGCATGATAGATGGCTTATGAGATAAGCATAAAGGGCTATGGATAATCTTTAGCGAACATAAGTTTGAACATAGCTTTCACCACATAGGTGTACGCTTGTAAGCTTGATCCACATGAGAGAGAGGACCTCCGGTAGTAAGGTTGTTGTAGGGTTAAGCTCTAGAGGGAGAGAGCAGAGTCCATGCAAGAAGGTTGGAAGCCTATACTCTGAGATAAGAGGAATAGTGGGGAGTTGAGGATGATGCGACCTAAGTAGATGATAGTGGTTGCCTCATGCTTGATCCCTGGAGACTATTGATATCTTAGTTGCCTTTAGAGGGACCAAACCCTAGAGAGAGGATGAGGCTTCTGGTACTTATGTGCCTATAGTACAGGCGCTTACCTTCTAGGGATAGGAAGAAGAGTTCCTTAGACCTTTAAGAGGTTTAATAACAGGTTGTGAGGCCTTATACCTGTTGGTTGTCCTTGAGGAAGACTCCACCCTACAATGTTATTCAAGTGGAATGATAATGGGTAGTGCATATCATACTTTGTACATTCTTGGCTCATGGTTAAAAAGTTGAAGCAGGAAGTTGGACATTAGAAAAGTGAACCTAGGGTTCCTAGGCCTAATAGGGGAAGTGGTGTACCTGATGCTCATGACGGGATTTGAGTTTCTATAGATTCGAGCATGTTACTCCTCATGGTTAGAGGAGAGGGAAACCCCTTAAGTTTAAGGTGTGTTTGATGAACCCCCACAACTAAGTTGGTGACATGGGAAGGTTTGTTCTTGGTCCAATGTTGAGGATGAGAACAAGTGTAACCTAGCATGGTTTGGTATGTGGTCTTCTTGTGCCTTAGTAGCTTGCTAGGGTTAAGCATGACATAAGGACATTTGCGACCTTGGGGCGTATTATGAGATAGTTTCCTCCCATCCTGGGAAGGGACCCTTATGTAGGGTATGGATCATATTTTGTTGGCTTTGAGGTAACCTTAAGAGGTATCATAGGATCTTGAGAAGCTAAGTGGAGAGTACATAGTACGAGAATGAACCTGCAGACCCATACATAACCATCTCTGAGTGCATGTACATGTGTTACCATGGAGGTAATCGGTATGGGGCCTGGCCAAGGTAGGCAGGTCACCATGACCCCTATGAAAGGATGAAAGTCAGCCCATGAATGAACAGAGAGAGGATGGAGACTTGGGTAAGTTTCTAAGATGGACATGTACTATATTAGAATCCTAAGTCTATCCTAGGGTCAGGTAGGGATAAGACCGATGGGAGTAGGAGTTGCCTAATTCCCTAGTTGCACATGACCATACGGTCGGGAGGTAATAGCTATCATTGTCTGAGGGCCATGGGTTAGGAGATTGATCACCTTCATGAAATCATGGGACCCAAAGGGAAGATGAGGAGGGCACTCTCTGGATGCATAAGGGAAGAGGGATGACCCCAAAAGTGACGGCACCCTACATACCTAGAGGATATGACCAAGGATTGTGTGGTGACCCAAGTGTGTTAGAGACCAATTTTTCATGGAAGTAACTTTGATATTAAGATGTTCATGATGTAGAGACATGTGATGCACGTTTCAGTTTAGATTATAGGTGTGCTGGTAATGTGGGAGGTACCATCTCTACTCTTGGAATGGGAAGAACTTTGTATTTGGACTGCAACCAAATTCTTATTTCCTCTTGTTATGGGAGTGAGGGATAGGACAATACGCATGCCATACACCAAGGATAAAGATAATGTGAGTGGAAATGTTGCTATGATGCATGAGGATGGAGATAATAATGTGCCCTTGTATAGTGTACGATGTGTGGATGTTGTACAAACACCAAGAGTATTAAGGAAGTCATCTTATGACGATGTTTTTATCATGAGTTATGTGGAACTGATGAACTATACAAGGTAGAGTTTGGTATCCAAGAGAATGAGCTCTGAGTTTCCTCGATGAAGATAGACTTAGAGTCTTAGATGAGATGATAAGTATACAAGGAAGTGTATGTCTTCACTGTTACCTAACACCTAAAGATGAAAGGTAGTAATGGATGCTCTTGTTGAGATGCAACTGCCTAGTTTAGCTGGAGGCTAGAAGAGGTTGTTAGGTTAACCCTAAGTTTGAAAAAGGAGATATGTTTGGCTAACACTCATATGTAACGAGATCTATTGATCAAGTTAGTGGTTGTTTCGTTAGCCAACCTAGGCCTTGATGTGATAAAAGGATGGTTGTAGAACCTCATATGCACTTCTATGGAAAAGAAGGTGATGAAACCCTGACTAGAATGTTTAGTATTTTAAGGAATCAACCTTAAGGAATCATGACATACATGAGATCATGATTTTAAGTTCATCATACACCGTGGTACTACTAAGATCGTAAGTTGCGGTGGAACTTTGGATACCTAAGAGCAAGTTGCATGTGGCTTGTCACCATGCATGCCAGGAGGTGAAGGACGAACACCAATGACCCAGTGAGTTGATATAGAGCATAAAGAGTCCCTGAGAGGGAATGGGATTTCATCACTATGGATGTTGTGGTAAGTCTCCCCTGGACCAAAGAAGGTCAAGATGCAATATGGGTTATGGTATATCGCCTTACCTAGATGACATAGTCTAAGAGAAAGAGAGAGTTTTGCCAAGGGATAGATCTGGTTGAACTACTTATGAGAGAGAGATGGTTCAACTGCACCATTATGCGAGTTCAAAAGTTCTTGAGTATAACCTAAAGATTCACTTCCATGAGGTGGAAGTAGATACATGACGAACAATATGGTAGTATAGCTTATCACCCCTAACTAATGGTTAGAATGATCCAAACTAGAGGGTCTGATTAGAGCATATGTGCTCATTCAGGGTGATACATGGAGACAATTCTTGTCCTCTGTAAGATGTGATGATAACCACCATAGCTAGTATCGGGATGTAAAGAAGCTCTGTAAGGGAGGTTGTGTTGGTCACCGCTTCATGAAGATGATGTCGGTGGAAAGACCTTGTGAAGGTTAGAGAGACCACAGTGGGTGCAGATGAAGTCACTTTAATCATGCGATGGCTGAGAGAGCCCAGGGATGACATGAGTCATGAGCTACTGCAAAGTAGACTGGCATGCAGTTCACTGTGGGAGGATATGTGATGTGAAAATCTAATCCCTCGGAGCTACTGCTGAGAAAGGCGAGTCCCCGATACATGGGTCCATTCGAGATGAATCGGTGGAGATGGTTAGGTTTAGCCTTACCCCTCAGAATAACATGATGTATAATGTGTTCCACGAGTCCAGTGTAGAGCACTATGTGAGGTACCCAAGCCATGTGTTGAGCCGTGAGCCTATTTATCTTTGAGAAAAGTTGAAATGTCCTGAGTCACCTACAAGGGTATGAGATACCAAGGAGAGAGAAAACTCAGATGAAAGAATATTAGATGATGAAGGTTCTTTGGAAGCACCATGGATAGGGTAAAGACACATAGGGGCCAATGATGGACACAGAAAAGTCTTACCCTGATTTGTTTGCTTGATGGAATTTTGAGGGCAAAATTCCTATAAGAGGGGAAGGATGTTACAACCTCAATTTTGCATATGTTTTCATAATTGAAATATAATGATTTTGTGAAATTGGGCTAAATTAAAAAGGTTGTATGCCTTGCTTCAAAGGATGGGTTTCTTTGCAAATATTCCTTTGGGTAGGAATTTCGTGATTCCTATTATTAGATTAATCCAATAATGGATATAAAAGAAAAGAAAAGAAGAAAAGTCCAAATATTAGAAAAAGATACAAGATGATGAATATTAAGCGAAGTATTTATAAGAAATACTTGGAAATATCTAGAAAGTGGCATTAATGGATACAATTGAGTAAAATTCATTTACATATGATTTCTAACAAAAGAAATACGAAAAGAGGAAAAAGGAAAAGAAAGATAAAGAGAAATTCTTAAAAAGAATAAAGAAATAAGTAAGTTAATGAGAAAATGAAGAATGTAGATGCATCTAGAAGGATAATAATTATCCTTCAAAAAGGATTTCGAAATCTTAGGATTCCTTAGGTTCCAGGGATGTCCAAATTACAAAGATAATAGAATAAGAAAGAGAAAATATGAATAAGCTGGTGTTGGAACCTAGGCACTACAACAACGAGCAGGGAGGGCCTGATAGCAGCACCTCCACTACCATTCGGTGGGTGTCACTGATGGGCGACCTAGTAGTACCTCCACAGTAATGAGGGAGGGAGTCATCGGTGGTTGGAATCCCTGAACACCAAGAGGACGGTGCTGGTGGTCGGCGCACATGGGCGCTGAGCAAAGAATCGTGGCGGGTAACCAGGGTCTTGCGACTCGTAAAGATGGAGATGGTCTGGTCCAGTGCCATCCAGCAAACGAACCAAAGCTAAGTAATCAGTTGATAGCCGGTATAGAAGAACACCGCCTGCCGAACCGTGCCCCAGTTATCTAGATGGGCGATGACCGGGCTGCAGGCGGACCAATGAGGAGCCGCCACATCATCCCACTTTGAAGGTATAATGAGTATTTTGATTAAATAATAGAAATAGTTAGGAACATTAGAATATAGTAAAATTATATATTGTTTTAATCGGAAAAATGATAGGAATCCAAATAAAATATGATTAAGATCTAATTATGCTTCTTGTTCCAAAAGTGTATGCCATACATATTTTAATGTGATTATTAGAAAGGAAAACCTAAATTCCTTTAATATGATGGTTCAAAGCTATTTCGAGTATAAAGGTTTCTAATTGTGGATAAATACCCTTAATTTAGTAATTAGGGTTTTCAAATGAATAAAAGGTGGAATTAATGATAAATAGAATTCATATGTCAATTAAATCGTAATGGGCTATGAGTTGTTAATCCAGAAGGAACCAAGGATGATAATTGGGCCTAATGATCTTGTCATGAATTAAAGGGACAAAAATGATAATTTCAATGTAAAAGAGGCTTAATGGACTTTTAATTGTGCCTTTAATCTAAAATTTAGTTTATATGTTGTTAAAAGGTAACCTTAATATCTTTTGTGAAGAATAGATGAGATAATTAGGGTTTGTGAGTAATTGTATAAAATTAGGGTTTAAAATAGTATAAATGAAGAGAAACCCTAATTGCAAAGGAAACCCTAAAAGTGGACTAGAAACCGTAGGAAGCGAGCTAGGCTTAATAGATCTTGATGGCATGATCAATAATAGGAAATTGTATGCATATTTTAGGATCTCTTTGTGTGCTTGCTTTCCTATTGGATTTCTTGCATTGATTGGGTTAACTCTGTCTCAAATCAGCCTGACAGGTATGTGGTTAACTATGGTTAATCGCATTAGTTTTCCAAAGAGTTTCCCAGATGATTCATCACTTTGAATGCAACTTAACAATTTGGATGTTCATATTTGTAAATCATAAAGTTACTATGATTATCACAATAATAATAGAAGTGTGTATTCTCGCACCTACATGCCACCCTGATGAATGATGCAAAAGGTCAAGCCCAGGAGTGGCACCATGAGTGGTGACCCCAGGAACCAAGCTCGAGATTGAGAAGGCGGCCTATGATATTGCATGACAAAAGGGCACCATGAAGGTTGACCCCAGGCACCAAGCTTGGGAATGAGAAGGTGGCCTTAAGTCAATGGCAAAAGAGAAACCTGGAAGGGGGTATACTAGGGTTAGGGAAAAAATTGTGGAGAATGACACATTGAAAACGTAAATTGTCTTGTTAATTATTGTGACAATTAGATTGTTAGCCATATTTGTGAAATTTGTTGGTCCCCACATACCAGCATATTTGTTTATGCTGATCGATGTTTTGTTTGTCGACATTTTAGGTACAAGGTTGAAAAGGAAAAACAATAAAGTGGCATATGTGGAATTAAATAAGAGTTAAAGTACAAGGAGGATTAGTTATAATAGACTCCTGATGTGGATAGAAGTAGATATCCCAATTTTTGGAAAAGGTATGTAAAGTTTTATTTTATACCAGTTTTCAGTTTAGTTGGTAGAATTTGATAGTTGTTATTGATTATTTGTCGAACCTTTGATCCTATTAATTGGGATAATGGCTCTGACCTCTTGGTTTTCCTTAATTGGGGGTTTCTGGGAGGCGGGGCATTACAAGTATTCAGAATAGTGAGTGTAAACTCTAAAGTCCTTGAAAGACCAAAGCCAGTAGTATCACTCCAAATGTGCCTAAGGCTAAAATTGTATGCGTACTTGAAGTATGCCAATGATGCCTAAGATATCAAGAACCTTATGCTGAGCTATATGAACTATGAGTGTCATAAATAGATTGAAGCATGAACATTATTGAGATGTTTATACATCTTAAGAATCATATAAAGCGTGAAAGGTATAATGTCTTCAAAGAGATGTTTGAGTACAATCAAATAGATGGAGATCAAGTATAATCTCATATGATCAATAGGATTGTGCATTTAGATTAACTATGATTTCTTTTAGGTCAAGAGTTGACCAAACATATGATTCTACAAATCATTGTGTGAATCAAATATCGAGTTTATCAAATGTTGAGTAACTTGGTCAAACCATTTTCTAAAGTGCTTGGCATATTGATGCCAAAGCATGAATGAAGAAGGGACAAAACATGTGATCAGTAGAATGAAGTCTATAGACTAAAGCAAGGTCAAGAAGTGTTCTAAAGCCAAGCTTAAGTCCAAGTCTTCATCACTCAAGATATGGAGAGGAGTAAGATGGAAAGGGAAATAACCTCTTTATAGAGGATCTCTGGAAGATGAAAGAGAGATATAGATCTCTACTTCAGGACCTAAGAAGAAATAAGCTAGAAACTGTGAGGAGTAAGAATTGCTGCCATTATAGTTACAATATGACATTCATGAGCATATAATAGAATTAGTGAATTGTTATTATACATTTGCCATCAATGAAATCATCATACATCTTGTATGGACAAGAGTGTGATGAACTGATGTTTCATTTCAATGAAATGATCTATGGTGGCAATGCCTATGTCTCATCAACTATACTTGATAGTTAAAGAGACAAATGTATGTGACACATGTAATGAATGGCATGATAAGTCACACTTGAATGCCTATAGCACAGTCATCTATAGTGCATTAATGAGAATTGCATTTCTAGAAATCCATATGATGGTTATGTAGACTCATTCTAGTTATTGAACCAATAGAGACATGTTAATCTCATTCATTATGCAGTATGACAATGGTTCTTCACTAGATGTAGTGGGAGGATGATTATTATATTAAGGATTATACATATTGATGTATATTGAACTTTTAGAATAAATGCTAAAGGTAATCAATAGTATTTCAATATATACTGATGATCTCAGTAGATATGGTAGTTTGTATTTAATAAAATAAAAACATGAATCTCTTGAAGTGTTCAAGGAGATCATAAATGAAGTACATAAAAAACTTGATATAAGTATTAAATTTTGATATGATCAATATGGAAATACTTGGAACCAAGAGTTTGAGAAACTTCAGGAAGATCATGATAATGTATCATGATGGACTCCATCTAAAACACAATGATCGTGTATAATGAGAAGTGTATCAGAAAGTAGGAATCACACCTTGATAAGTCAGAGTGTGAATACTAGCTAAACTTCAAATTTCTTTTTGGGCACATGCTTAACACTAAAACAATGTACCATTAGTTCAAAAGACACCATATGGAATATGGAATGGGAAGTGTCTTGATATGTCTTTATAAAGATTAGGATTGAAAGCCTAAATAAGAAAAATGTTTCTTAAAAGGTTTTGTCCACAAATTGCATAAATGTTATTTTAGTGAATACTACTTTTATATCCAAATCCAATAACACAGGTGTTTTGATTGGCTGCATTCCTAGAGGAGAACCTAGTTCTAAAGGAATCAGTGGGAGAGAAAAGTAGAACTCAAAATGTTCGAGACAAACAAGAAAAACATTGAACTTAAATAGGTACAATGGGAATAAAGAGAATCACAAAATGTTTTGGAATCTCAAGTAACACACAGAACTCATGGTTCTGGTAGAACACACCTAGAGGTTGAATTATATATGATATCATATGGACAAGAAGGCAGTGAGTTGATCATATGATGATTCAACAATCTACCTAGAAGATAATGAGAGCTGGAAACTGAGATATGTCTTGAAGCCATGAAATCCAAGATGGACTCCATGTACATCAATAAAGTATGACCTTGGTTGATCCACCTGAAGGGGTAAAACCCATAGGGTACTTTTCGGTCTTCTAGAGGAAGACTGACATGGAGGGTAATTTGGTTGCAAAGAGTTTCTAACAAGTTCAAGGTGTTGAACATGATGAAATATTTTTAGCAGTTACCAAGGATAAATCCATCAGGATAATGCCTGCTATTGTAGCTTAATGGAAATAAAGTCCATGAAGCTACATAAATCCATATTTGGATTGAAGTGGGAACCTTAGAACTGGGATCTTCTATTTGACAAGATAGTCAAAGAGTTTTACTTGAGTCAAAATAAAGAAGTAATGTGTGATTACAAGAATTTAGTGGGAGCATATGTATATTCCACATATTGATGGGGAATAACATCCTTATACTACAAATATTAAAACTGGGAAACAAAGTGCATTCTAAAAATTTAAACAAGCATCCTATGTGATAGGAATCAAGATCTATAGAGATAGATCAAGTGGGCTTCTTGACCTAAGAAAGAGAACATACATCGGCAAGATGCTGAAAGGATTCACCATGATGAGAGAAAACATGTACATGTTCCATGGAGTTAGTCTCTCAAGAGTCATGTCCCAATTCTTATGAAGAATAAGGAACACATGGATAGATACCATATGCATTCACAATTGGATCTATCACATATGAACTCATCTTGTTATCTTGTATGTATTGGACATGACAAGAAAATATGATTTAATTGTCTTGTATGTATTAGACCTGACAAGAATATGCAAAATCATCATCTTGTATATATTGTACATGACAAGAAGATATGGAATCAAATTATTTTGTATGTATTGGACATGGAAATGGATATCTATCAAATTCCAGTAAGAGCTATTAGAATACCATGAAGGACATCTTTATGCACTTATGAAGTACTAAAAGGATTAGTTCATTAGTTATGGTAATAAGGAAGAGTTGTGTGTAAACTGTTACACCGATGCAAGCTTCCAAAATGAAAAAATTGTGTTTGACCTTAGAATAAGAATTGTTAGTTGGAAATGTTCCAAACATAAGACAATTGATTAATTCTACAATAAGAAGCCGAGTACCATAGTGTTGCGAACACTGTAAAGGATAATGTATGGATCTATGGATGATCTTATGGGAGGTTCCAACCATTGGTGACTCAGTAGTACTATTGTGACAACAGTGGAGCTACTAGTTAGGTAAAGGAATTTCAGATAGCATACTATGACACTTCCATCACATACGAGCTGTCGTACAGTGAGGGGATGTGAACCATGCAATATAGCAAATGTTGCTTACCCCTTATAAAAGCACTTGTACAGTAGAAACATGATGGACATGTTAAGATAACTTGGAATATGATTCATGGGTGATTGGCTCTAAGTACAAGTGTGAGCCTGTTGGTATAGTATGCCGAGAGAGCCAATCATATGATGATTGCAATGAGGCATGATATACTTGATTTGATAATAATAAAGGTAATTTATGTCTATATGTTTTAACTATTTTGAGATAATTATATTACATGATAGATGTCTGGATAATGAAAATACTCAATGATGTATGTCTTCAGGTTAAGGAGCTGAACAATGAGATCATATAGATGTTAGGAGTATACATTCTTGTTATGTCCCTAGTCGGTTGTTATTAAGGAAATACCGTAGACATCAATAACACAAAAGACGAGAGTGTGTGTTGGTTGATGACATAATCTCATTAGTCATGTTATATGATATCAAACCAAGCACATAGGTACATGTTAGAGAATAGTGTATTAGACAGACCCACCATAAGAGTGATGCATGGAAACCACACATGGTTAGTTAGGATCATCTCTTATAGTATTAGTGGTAACTATGGTTCTTAGACCTAAAATCACTACACTCATCACATGTCGTTGGGTACACTTTAGCATCATCAAACGTAGTCCTGAAATATGGGTTGTTATAACGGTGATGATTGGTGACTTTCACACATGGGGACTTGACTGTGGGTGATAGATATGGAATTTGTCCCTTCTAAGGGAGTGTGATATCTTGGCCACTTGAGGAGTGATACTGAGAAATGCATGGTCATGCACATTTAGGTCAATATATGATATTGAGCTTACATATATCTCAGACAATCTACTCTTAGTCAAGAAACATGGATTGAACATTTATAGAGGATGACAAGTTCATACCTCGAGTTCAATCTATATATCAGTGATAAAGGAACTATACATGCACTATAACACCGATAACATATTGTAGGTTGAAAGTTGTTCTCCAACTTTCCTCTTCACTTGGGTAGCACTGATGTGTGACTAGGCACCACTCTTTGCTTGTGATGCCATAAGTTAGTTATGGACATTCACAGCCAACATGAAATGGAACTTGTAGGGTCACACACATAGGATTAACCTAGAAGAGGAGTTTATCCATGAATGATGTTTAGATTGATTACTAAAGTGTTTAGGTACTCAATTAAACATTAAATCAATAGAATTGACTCAGAATCATCATGTTCAAGTGTTGAACCAACTGATTAGAGTGTCAGATTGATTCAGAACTGCATTGACTGAGTTCTGCACAACCAGGACCCCCAACCGACCGGTTCACTAGGTGAACTGATCGAATCATGGCTAGTGACATGACTAGTTCATTCTAGTGAACTGATCAGTTTACATGGACCAAACAAGCAAGTGTTGGGTTTCTTGTTTTGTGAGAAAAGATCCTCGTTTCACTTGTTCAATTTGATTAGGACAAGAATTAATCTTTGCATTAATTAGAAATGAAGAAGGGAAGTCAATTGTGCGCAAGTCTTGGAAGTGAAACGACTGGTTCACTGGGTGAACTGATCGGCTCACCTGCTCAAATGACCAGTTCAGTTATGAACTGATCAGTTCACCTGCCTAAATGATCGATTCAATTGTGAACTAATTGGTTCTCCTGCCATAGAGCAATCCATTCATGAAAAATCTAACCCTTCTACTCCTGCACATACTGGGAACCCTGACCCTGCCCTCTACTATGAATAGAGGGGTACAGGGGGCATCTCACCTGAGGTTTTAGTGAATTTCTATTTGGAAACTTTAATTTAGATATCACAATGAACCTAACCCTAATACAAGTAAGTGATGATACATAGCTTCTTGCATGACTAGCATGACAATAGAGTAATCTTTCTCTCTATGTTGTTGTAACCCTAGTTTTCTATATTATTAACATCATACCTCCTAAATGTAATATTGTATCAAAGTTATGTATCCCATGATCGTATGATGAGCCTTGATGAGGCATGGAAAGATAATGATGTTCTTATAGGGAATGATGTGGAAGGTTTTATGACCTTAGATAAGGACTTGTCTTGTGATGGGATGATGATGAATATGGCTACATGTATGGAAGTAAATCATCATCATGTGATGATGTGATAAACTTTATATGTCATATGTTTTATATCTTCTAAAGTTTCAATCTACTCATGTTTTGGTATGACTCTTATAAGGTTTGTGTGTAACTTGATTGATGCAGCCTTGAATCACCCAATTGATAGTAACTAATCAAGTGAAGCCCTAGTCACGTAGTGCCCTGTGCCATAGATGAATTTTAGTGTTAGGACTTGTTGGATGGTGAAACAAGTTCTCCTTTAGTGGAATATAGGAATCATATATTGTTGAGTATATGCATGTTCACAAGGATGGCCCTGGTAGGGGAACGTTTGAGGCTGTACCTCGGATGATTATGATTTACTATATGACATGTGATTGGGGACAACTTTAGTTGCACCTAGGATGTTTGGGTTTTGTATATCTTGGTTCACTAGTGTCATGACCTATAGACCAAGGAAAAACTAGGTTGTTAGTAGCTTTACCTTAGGTGATGTTGCGTAAGACTTGTGCTGACCAAGGACAGGTGATATCTTAGTATAATGGCTCTCCTATATCTTGTATGACACTTATTTTGACTTAGAAGTAGTCATTTGGTTGAGTGATATACTTCAAATCCTCATGGCTTAATAAAATACGTAATACAATAATGTAGTATATCTATTTAAGGTTAAATACACTTCACATTGGATGTTAACCCATGCCTTGTTTCTTATACTACTTAGTTGTTATATAATTGGGTAAGAGAAATTAACTGTTTAGTGTATGATTAGTCTTACTTGTTCATTCATAGGCTTGCTAGTTTAACCCATTGATATGCCTATCTGATTAACTAGATCAATATGCTGAATATGCTCAATCTGCTTAATCAACATAGTTAGTTTAATCTACTTAATCTATTTAATTTTCTTATCCTATTCAATAATGATACTTGTTGTAAATAATAACTATGGTTTGAGAGTTATACCTCTCCTTGGGACATGGGTCTCACCTTGTGGGTCACTACATCCTTTTAGTTGGTGGTCAGTGGTGTGGTTAGGGTCTTAGTGTGAGAAAGAGCAGCTTGGATAAATTTAGGAGTTGGAGGTTGGAAAGTAGTTGTAGAGTCCTAGAGTCATCCTTGTACTCTTAGATTTGTGCATTGAATGTTTTGTAGATGATATGTATATCGACACATTTTTTGGCAGTTTCCTATGTTTGTATATGGCATGTATATATTTTTGGTACATCTTTTTTGTATACATGTTGTGGTTGATGCCACTGGACATATATGCAAATACCTGATATGTTGTCTGTTGATATGCAAGTGAATGGACCTTATGTAAATGTTTCTAAACATAATAATAATGTTGAAATAAATTTTAATTTACCCTCTTTTCTGGTAACATGTATGGTTAGTAGTTGATCACATGTTTTATTTGTAGTAATCTCATTTAGTGCGGCAGGGTGGCACAATTGTATCATGAACACTTAATTCAAATTACTCCATTAAACAACATAACAAGATATGACCTTGGTTTCATCACCCTACATGTAACATCCTAGGATTTGAGGCCTCAGATAAAATGATCTTTAAATGAATGACTAGATTACTCATATCACCAAGGTGCACCTCCTTTCCCCGGAGCCCATCATGAAAGAACTTTGTGGTTAAGCATGCTCAACCTAGAGTAGTACTAGGATGGGTGACCAATCGGGAAGTTTATCCTATCTGGCATATTAGTGAGGACAATGCACACAGTTAAGGCTAGTGGTGGTCTGTGGGGCCATTCGTCAATTGTGAAACTCTACTAGATCCTTGGGCAATGGGATCGGGTGTTACAAATGTTTACAGAGCCAATTCCCCTTTAGTAGATGGGACTCACTTGGGCTTGTAGCATGCCAGTCTTTGAGCCGTGTTGTACAGGCATGTTGGAAAGGAATATCCTAGTTTATTGATCCACCTTTGCACTAATATTTTTGGTCTGGAGCTGGGTGTACATGGGCTATTTGGAAATAATGATGAGGCCATATAGTTGAGCCTTAACAAGGACATCAAGAGTCTAAGTTGGGGATATTGTAATGTCCTAGGATTTGAGGCCTCAAATAAAATGATCTTAAAAGGAATGATTTGACTATTCATATCTCCAAGGTGCACCTGCTTTTCAGGGAGCCCATCACTAAAGAAATTTGTGGTTAAGCATGCTCAGATCAGAGTAGTATTAGGATGAGTGTCCAGTCAGGAAGTTTATCATCGGTTTCTTGTCAGTAAGGAAAAGCATGTAATTAAGGCTAGTGGTGGTCTGTGGGGCCAGTCGTCATTCTTGAAACTCTACTATAGCCTTGGGTAGTGGGTTCGGGTGTTAGAGATGGTATCTAATGTTTTTAATATGTGTAATGAGAAAAAAAATTAGGCTTTTAATACAAATAGAAATGGGTATCTTGCCATTATTTAAGTTAATTTGACATTAATGCACTTAATAAGGAATTCAATAAAATAACCTATTTTGTGGGAGATAATCTAATGTAACTCTGAAGGTGATAGTATGAGGGGAATTAGAACACCAAATCCTAAATATTTAAGATAAAGTTAATATGTAATTATAGATAATGAGATATTTGAATTAAACCCTAATTTTATTAAAACTTGTTTAGGATAACCTCAAAACCTATATCTATTCCCAAAATTAGATATGTCAGGTCCTAATTAGTCTAGGCATCAATTTTCAATTTAAAGTTCATGTGTAATGCTCATTTGATCTCTATCTGTGTCAGACTCAGATCCACAATAGATGTCCATGTGGTCTCTCTCTAACCTAAACCCTCGCTTAATTGGGACTCTATAGTCCCCAGTGGTTTCCCCTCTCATGATTTTCTCTCTCCTTCTCACCTCCTCTCCTCTGTCTCTTAGTCTCTTCATAAACTTCACTCAAAGATGAAGCTACTAATCCCTGACTTGACCAAGAATCATCTCTCCTATATCCCACTCCATGGTGAGGTATTTCCCTTCCCCTATCTTGCCTCTATTTCCCTTTGTGATGGGGATTCCCATCTACTCGGTGATTCCCCTCTATAAATATCCATGCCAAACCCTTCTCTATAGACATGCACAATATTTCCTATTTTTATTTTTCATTATTGGCCTCTAGTATCATTACTCTAATCTCGATTGTGTTTCCATGCTACCCCAAACTTGGTCGGCGCCCTTCTAACCTTAGTTCAATGGTGAGATCATGTGCTCCACCTCCTCTCTTCTTAGCAAAGATTCTATCTTATTTGATTTTATCTCATACATATTACTACTTATTTCCCCTTTTTTATTTCAATATATTTTTCTAGAATTTGTGTTGTAATTTCATGTCTTGCTCGTGTTTGGTCATATTATTCTCGTCAATAACTATGTATGGATAATTTGAACTGGTGTAGATCTTTGGATGCTCACAATTTACATCAAACTTGGGTTTTGGGCTTCTGATGCTCCTACTCTTGGCCTTCCATAGAGGCGAGTATAGATGGGGACCCCAGCTATTACAAGACCCATGCCCAGGGTTGATGAATTTGTAGGCACCGTAGGAAGCCATTAGTTGTTCTACTCTTCTAATTTATCCTCGAGAATCAGATTGGAATCACCGTAGTAGAGCTTGTAGCTATGTATCTCATGTGAGGTGAAGGCTCTGCCAAAGGAGATGAGCTTGGTTATTTTACTATTATGTCTATGTTTTGATTTTGTATTCTTCATGCTTATCACAGGTAACATGGTATTTTCGCCCTTGATTTCATTTGATATCATGCTTTGCTTTGATTGTTGATAAGGATTTATATGGCCTACCACACATCAATGTTCTATCTATGATGCAAGGGAAATCTAGTCTTTAAAATTTATTTCTTATTTGGGAATTATAGTAAATAATATGATCTTAGTTAATTCGTAACTAATGACACGTTATCGAATAGTTATGTAAAAATATGTTTTAAAACAATAAAAATAAGATTTATTTAATGGTGTTTTTTGCATCACCTAAATCAACTCGTATTAAAATTTGATATTGTAGGATGTATAGTACACATATTAATGATTGAGTTATATACTTAATATGTTATTTGGTAAAAGTGCATAATTAGTATCTAGGGTTTGGAACCTAACCTATTACACACATAAACTAATGACTTATATACCTAATGTTTAATTAGGTAAAAGTACATAATCATGATCTGGGATTTGGACCATGATCTATTACATGCATGATTGTAATGTATCCCTCTATATCTATGTTGAGAAATCATGTTACTCATATACTCTTTTAACCTAATTTGAAGGATATATGTGAAATCTCTCCTTTGAGATTTATTTGAAATTTTTTAAGTCTATGAAACTAAAATCAATAAAGATTGACATCAATCAATTGATATTCTACTTTGTCATCTAAGATTTTTAATCTTGTTCAGGAAATCTCTATTTGAACTTTCATAGGTGGAATTATCTATATAGTGCTATTTGTGATCTGAAACTCTAATTTTGTCATGATGGATTTTTATGGTATAATGTTCAACTTTTAGTTGGACAATCTTGTTTCATACCATGACCAATGTTTTGAAATGTGTTATGCGGTATGTGTTCAGTCAACACACCACATAGAATATAAGATGAATGGGGGAGCATAAAAGGGCATATGCATTTTTGAATTTTTGAATAAATTCTATATTTTATACATGTATTTATTTTAGAAATATAATCATTATCATAAAATTATTACCATCTAGTTTTTTAGCATAATATCCCAAAATGTACTGACAGATCATCACATCATGGAAGAATAAACACAAATTTTCCAATCAACAAAACCCAAAGTTTACATAATGTACTAGAATATACACGTAACACAACCCACTAACGCATGCGGTACATAGTAGAACATTTATTGAATGAACACAATAAGAATAGCCATAGTAACACAACACATGGTAGTTCAAAGTAGAAATAGAAAATGAACACCAAAAACAAAATCAAAACATCAAAATGATATGCAGAAATCAAGTCAATTATATATAGAGAAGAAAACGTCACAGGGAATATAAATTAATCCCTAGGCATCATACAAATTTGATAGTTTGTAAAAGAAAATATCATATCCAATTAATATCTACAATATATTCCCCTTTTATACTAGACAAAATAAGAACTGTTTCAAGTGCAACATGTTCTAATCTTCAAGAAAAAAAAGAGCAAGGGAAAGAGCATAACGAAACATTCACAATTGTAAAATGTAGTAATATATTTTGCACCACCCATTCAAAATAGAATTAATTCTATGGTAGCAAAATTTCAATGTCTGATCTAAAACCAATTATATAGAAGAACTTTTCATTTAATTTGGCTGACTTTATTTGAGTTTATATTTATTTTATTACTTAAGCACCAAATGAAATGTGGGGCCTAAGCGGCCGCATATGCGGACCGCAGGCTGCATTTTCATACCTTGCCCAAATATAGCACTGCATAGTTATATGCGAAGCGGATGAGGGCAGCATATGCATATGTGGCTGCATAAACAACCTCATGTGGGGCATATGAGGACATTGACCATGACTACACTTTATTTGCCTCTACATTGCATGCTTGTTGATTCAGTAATCCTAGGGTCTTATAATATGCTTTGGTTTTTGGGTCATGTGCCTTATAGGATTTGGGATGGAGGTCATGTGCCCCATACCCAGGATTTTTTCCCACCGTTATATATTGAAGAGTATGGTCATATTTCGTGCCCTATCAAGTTTAGTGTTATGTGCTCTAGCCACCATTGTTTATTTATATTTCATTAGTATTATGCTTATCTCACATGCATGTTGGTTATTTATTATTGTTGATGGGTTATGTTCCCTAACTATTTTGTGTGTGCCCATGAGGTATACTTTATTTTAATTCATTGAAAGTGCATATGTTTATATTCATTTGATTGAAATGTTTCCTTTTGATATCCACTTGGATGGTACTTTCCTCTTTATTTGGGAAACCTTATTTATATTTGATGTTTTTTTCTCATATAATTACTCAATAGCTATTAATATGCTCATACCGACATTTTATGATGACAACAACCACTTTGTCTTCTATTGTGGGGTATGCTTCAACCCCTTAGGTATAGATAAAGGAGGAGTTGACCAAATTTGACCATAACTCATTCAAGAGTTAGATGATCTTTCTTGGGAGGTAGATTGAAGTAGTTGATTCACCCTTTGTGACTTAGGTTCCTCTAGTTTTATTCTACGTACACGCTATGTGGTGAAGAATAATAACAGACGCAAACATCAAAATAGTTAGGTTTTTAAATTTTGTTTCAAAACGTTTGGAATTTGATATATTACATAACTAAATTCTAGTGTATCATCCTTTATGAAAAATTATTGTCTTATTTCGCATTGGATGGTTTTTTCTTATTTCACACTGAGTAAGTGAGTAGATCCCCTCTTGGATCCCACTCCTAAAAAATTTGTGTCCTATTTTATCTTCATATATTCAATTATAGATCTTATAACCTATTTATATATCCTAATATTTATCATGACTTTAGACATATATCATCTAAACACTCTATTCTAGACTATTGCCACTCTCTTTTTATATATTCACCTGACCAACTTTGCCTTCTTGTGTGTGGTAACGTTTTCTATATACATTCAATTATATACTGAGGTAGTTTTCTCCAACAATATAAATAATACATTATAAAACCACAATACTCCTATTCTAATAAAACCAAAACCACAATACTCCTATTCATGATGCTTAAAGAAAGGTAAGTGTTTAGGGTAGTCAAGTGCAATATTTCATTAGAAAAATGTGTAGTAAATGTATTCTAGAGGTATTTTAAGGCATGATATCAATAAAATAATGTGTCATCTTGTTTCAAGCATTAAAGGACATGATCAACATTTTAAGTCTTTTTATCAGTCCATGCTCAATCCAAATTTCCTATGAGCCATACTACAAGGAACTAGAGGATAAAAGTAGTTTAGTAAGTGCCCTAGTCTAATTTGAGTAATTGAATAATATGTTCTAAGTTGAGGTCTATTATTACTTTTTTTTGAAGAAACAAACTAAAAAAGGTTGCTAGATGTTGAAAATTTCATTTATTTTGCTTAGGTATTGTGTCATGACCAATTTTTAGGTGTATTTTGAATACTAACTACAACTTCCATTGATTCATTGTCAAATAGAACCCAAGTGGTGACAAAAAATTAGACTTTTCAAGGTTATACTAGTTTTGGCACAAAGTAGAGAAACTCCACAAGAGATATATACTTCAAATCACACATAAAGTAGAAATGTAAACAAGCACAAAACAAACTTCATAAAATAATTAATGTAAATACTCAACATATATCATATGGCTTGATATGCAAAAAAAGATTTGTATAGCTCCAGGTATATTACTCCCACACCTATAAGGTTACTATGTTCTACCACAATCCTAGATCTCAATATAATAGTTTGGCCTACACTACAAAATATAAACATTATGCATAAACACTGATTACATGGATTGAGATTGTTGTACTATTCAAACATGTTTTATCTATCAAAAGGGACTCTAAGTTGTCAGTTCCACACACAAGATAGAGAATAAATCAACATCATAAATAAACGTTCTATTCTCAAGGTCATAAATTTATTAATTTTCATATATGGGGATGTCAAGCGTTCTCGGCCTATGGGTTAGAACTAACATCCATTATGTTCATGACTCTAGCAGAATAATAATGTACTAACTTCATTGAGTACCATATATCAAATAAAGTTGGCAAGACAAACATATAATAGCCAAACATTGAGACTCTTATCATAAGAGACTAGAAAATCAAAACAACAAATACATAACAACCCAAGACTACAACATTTGGGCTCTGTGTTGGGGCTTTATCTATTACACTTATTATTATGATCACAACTAACCTTGTTTAGGCATTGATGCCATACATTAAACACACAAATAATTCAAAACATGGCTAGAATTGAACATAATTAGGAAGTACGAGTTATAAAAATCCATATCGATATTATTCCACTAGATAAAAGAATTAAAAATATACCAGCTATCATCTTCTCTTTCATTTGTTACTAAACTTGCATGTATACATATAATCCACGCTTTCATTTGGTACAAAACTTGCATGTCCACATATTATACATGTTGTATTAAACAAACATACATACATATCATATATGTATTTTGTACAACATTTACTATCGGAACTACAAAACCAAAGTCAACTAAAAGCTCATATGGGCATAAAATTCCTTTTCCTATACATGTGTCTACGTGTATGATATTAAATGGACTCCCACCCTGACAATCAATTTCTATTTCATTGGAGCATTAGTGATTTCACCAATGTGTATATGAGACTACTTATGAGTGCCTAAAAATGTTTAGTAGCTCATATATTTAAAAAAGTGCTAGTAAGTGATTAAACACCTATAATGAGACAAAACACAATATATATTTGACTAGAAAATTTGACATAAAAATAAAATCATGGCATGATCAATTAAATAATATAATTAATGATAGAAATAGACTAAAAAAGATGACAGTGATAACCAATAAGGAAAGTACAACGATTTACTTGATTTTAATACAATGTTAATTCAACATTTTGTAATATATATGGTATTTAATACAATTTTCGTCAGTTGACTACATTATATTTTATTCCATGTCTTGATTAGATTGGGTTGTACTGACCAAGCTATAACTAAAGGTATAAATGTAATTGTCTGACTATAACGCCTTAGGGTAACTTATACCACTAAGACCAGAAAACACCATAGTCGGTACAAGGAGTAACTATAGGGTCTCAGCAGCCTACAATCTATAAAGACTTGGTGCTAAACTTTTAACTAGGAACTAGTATCACTATAACAAAAAATATAATACAATGATGATTGAGTTCAAAATCATTTTTTTAAAATAGAACTCACTAAAAACTACCACATAGAAAGAGGTATAATTAAATTCCCCATTCTCAATAAGATCCCACATTCATATGTTTTGTGATATCATTAAAGTTGAGGGCACAACCGCAAGTGTGGGTCATAATTATCACCACATAATTGCATCCATTTACCAAAATAGGAAATCTACTCACGACAACATGCTGCTACATGAAATCCTATTTTACTTCGGTAAATATAGAACAATGTGAAGTTATATGATAGTCAGGATGCAAAATCTAACATATATTATATTTTCACTTGGTATTAGCTCATATTGCTGATATTCATCAATATATACCAATTATGTACCATGAGGTGAATTTTAAGCCATGAATGGGGTGGTACAAAAACCCTAATTTAATGTGGATAAAATAAGATTTCTCATAATGTTACTAAGGTACTATGTGTTGGTTTAAATAAGAAAGGATGTATTGTAATGTAAATTAGTAATATACACTGAGAAGAATCCTTCATTCAATCAAAAACCTAAATTACCATCTTGGTTCTCACAATTAGTAATTTTCCACCAAAATCAACCATGCTCCACATAAATAGATCATTTCATAATTATGGATCATAAATTGTAGTTTTTTCCAATGGAGTCAAGGTTTTCCAAAAATATCGTATCAAGAAGATTCATATAAAAATATAAATATGAGATAAATTTCTAGCATAAATGCATCAGTACTACCCACTATTTGTTAACCTAGAGGTTATACATTGTCCATGTTTTGATAATTACTCAACCATTACATTCATATGAATCTAATATGTGTATTCAAGATTGATCTCAGGTGTTAGGTATATGAAAAGAATCAATTTACATAAGACCTAGCTTGTCAAAGCTCAAGTCAAAATCAATGCAAGTGTTCTATTAGGGAAATTCATTCAAACGACCTTAGAAGAATTTTGTAATCACTTGTATCAATGATATGACTTGTAACTAAGATGAGAAAAATATGTGGGACACTTAGTACCAGGTTTTAATCAATTTTTATTTACTTTAAAAAATTTATCACAGACTGCTGACCAGTCCAATTTCAATCTCGACTGATCCCTTGGAATAATTTTTTGATATGTGTATCGGTCAAGTTGTGCATTCAAAGAACTCGACCGAATGGCTTACTGACCAAATTTGATTTAACTGATCAGTTGAGTTTCCCAGGACAAACTCAACTGATAGTTTGAAAATTGGATTTGTCTTTTAGTCGATCAGTTGAGTTACATTTATTGAAACTTGACCGAATGTACTGTGCGGAAAATGCAGAAAAAGTGATTCTAACCATTGGTGACTTGTTCTGATACAACCCCAACTTTTGGGTTCATTTGGTGAGAAATGTAATTTCTCATATTAAAGATATTGGAACAAATATTGATATAATTTTTTTTAATAAATGGATTTCGTTTACAATAGCCTTGATAATTGTTTTGTGGGCTTTATTGGCTATTGGGCCCAATAATAAGGAAAAGACAAAGAAAACTCCATTATTAATAAGAAATGGCGAAAAAAAGATGTAGAAAACTCTACAAGGAAAAAGTATCTAATCCAAAGGTGGATTTCGTGCCTATTGGGTTCCTTGGGTTCCAAGGAGTCCAAAGTTGCAATGATAATGCAACTAGAAAAGAAAAGATCAATGAAATATTTCTTTATTAAGAAAGAAATTGAAAACAATGATAAAATGTGGAAAATAAGTGGAAAGATGTATAATTGAGTTATCTTTGGTGGATTTTCATATTCATAAGGTTTCTAATGTTAAAAGGAATTCTAAATAAGGAAAATAAAAAGATACATAAAGAGAAATCCTCAAAAAGAGATATTTCGATAAGAAATAAATAAGATAATAGGAAATAATGGATAAAAGGTAAGTAAATGGATAAGGTATATCTCCAAGATGGGATTTCGTACCATTAAGGTTCCTTGAGGTTCAAGGAACTCAGAATAATAATTTAATAGCAACGTAAAGAGAAAATAGGTGAGAAATATATATAATTAAGTGATATCTTGCACCTAATTAAAGGGCACATTTTCTTTTCTATATTGAGCCCAAATTTGGTATATAGGTAGATATAGTCATTATTAAGTTTCCCTCAAATTTTGGGATTAATTGGATAATCGGTTTGAGAGTTATGAATTTTACAAAATCTCCTAAAGTGGAAAGGATAAAGGAAATACACGATTTTTCCAACTTAATTGAATTGGTTGTTTTGGGCGCGTGAAACATGGGCCATCAGATCTGAGATCTGATGGTGGTTGCTCATCTCCAACCTTGAGCCAAAAGGGGAAACTCAGAACAGTATTTCCAATCAAATTTCTTGTATTTCTACCTCTTTTATCCACGATCAATTCTGGAAACTCTCCCAATGTCTTCAGGAGATCAAAATGAACCCACACATCTATGGATCTCCTTTTCTTCGCAAGGAATCAAGGTTTCCCCAAATCCTAGCCGGATTGGGATTTCCATTTATGGCAGGGAACTACCCCTTGCCTATATAAGGCCATCGATTCTCCTCTCGCAAGAAGAGAAGTTGCCAACCCTCTCCGCGAGATAGGTCACAACCCCTGTAGACCTACTATAGGAGGAATCACTCGCCTACACCTATTTAGTTCTCCCTTCTCGCCGCCAAAGAAGACAACCTTGTTCTTCTTCTCCTTCCTACTTGACTAAGGTTGGGAGAGCCACCGATGATGGAGGAGATAGGTGGAGAGACAACGACATGTTTCTTTGCGTTTGGCATCCTTGCGAGCCAATCTAAGGATGGAAGGGTGGTCGCTGCCGAGCAGGTGGCAGGGCACTCTGCTCTTCCGTGGAAACAGGGGAGAGGGGCTCCCTGTCTACGCATTCCTGCAAAGAGGACGAAGGAGAAGGACCTGCGTTTCGGGTTAGGTGGGTCTGAAGAGGGATCCGTGGAAAAAAAAGCAGAGGAAAAGCAAAGAAAAGAAAAATGGACGTGGCATCTCATGATTGGCTACAAGGTAATTAATTTACGATATTCATATGTAATGATTGGTAACTAGGATGGGAAAACTATATATATGAAAGTTCATCAGAAAAATGAAAGGAAACTATTAAAAATATAATTGAAGCCTAGTTTCGTTTACAATTCAATAAGTGTATAAATATATCATCTTTAATGGTTTAATTAATGAAATACCCTTAGATTTGATGAGAGTTGGTTCTAATGATGTTCTTTGAATGTTTTGAGCAAAAAGTTAACTTGTTGGTAATAAAAGGAATAATTAGATCCAAAAGGATGATCTTAATGTGTAGTTGGCTTAATGGGCCTTGAAACCCTAATGTTGGTAATTATGACTCTTAATGGCCTTAATTGTTCGTATTCTTGAATAAAGCTGAGATATGATGATTCTACGCTATTGTGAGTATGAAAGTTTCTAATTGTGGATAAATGCCCTTTAATTTGTTAATTAGGGTTTTCTAGTGGATAAATGTGGAATTACTGATAAATATGGTTCATATATGTGATTTAGACCATAATGAATTATGAGTGGTTAATCTGGAAGAAACCAAATATGATAATTGGCCTTAATGATCGTGTCATGACTTAAAAGGATAAAGATGGTAGTTTTAGTGTAAAAGAGGCATATTTGAGTTAATTGACTTTTAATTGTGCCTATGATGTTGAAATTAGGGTTTGTGGACTAAAAGAGCATTAAAAGTGATAAATGCATAATGAAGGCTAAAACCCTAAAATTGGCCTAGAAATCATAACGTGGAATCCAAGTTGATCTTGAGAATGTTTTGAATAAAACAATGACACTTGGATGTTATGCATTATTTTTAGGGTATTATTGATTGCTTGTTTGATTGTATTGAATATTAATGCTTGAACATCAAGTTGCTCTAGATCAGGTATGTGGTTACACTTATGGTTAATCACTTTAGTTTCACGGCGATTCCCAAATGTTTTATCAGTTTCCTAAAAATAACTGCTTGGATGACTTTTATTTCATGCAACTATAAAATTACTATAACTATCACCATAAGTATGCATACATGACTGGCTTAGATCCTTGTCCTCCTCTATGGCTTTGCAAAGGCTAAAAAAAAAGGGTAACCTATAGCAAGGTCTAGGTTATCAAGAGTTAGGGATTGGGATACCTATGTGTAGTGCCATGCAACTCTTTAGCACACCATGAGTTAAGGAGTGGGCTACCTACGGGTAGTGCCATGTGACTCAACCCTAGAAATTGATTCACCTATTAGATAGGATCATGAGGGGTTAAATGGGGATCTACCATAAGGAAGGTAGCATCCAGGTCCACTATAGGGACAACGTAGAGGTTAGGGTATGCAAGGATTGAGCAGTTATGTTGAAAACATAAAGTTGTTTGTAAAATCATATTTGACTACAATATATTGTTCCAATTAATTGCACGATTATTGTTTTCCCCACATACCAGCTTTATGTTGACTGATGTTTTGTTTGTCAATGTTTTAGGTACAAGTGAAAAGAACAAATAGTAAAGTGGCATATATGGAATTAAATATGAATTAAATCTCAAAGGAGGATTAGTTAGAATAGACTCCAAATGTCGATAGAAGTAGATATCCAAGTTTTTTAAAAAGGTATGCAATGTTCAATTTTATTACAGCTTTTCAGTTTAGTTAGTAGAATTTGATAATTGTTATTGATTATTTGTCAAACCTTTGATCCAGAAAATTGGGATAATGGCTCTGACCTATTGATCTTTCTTAAATGGGGGTTATTGGGAGGCAGGGTCATTACATTTGATATCATAGCATAGGTTCCTCATTTAATCTTTAATAATTATTAAATTTTACAAACTATGTAGAACCCAAAGGAGTTATTAGAGGAATTTCCGAAAGACAGAGGCGTCTAGAAAAGGATCACGTTAGGGGGTTGGCAAGATTTTCCTCCACACCGCTACTCGGAATACGACGACTCCCAGATTAGTGTGACTGCCTAGCCAATGTCTGAGGATTGGACTTGAAATAAGATACCTTTAGGACTCTCTCATCTTTTTCATCCCTTCTCAACTCAAATGTTGTTAAGGATTATAAGGATTAGAGTTTTTCTCTCTTTTCCTCACCATCTTGAGGTATGGGTAAGGTTGATAATGTTTAAGGAATCCTCCAACAAATTAATAAAAAGCATGTAAATAAGATGTCATGGACATTATCTTAATAGATTAAGTGTAAAAGAATAGATACATGCTTAGGTCATATGACATAAGTTGTCATGCCCTCAGGAGAGACTTGAGGCTAGACCTTCTTGTTAGGAGGATATGTAAAGAGAGTTAGCACTACTACAGAAATGGCTTATAACGCCACTTTTAAAGGTGTCGGTTGTAAACAAAACCTGACGCCCAAACAATAAAGCGTCGGTTAAATAATTAAACTGACATATATCTATGAAGGGCGACCAGACACGGGTATCACTTTTTATTTAGCGTCGGTTCCTAAATTAGAAACTGACGCTAAACATTGATCGCAAAATCCAGTTTTTTGAGCGAAAAAAATGACCTCCAAAACTTAACATACAACATCGGTTATTAACAAACAAACTGACGACTAAATGTTTTCTGCAAAATAGAAATTTGACCAATTTTTATCGTCGGTTCTGTTACAGTAACTGACGCCAATGAGTTTCCATGCGCTTTACTACGAAATTTTTGGCCACCATATAACATCCGGTTTTACACGGCAACCGACGAGTATGGTCTTAATTCGAGAACATTTATTTTTTGTTGGCATATATATATAATCGTCAGTTTTTACACAAAAACTGACGACAATAAGAGAACAAATAGTGTCAGTTTTTTGTTGCCGACGCCGATAGTTTTCAGTATCGGTTTTATTTAAGAACCAATGCCTATTATTAATTTAACAACACCCGCGCAAGATAGACTCTTCCCCTTTCTCTATTTCATTCAATCTCGCGCAACTCAGGGTTTGGTTCGGCGATTTTCTGCTCATCACTTCTCATTTCTTCTCTACCCCCACCTCTGTCGTTGCTTGCTCCGGCCGTTGCTCCAGCTCGCTTGTTGGTCCTCTGTCCACCTCCGCCGCCGCTTGCCCTCTGCCCCCAGCTCGCTACTCCGGCGGCCTTCCGGTAGCCTGCTCTCCTGCTCCAGCTCCAGCACTGCATGCTCTCCTACTCCGGTGACCTTCTCTCCTGCCTAGCTCACTGCTCCTTCGCTGATCTTCTCCATGTTGCTAACTACGTGCTTGACAGGTAGCCCTCTTCTTCTTCCTCCATGCCCATCTTCTTCTTCCTGCTGCCTCATTACTAACAGCAAGCATGGCCGCGGCAGTGTGGGCCGACCACGGCTGTGCTAGGCAGCACGACCGTGGTCGGCCAACACAGCCATGGTCATGCTTGCTGTTGGTAATGAGGCAGAAGGAAGAAAAGAGGGTATTTTTTTCATTTATTTTTTTATCTATTGCTTTGTATTTGTTTATCTACTGATTATATTTATTTATCTAATGCTTTGAGTTTTTATATTTAGACGTTGTTATTGTAAATCAACCTAGGATATGAACAAATCTTTTGCTTTCATATATTTGTGCTTCTAATCCTAATGCTTGACCTAATTTAGTAAATTTTGATGCATGTTGAAATAAGATTTAAACTTGTCCATTCTTGCATCCTAATTTGATTTGATTAAACCCTAACGTTGATGAAACCCTAACATCCATTGTGTTGAAACCCTAACATGTACATATCTATCATTGTGTATGTTGTCCTAGAAACTCGTCCCATATTTACTAATTAGGAGTAAATCTTGGATAGTCCCCAGTTTAGGACTGTTTTTGAGAAAATTTTGGTAGCATTTCCCCATTTGTTCTCTAAGTTCATATGTACTTAGAGAACAGCGAGGAAATGCTGCCAAAATTTTCTTGAAACCCCAATACACATTATACACTTACTAGTGAGATTAGGTGTTCAAGAATGGGACAGGTGGTACACATTTATTATATATAAGAATGACATCACATGTATTTGTTGGCCTAGAAAACCATCCAAGATTTACTCATTAGGAGTAAATCTTGGATAGTCCCCAGTTTGGGACTGTTCTTGAACACCTAATCTCAGTTAGGATGTAAGTTTATAATGTCTATTGGGTTTTCGAGAAAATTTTGGTAGCATTTCCCCGTTTGTTCTCTAAGTACATATGTACTTAGAGAATAGCGGGGAAATGCTGTCGAAATTTTCTTGAAAACCCAATACACATCATACACTTACTAGTGAGATTAGGTGTTCAAGGATGGGATAGGTGGTACACATTTATTATATATAAGAATGACATCACATGTATTTGTTAACCCTAGACCCTAATCTTGTTGTAATATATACTTGTTTTCTCTTTGATCATAGAATGGATAGATCATGGATGTCCATTCGCAATCGCTGCACCCCAGAGTTTATTTCTGGTCTTGACCAGTTTATTACATTTGCCGACGAACATAGGAAACAACCTGGAGATAGGTTCTACTGTCCATGTAGGCATTGCGGTAACAACTTTAAAGTTAGCACTGGTGACGAAATCAAAAGTCATGTCATGTGCAATGGGATTGTATAAGGCTATACAGAATGGCACTGGCATGGAGAGATTTCAAACCCAAAACCAGTGGATGTCGATAGCAGTGCTTGTGTGGAAGAAGAAATTGCCTGCGATGATGTAGATGTGAATGAACCAGTTCCAGTAGACATCGTTGATGCGATGTTGGATAGTTGTGGGGTAGAGCACACCGATCCACCTCCCATGTTTAGAAACATTGTGCATGATGCTGAGTTACTGTTATACACAAGTCTTACTAAGTTTACGAAGCTTAGCGCTGTGTTGAGATTGTATAAGCTGAAAGCTGACAATAGATGGAGCGACAAAAGCTTCACGTCATTGTTGTCTTTGTTGAAAGAAATGCTTCCTGAAGGAAACGAGCTGCCAATCTCAACATACCAAGTAAAGAAATTGTTGTGCCCAATGGGAATGGAGGCCAAGAAGATACAAGCATGCCCGAATGATTGTGTATTATTTCAAAAGGACTATGTGGATTTGAAAGATTGTCCAAAATGTGGTGTGTCACAGTATAAATTGACGACTTCGGGGGAGTCCAAAACTGGTTCTCCTGCCAAGGTGATGTGGTATCCACCTATAATATCATAGTTTCAATGCTTGTTTGCAAATCCAATATATGCGAAGAATTTGAGGTGGCATGCAGATGTTAAGAAAAATAATGATGGGATCCTACGACATGCATCCGATTCCCCACAATGGAAGAAGATTGATCTATTGTACCCCAAATTTGGTGAAGAAGACATGAATCTAAGACTTTGGATTTGTACAGATGGGATGAATCTGTATGGGACATTGAGCAGCAAACATAGCACTTGGCCAGTCATGCTTGTTATATACAATCTTCCTCCCTGGCTGTGTATCAAAAGTAAGTACATAATGATGTCCTTGTTGATATCGGGTCCTAAACAACCTAGAAATGATATCGATGTTTATCTTGAACCTCTGATTGATGACTTAAAGAAACTCTGGGGTGAAGGTGTGATGACCTATGATGCTTCATGAAGAGAGACATTTCGTTTGCATGCTATGTTGTTTTGCACTATTAATGACTTTCCAACATATGGGAATTTGTCTGGATATAGTATCAAAGGCACTAAAGCGTGTCCTATATGTGAAGACAACACTGATTAAACAAGACTAAAACATGGTGGTAAGTCTGTATATCTCAGTCATCAAAGGTTTCTTACAAAATTCCATATGTATCGTAGGAAGCGCAAAGCATTCAATGGATTGAATGAGGAACAGAGTGCACCTAAACCTATACTAGGGGAGGTTGTTTATGAAAGATTAAAAGACTTTGTCAATGAATTTGGTAAGAGATAACAATGTACTACGGCCACACGAAGTGACAAATCTTTATTCAAGAAGAAGTCAATATTTTGGGATCTTCCTTATTGGAGTTCTTTGACAGTCAGGCATTGTATCGATGTCATGCACGTTGAGAAAAATGTCTGTGATAGTGTCATTGGTACTTTGTTGAATATACCAGGTAAGACTAAAAAAATCACAATATTAGAGGCATGTTTATATTTTTTTATATGTTTATTTTTCTGAATGTGAACTTTACAATGTGAATTACTTTACAATGTGAATGTGAACTTTACAATGTGAATTACTTTACAACGTGAATTACTTTACAATGTGAATGTGAACTTTACAATGTGAGCTTTACAATGTGAATTACTTTACAATGTGAATGTGAACTTTCAGATGGCTGACCATTCTCCTGATGACCGTGCTGATGATTAGCGTGAGGGTGAGGACATCAATGCACCGCCTCACAATGTTAGTTTACAAAATATATCATATATTTATATCTATATGTCCATTTATAGTTATATCCTGCAAGTGTGTTTATTTTGTCAAATTTTAGGTTGATGATGCACAGGTACCCTCTGAAGCACTTGAGGCACTTGATGAGCAACAACAAAAAGTTGACAAGAGAAGGGGCATCACTATGATGAAGAAGTTAACAATGCTAAGGGGCAATGGACCCAAACTTGTTGTGGATTTTGATAATACAGGAAATGCAATTGGAGTGAATCACAATTCGTTTGTTTCATATCTTGGGTATGCTACTCGTAGACATTGCGGTTGTAAGATAGATTCTTGGCATAAAATTCCTAAGGAGAAGAAAGACGTAATATGGAAGGATTTATGCGTGAGTTATTATTAATTTGCAATTCTATTTTGTAGATTACTAATTTTTTGGATACTAGTTAATAGAAATTCTATTTTGCAGAGTATATTTGAATTGGATGAAAAGTTGCATCATAAATGTGTGATGCAACACTGTGGGAGAGTCCTAAGGAACTATAGGACAAATCTCATCCGAGAATACATAAAAGGTGACAAGAGGAAGAAGACAACCACTGAACAGTGGAACTTCCTGGACCAAGAAGAATGGGACACATTTGTTGCTTCAAGAAAAACTGATGAATTCAAGGTATTAGGCGTCACTCCCAATTTAATTAATATACATTGTATTCACCTATTCAAGATTAACATTTAGTGTTACTAACCAAATCATTAATGTGCATACTAACTAGGCCCTCAATGAGGTGCAAAGAGCAAGGCGTGCACTGAATGTGTATGACCACACAATGGGTCCAAAGGGGTATGCATGTATTCGCCAAAGACTACAGGATGAGTCTACTACTCAGTCTGCTGCTACTCAGGAGTCCTCTACTATAGGTACCACACCTCTGCCTCGCGATGATGTCTGGATAGCTGGGAGGGAAAATAAGAAGGGAGAAATAAGGAAGCTCGCAACTGTTGAGGCGGCTGCAAAAATGGAAAAATACAACTCTAAGAACAATCGTTCGAATATTGATTATTTGTGGTGTTTACTTAATTACAAATTTTTGTTTTAGCGATTAGCGGGAGCTGCACGAGCTGAGGAAACAAGGCAAGTTCATCCCTGAGGGCACAAGGGATGAATTGACAATTGCTCTGGGTAACCAAGAGCATCCTGGACGTGTTAGGGCTGCAGGCGCTGGTGTGGGCATCAAAGCATTCTTTGGGCCATCCCAACGCAAACATGTCCCAAATGTTAGAATTTCATAAGAAGAGGTAACCTATTCTTTCTTTAGAGTTTTACTGTAAAAGAGAATTCAATAATCATAAGCTAACGTTTCTTTTATCCATGTATAGGCAGATAAGATAGTTGATAGGAGAGTCGATGAAGTAGTTGATAAGAGAATCAAGGAAGTAGCTGATAAGACACTCCATGAAGTAATGAGCAAGTGGCAGGCATCTGTGATTTCCACTCAACAGACAGTACCTACGTCTTGCTCTACTCCTACTACAGAGGTTGGGAGTAGTAATCTTGTAGACCCACCACCTAGCACATCCGTTGTAAGTATTTTTATGATATAGTAACTAGTCTTTTCATGATGATATGTTTCAAAGATGATATGTATATATGTATATAACATTCTTAACACAAATTTGTAGGGTTTGAAGCCATGCCATCTAAAAAGTAAAGAATTTGTCATTGCAGAGGTGTCGGCTTACCCATCCCTACCAGGGGAAATGTTTCATGGGTCTCCATTACCAGCTGGTTGGATTTGTGTGAGCCCGCTACATATATTCCCCAAGTGGATGGATCTTGCATTGCCATATGCCCACTCAGATTGTGAATCACTTGGTGAGGCAGAAGGCGGAGTGATATTGTGGCCAAAAGAAGATGTCCTCTATACTGAAAGTGTATGGTAAATTTACATTACGTTAAATTGTTAGTGTGTGTATATGATGTCAATTGATCTAAAATTATATATATATATACATGTTAAAAAAAAGACACCCAGAGCATTTAGGCCTCCACCTCCACCTCCTACATTACCAAGTTGGGTTCCACAGGACCTACCTGTCCCGTTAGGTCCTAATTGTAGGGGTATGGCAATATGGTTAGGCGAACATGATATAAATTGCCCTATAACTGTTTCTATAGATGCGGATGTTGTAGGTCAATCATATGAAAGTAAACTATTTATACAAGATATTTTGGAGTTGTTTCGATATGATTGGTTGAATACATTTGTGACAGAGCTATGTATAAGGTGAGATCTTCTTTATACATCCATATACCTTGTGTAGGATCTGGTGATCTGATTTCTTATATATTAATGCATATGTAATACATGTTTTGCAGCTACTTAGACAAGATATGTGTAGATTTTTCATTCGAGCATGTAGGATTTTTGATTCCATCTTTGATTAATCTAGTAGCTAAAGACCCTTCGTCGGTTCAACAATACTGTTGTGATGCTTTTACAAATTTTTCTCAAAATAAGAAGACGATGATAATAGCTCCATTCAATGTGGAGTAAGTTTACTTTTCTTATAATTGGACTTAAGAAAATTACATTTTTATTGTGGATTTTGAGTTATTAATTTTTAACTTTTTTACCTCTAGGGGTATGCATTGGGAGTTACTAGTTATTGTCCCCGAGACGTTCACTGTCTATTATCTAGATCCCAAGGGGACTAAATTGAATTCAAAATATGGACACACAATGAAAATGACATTATTCGGGTGAGAAATATTTCATTTTCATATCCGTTAACATATGTTATTATTACATTACTATTTAATTATGCAATGTACTGTGTTACATTAACATGTAGGGGTTTAGATGAGTTCAAAAAGGCTGGAGGAAATGTTATGACCCGTTTTAAAGCTTATTGGTAAGCAGTATGATTTGAGCCTAATTAAAGTTATTTGAGTTAATTTATGTGCTCATGAGGTAGCTAGTGAATCATTAACTTGACTTAGTTGAATTAAGAACATAAGATACAATTAGGGCATAATTAAGATGATTAAGTTGAGTTAAGTGATCACAGATGCAATTAGATCTTTTTTCCAGTAAAACAGTCTAATTAGCATGCTTTCATGCCTTGGGATTCTAGAGGATCTCGCACTTGAAAAGATGCAAAAGAAATCAGGTTATTTGGACCCCCGAGGCCATAGTTATGGCAATTTTAAGAATTCTGGACTGAAATGAAAATTTTCCATTTAATTACCCATTTAAGTAGGTCGGCAACTTGTTTCCTTATCTCCTTCCTTTCTAATTTCATTCCCGATATAACAGTGGGCAAGCGACGCTTGAGCAGGTTACTTGAACTGTGGAAACTTGAAGCGGAGAGCAGCACTAGGGCTCTCAAGCTCGTTTCCAGCAGTACCCGCCTCCTCTCCTTCTTCCATTTCTCTTTTCCCCTCTCTCTATTGGCCCTAGCCGCAGCCTACCGAGCAACCAAGCTGCTAGGGCACCACCTAGAAGAGGCCGCCCAAGCTGCAGGTGCAGCAAGCCGCTGGCCAGAGAGTCCTTTGGTGCGGCCAGCCCTTCCAAAGTATGGCGCCGAGGTCGACCAAGGAGCCCTAGCCCGGATCCGGAGCCTAGCCATGGTTTAATCACCCTGTGCCTTAGTTGGATTGGATGCCGGCCGACCTGCAGCAACAATTGCACGGCGTACGGCCAAGGAGGGACTTGCTTGGCTGATCTGATACTCCGGGAAGGTACCCCAACTCCGATTTATGGTTCTGAATCCGAATTTGTAGCGGTAAATGCGATAAGCACTAAGCGTGGTCTTCTTCTCCAACCTGTTAGTGAAAGCAGAAGTGCCGGTAAGAAGCAGCTTGAAGCTGCGTCTGTGCGTGGCCTGGAGGAGGAGATCTTGGGGCGGCCAAAGCTATTAACCATCACCTTGGACCTTGGCTAGGAGGTCTAGTTCAGATATTGCAATCAATTTGGCCCAAATCAATGCCTAGTAGCCAATTCCAGTTGAGCGTAAAGCAACTGGCCGTGAACAAGAACAATAAATCAAATAATACCAAGGTAGAAGACGATCCGAAACCGCCTAGAATCCGGCCTTGGACACATCTCCGGACGAATCCGGATAGTCCAAATCATTGTGAGTAGGGTTTCATTTATTTATCATTAATAAACTCAGGCGTTTGAATATTTTCTGTTTTGTGCGCCAATTACGCTGATAATAGGCGTTATCAGGCGTCGGGCAGCGCTTGGCGTCGCCCGACCTTTTTAGTTCATAAAATGCTTCTAGACACTGTTATATGATTAAATTTAGCATTTGAACAGTATGGATTGAATCAGTAGATTTATATGGTTCATTGGAACCTAAATTTCTCATTTAAATGTTGAAATTAGAAATTCATGTCTGAAAATGGTATGATTTGGGTATGAACCCAGACAATGATGATTTTTGATAAATTATCAGATGTACAATTTCAAAGTTGATATGAATAAATAAAATATGCATGAAATCCCTAATTGCATATATCTTTTGACGTTAATATGTGTAAATTGATATTTACATGAAATGGCACATTTCTCTGAAATATTACCAGAAATTCTCAAGTATTGTTATTAAATTGTATTGTGATATGTAATTAACTCTTAATTGAGTTAAGTGATGCACAAACTAGGATTAGGGTTAATGTGCACGTTTTTCTGAGAATTTTAGAGAATTGACAAATGTTACATATGAATTCTCATATGTGAAGTAAATTACTCTTAGCAGTGCACTAAGATGTACAATTGAATGAATTCAATATGCATGTGCCAAATTGACTTGAGTTTGGGATATTTATGAATTTTAAATCTGCCTGCATGCATGATATAAGGATAGGGTGTTGCCATGTGATAAGCGAATGAGGTAACTGAAACCCTAAGGATAGGGTGTTCAATGAATCATGTTATGGTAATATGAAAGGTCTCGATATGAGATGTGGTGATACTTAACTATTGAATTGTATGATTCTAGTGCATTTAACTTTATATGCTTGTTCTCTCTGAGTTGATATCTACATACTGCAGGGCTTCTTATTTTCAATACATATCTCATAAATTGCAGGTGATGAGATATGACATGCCCTAGAAAGGGATGTTACTGAGACATGATATATGTTGAATACATGAGTTATGATGTTTCTTATGATATGATATGGCAGGCCGTGTGAGCCTTGTGAGAAATGTTAAATGAGTTATGATTTCTGTTTAAAATGTACCTATAATGTTAATGTTAGACTTAGGTGCCATGAACACCGTAGAACCCCTTTGAGAGGTCTGCTTCTTAGGGGTGAAACTCGTGTTGCAACAATAACTGTGCGGAGTCACGGTGGCACGAGGACAGAGAGGTAGTGTCCAACAATAATCCGTGCGGAGTCATGGTGGTAACCCAGTGAGACTCTCCGCCTGTGTACTTAGGTTAGAGGAGGAGTCTAGAGCACTCAGAGTTAGTGCATTGAGGCCGGAGAGCCTGTGGTCCTGTAGCAGAACAGGGCTGGAAGTCAGACTTAGCATTTCCCGGGTGTGTCGCTAAGTCTTGTACGATGTGGCCGTAGTGCACTATGAGTCTCTATGCAGAGTACACTGCATAGATCAGGGCATAAGCTAAACTATGATCATATAGGTTCACAGAGTTCCTTATAAATGAAAGAGTTAAGGAAGACTAGAGCATAGTCTTCTAGTAGTTATTCTTTGGATGCAATATTTACATTCTTTGTTATTTCAATTATATTGTTTTAGAACTGCTCAGTGTAGTATTTCTTGTATATTAATATGAATAATAAACTTGACGAGTTGTTTAGTGATAGTTAAATAAAAAACTATTCACTGAGCGAGTAGGCTCATCCCTCTACTCAAACATTTTCAGGTCAACATCAACAACAGGATTCGGAATGATCTTTTCATCCTAACGCTTAATCTGTAGAAGGTATATGTAGTTAGTTTAGTTAGATAGTGGTCTCTTAGTCCTTTCCCCTCGGTCCTTGGGACATGGTGTGGGTGAGAGAGAGTGTGTATGTGGAATGTATATAAAGATGTAAATTAACTGTTATGTTTACTTTCTGTTAAACAATGTTACATGTTGTAAACTCTGTTTACGTACTCTAGCCAGTTTAATTGAAATGCTTCCGCAATAGTTTATTTTGTTTTAGTTTACAGCAATAATCCGGATATCATTATGAGGTTTTAAAAAGAAAAAGTTCTCAGTGATTTGTTATGTGATAATCCCTCCGTCGCGCCCTGATCTCGTGATTAGTGGTTAGTGTGAGATCGGGGTGTGACATCTTGGTATCAGAGCATAGGTTGAGTATATGAATACTCTAAGTCAAGGTCAGGGGACGATAAGAGACCAATAGGATTAGGACTTAAGTGTCTTCCTTCTAACTGCGATTTTCTAACAGGAAGTGTTCTGTTATACTATTGCAGATGGTAGGAAGAGGATGTGGTCACGAGAACCAAGTAAAGAGTTTATGTTGAATCGTCAGGGATCATTAGGGTCAAAAGATAGAGCTATAAGTGAGAAAAATAAGAAGTGATATGTCTTTAGCTCTGGGAGGTCTGAGTGTTTAGATACCCTGGCCAGGTGTCTGAATACTTAGATTGACCAGTATCAAGCTACTCTGTCTATTCTTCTCTGGATGCCCTGGCCAGGTATGCAGAGGAAGGATAGGCTAGAGAGAAACCCTAGAAATCTTAGGGTTAAGAAACTGGAAATTTATGCAGGAGTAAGAGATTAAACATAGGATGCGATGCAACTCTTGATTTATATTGCTTACTTGATTGGAACTCATTAGAAATGCTCTTATATGTATGGATTTAGATTTTCAGTTTATAGAATAAATATGATTCTTTTATATTGTTGTGTGTCATGAAGTGATTTGGTTATTGTTTATATTCTTTGTATTAAGTATACCAGAAGTTATGTTTAAATGAGTTTTCCCTAAGTGGATATTCTTTCCACATGTTTGAGATTAATAGGAGTTGGTTAATCCTGAGTAGCTCTTGGCTTCAGGACTACAGGTTCGGCCTGGTCTGGCTGGCAGGATGCGTTACTGAGATCTAATGACTCCTATTAATAATATAATAAAAGTAGATTCTGGATAATTGACACCCGAATCATGGTGAAAAATGTATATACACTAAGATGTTGAGATATAAGAGAAAGATTAGAACAACTAAGAATTAGTTGGAACTGATATCGGAGACCCAACATTGGGACCTCATATGAGCAATCCTTAATTAGAAATAAAGGAACACAATAAGGGTCAGATTAAATTTAATGATTAGGTGAGAAATACCCTTAATGGTACTAATCAATAATGCATAACAAATGCATGGATCCAATACATGATTAGTAAACCCTAGTTGAGGGTGTATCCTTATAAACCCTGGTTGAGGGTGTATCCTTGTGAAACCCTAGTGGAGGGTGTATCATTGTGAACCCTGGTTGAGGGTGTATCCTTGTGAAACCCTAGTGGAGGGTGTATCATTGTGAACCCTGGTTGAGGATGTATCCTTGTGAAACCCTAGTTGAAGGTGTATCATTGCGATTGTTTATAGGCAACTTTATAATAAAGTTATGCCTTAAAACTAAGATAAGTCCATATCATGAGAGATAGCTAGACAATTCTAATGTGTGGCCTATGCATTATATGCTAGGGGTGAGTATTCTGTGATGGAATGCATTAAGAGGGGAAATACCTTAATACAAGATAAAGTTGGTTAACTCAAGAGGGTCTGAATTAATGAGAAATGGGGAACCCTAACCCTAATTTGGGGAAAAGGGAATGATAAGCCCTATTTGATAGTGAACCCTAATTCCTGGTTAAGGAATGATGGTATTACTACTGTATCACATGATGTGATAAATATCTTGTATGACTGTTATCATGCCTAATAACCATGCAGGTATGATGAGATGATGAATATAGCCAAGTTTGGGCTGTGACATTTATATAATAAATGTTGATTGGCTTTTTGTGTGTTGATGTTGTTGTTGCTTAATAAAAATAATAATGTGTACAGATTTTATGAACCATGTGAATAAATTGTTTCCTAGTGAGAGGTGACAAGATATGAATGGCCTTGTGAGCCATGTGTGATGCTTGGGTAACAAGTATCATGTTTATTTGTAGCATTTGTGTTAATAAGTTATGCTAGAGAACTTGGCTGATGTTACATTTCTGTTATATATCTATAGTTCATTGATGATTATTCATATCAGTTGTATTCATTACAAGTAGATGGATGAACTTATGAGATCTAAAGTTTGATTTCAAACTAAGGAAGCAAAGTCACACCACAATAATGCTAAGTTACTGATAAGGACCAAACCCTAGAATGTTTAGAGTTGAAGTAGTTCAAGGGATGTCGCTAGTGATTTGACCTTGAATACTAGCATCCCTATAAAACAAGATCATGAGATTTGTTCTATGAAAGGTAAGCTAACATTAATAAAATCTAGGGTTTAAAGGTAGATAAACAATATGAAAATAACTTGGAGAAAAGAGTAAGATATAAATTTGAAATGTAACAATAAGTAGTAGCATAGAATGAGGAGTACTACGCGATACATGATCTGAAGTTAGTTGTTGTAGTTCATGCTCTTATGACACAGCGTCACTATCTTTATGATGTGATGATAGATTGTCACCTTGGGAAGGTGAATGTGGTAGTTGATGCCCTAAGTAGGAAGTCTAGTTTAACAGTGAATGTATTTTCCATGGCATGTTTCAAAAGAGACATGCTAGTGGAAATGTGAAAGTTGAACTTAGACTTTGGGGTGACAGAACAAAGTGGTTTGATTGCACAAATGCAAGTCAAGCCTACTTTTTATGACCAAATTAAAGAACTTTAGTAGAGTGACAGTGGGTTGCAGTAGATCGTACATGACATGACAGGGGGAAAAGACCAAAGTTTAGATTTTCAGATGATGGTGTGTTGTATTAGCATGATATGTTGTGTACCTCGAGACAGTGATTTGAAAGAACAGATTCTTGAGGAGGTACGTGCATCGATGTATGCCATGCATCCAGGTAACACTAAGATGTACATGAATCTCAAGAAGTTGTATTGGTGGCCTGGTATGAAAAGGATGTAGATAAGTACATGGCTAGGTGCAGGGTGTGTCAGTAGGTTAAGACTGAGCACCAGAAACCTACAGGTACTTTGCAATCTTTTCCTATACCAGAATAGAATGGGAACATATCACAATGGATTTTGTGATAGGGTTGCTCAGGACACCTAGAGGTTGTGACTCGATATGAGTGATGGTGGATAGACTAATTAAGTCTGCTCACTATCTTCATATTAAGTCAACCATTGATGTCCCAAAGTTGGTTAAGATATATATGGATGAGATAATCAGGTTGCATGGTATCCCAGTTTCAAATATATCAGATAAAGATCCTAGGTTCACATCTAGGTTTTGGAAATCAGTTACATCGTGCTTTGGGCACAAAATTGAGATTCAGTACTGCCTTTCACCCGCAGATGGATGGTCAGTCTGAGAGGACCATTCAGACTATTGAGGACATGTTGAGTTGAAAAGAGGTGTTGACCTCTTGAGTTTGAGGTTGGTGATGAAGTATATCCGAAATTTTCGCTAAGGAGTGTTGAGGTTTGGCAAGAGAGACAAACTGACTCCTAGGTTTATGGGCCCATATCCTATCGTTGAGAGGATTGGACCTGTAGCCTACAGGTTGGATTTTCCGTCTAAGTTGGCAAATCTTCATGATGTGTTTCATGTGTCTATGCTGAAGAAGTGTCATCCCGATACAGAAAAGATTTTAGATCCGGTACCGGCGCAGCTTAAGACAGATGTGTCCTACGTGGAAGGACCAGTGCAGATAGTTGATCACCGAATCAAGAAGCTTAAGAACCGTGAGATACCGTTGGTGAAGGTTCTGTGGAGGAATCATAACCTTGAAGAAGCTACGTGGGAGCTTGAATCTGAGATGCGTAGCAAGTTTCCTTTTCTCTTTCAGGAATTTCGGGACGAAATTCTTATAAGGGAGGGAGATTGTTATGACCCGTTTTAAAGCTTATTGGTAAGCAGTATGATTTGAGCCTAATTAAAGTTATTTGAGTTAATTTATGTGATCATGAGGTAGCTAGTGAATCATTAACTTGACTTAGTTGAATTAAGCCCATAAGATACAATTAGGGCATAATTAAGATGATTAAGTTGAGTTAAGTGATCACAGATGCAATTAGATCTTTGATCCAGTAAAACAGTCTAATTAGCATGCTTTCATGTCTTGGGATTCTATAGGATCTCGTACTTGAAAAGATGCAAAACAAATCAGGTTATTTGGACCCCCGAGGCCATAGTTATGACAATTTTAAGAATTCTGGATTGAAATGAAATTTTTCCATTTAATTACCCATTTAAGTGGGTCGGAAACTTGTTTCCTTATCTCCTTCCTTTCTAATTTCATTCCCAATATAACAGTGGGCGAGCGACGCTTGAGCAGGTTACTTGACCTGTGGAAACTTGAAGCGGAGAGCGGCACTAGGGCTCTCAAGCTCATTTCCAGCAGTACCCGCCTCCTCTCCTTCTTCCCTTTCTCTTTTCCCCTCCCTCTATTGGCCCTAGCCGCAGCCTACCGAGAAGCCAAGCTGCTAGGGCGCCGCCTAGAAGAGGCCGCCCAAGCTGCAGGTGCAGCAAGCCGCCGGCCAGAGAGTCCTTTGGTGCGGCCAGCCCTTCCAAACTACGGCGCTGAGGTCGACCAAGGAGCCCTAGCCCGGATCCGGAGCCTAGCCATGGTTTAATCACCCCGTGCCTTAGCTGGATTGGACGCCGGCCGACCTACAGCAACAGCTGTGCGGCGTACGACCAAGGAGGGACTTGCTTGGCTGATCTGATACTCCAGGAAGGTACCCCAACTCCGATTTATGGTTCTGAATCCGAATTTGTAGCGGTAAATGCGATAAGCACTAAGCGTGGTCTTCTTCTCCAACCTGTTAGTGAAAGAAGAAGTGCCGGCAAGCAGCAGCTTGAATCTGCGTCTGTGCGTGGCCTGGAGGAGGAGATCTTGGGGCGACCAAAGCTATTAACCATCACCTTGGACCTCGGCTAGGAGTTCTAGTTCAGATATTGCAATCAATTTGGCCCAAATCAACGCCTAGTAGCCAATTCCAGTTGAGCGTAAAGCAACTGGCCGTGAACAAGAACAGTAAATCAAATAATACCAAGGTAGAAGATGATCCGAAACCGCATAGAATCCGGCCTTGGACACATCTCCGGATGAATCCGGACAGTCCAAATCACTGTGAGTAGGGTTTCATTTATTTATCATTAATAAACTCATGCGTTTGAATATTTTCTGTTTTGTGCGCGAATTACGCTGATAACAGGCGTTATCAGGCGTCGGGCAGCGCTTGGCGTCGCCCGACCTTTTTAGTTCATAAAAGCTTCTAGACACTGTTATATGATTAAATTTAGCATTTGAACAGTATGGATTGAATCAGTAGATTTATATGGTTCATTGGAACCTAAATTGCTCATTTAAATGTTGAAATTAGAAATTCATGTCTGAAAATGGTATGATTTGGGTATGAACCCAGACAATGAAGATTTCTGATAAATTATGAGATTTACGATTTCAAAGTTGATATGAATAAATAAAATATGCATGAAAACCCTAATTGCATATATCTTTTAACGTTAATATGTGTAAATTGATATTTACATGAAATGACACATTTCTCTGAAATATTACCAGAAATTCTCAAGTATTGTTATTAAATTGTATTGTGATATGTAATTAACTCTTAATTGAGTTAAGTGATGCACAAACCAGGATTAGGGTAAATGTGCACATTTTTCTGAGAATTTCAGAGAATTGACAAACGTTACGTATGAATTCTCATATGTGAAGTAAATTACTCTTAGCAGTGCACTAAGATGTGCAATTGAATGAATTCAATATGCATGTGCCAAATTGACTTGAGTTTGGGATATTTATGAATTTTAAATCTGCCTGCATGCATGATATAAGGATAGGGTGTTGCCATGTGATAAGTGAATGAGGTAACTGAAACCCTAAGGATAGGGTGTTCAATGAATCATGTTATGGTAATATGAAAGGTCTCGATATGAGATGTGGTGATACTTAACTCTTGAATTGTATGATTCTAGTGCATTTAACTTTATATGCTTGTTCTCTCTGAGTTGATATCTACATACTGTAGGGGATGAGATATGACATGCCCTAGAAAGGGATGTTACTGAGACATGATATATGTTGAATACATGAGTTATGATGTTTCTTATGATATGATATGGCAGGCCGTGTGAGCCTTGTGAGAAATGTTAAATGAGTTATGATTTCTATTTAAAATGTACCTATAATGTTAATGTTAGACTTAGGTGCCCTGAACACCGTAGAACCCCTTTGAGAGGTCTGCTTCTTAGGGGTGAAACTCGTGTTGCAACAATAACTGTGCGGAGTCACGGTGGCACGAGGACAGAGAGGTAGTGTCCAACAATAATCCGTGCGGAGTCACGGTGGTAACCCAGTGAGACTCTCCGCCTGTGTACTCAGGTTAGAGGAGTCTAGAGCACTCAGAGTTAGTGCATTGAGGCCGGAGAGCCTGTGGTCCTGTAGCAGAACAGGGCTGGAAGTCAGACTTAGCATTTCCCGGGTGTGTCGCTAAGTCTTGTACGGTGTGGCCGTAGTGCACTATGAGTCTCTATGCAGAGTACACTGCATAGATCAGGGCATATGCTAAAATATGATCATATAGGTTCACAGAGATCCTTATAAATGAAAGAGTTAAGGAAGACTAGAGCATAGTCTTCTAGTAGTTATTCTTTGGATGCAATATTTACATTCTTTGTTATTTCAATTATATTGTTTTAGAACTGCTCAGTGTAGTATTTCTTGTATATTAATCTGAATAATAAACTTGACGAGTTGTTTAGTGATAGTTAAATGAAAAACTATTCACTGAGCGAGTAGGCTCATCCCTCTACTCAAACATTTTCAGGTCAACATCAGCAACAGGATTCGGAAGGATCTTTTCATCCTAACGCTTAATCTGTAGAAGGTATATGTAGTTAGTTTAGTTAGATAGTGGTCTCTTAGTCCTTTCCCGTCAGTCCTTGGGACATGGTTTGGGTGAGAGAGAGTGTGTATGTGGAATGTGTATAAAGATGTAAATTAACTGTTATGTTTACTTTCTGTTAAACAATGTTACATGTTGTAAACTCTATTTACGTACTCTAGCCAGTTTAATTGAAATGCTTCCGCAATAGTTTATTTTGTTTTAGTTTACAGCAATAATACAGATATCATTACGAGGTTTTAAAAAGAAAAAGTTCTCAGTGATTTGTTATGTGATAATCCCTCCGTCGCGCCCTAATCTCGTGATTAGTGGTTAGTGTGAGATCGGGGTGTGACAGGAAAGGTCCCCAGGAAAATGAACCAGCCAATAATTTGGAAGAACATGGAAGTACGTTCTCGACTGGAATGTATATATTATTTATGTGAACATTACTTAATTAGTTGTATTTTTTAATATTTTGTATGTTTCAATTTATAGTGTGCTACACAAGACAACGGATCAGAATGTGCATACTATGTGATGTGATTTATGCACATGATTATCAAATATTTCGCAATGGACATCGATACCATTCCTGAGGTATTATATATAGTCTCATTAGATAATATGAAATATATCAATCGTATTTATATATTATTAATTATATATATATACATCATTCTCTTTGCAGGTGTTTAAAACTGACCACACTACATGAAAGGCCTTACTAGATGTACATGCTCCCTATACGGCAGAAGAATTAAATGATGTAAGAGAAGAATGGGCAAAAGCCATAAAAGTAGTGGGGTTTTTAAAATATAATTGGGATGTTGATAGCGAATAATGACTAAAGAATGATATTTTGTAAATGAATTTCTGAATTGTAATATGTGTGAATGTTTCTACATGTCTGAATGTTTCTGCATGTATCTGAATGTTTATAAATGTGTGAATGTGAAAATGAATGAAACTGTTGGTTGCTATATGAATGTTTCTACATGTGTGAATGTGAAAATGAATGGAACTACAAATTTCTACATGAATGTTTCTACATGTGTGAAAATCGAATGGAACTATAGGTTGCTAAATGTGTGAAAATTAATGTTGTTAATTTTGTAGGTTTGTGGCCTGTTGTCGGCTGATAACAATGGATGTCGTAAAACTTGTAGTTCATAACTGAATTGTAGGTTTCTCATCCTGCGACCAGCCATAGCAGGCTTGCAGACTGATTAAAAAATGCATACAATAGGCGTCGGTTATTTCAAAAAACTGAAGACAAATGCTTACAGTGTCGGATAATAGCTTAAACAGGCACCTAATGAGACCAGACACCACGTCCATGTTGTCCAGCACAGCCGTGGTAGCAGGTGATATGGCATCGATTATCAATTAAAAACCGACATTGATGGTATCCTAGATGGCCTAATGAGACCAGACGCCACAGTCATGCTAGCCAGCACGGCCATGGTAGCAGGTGATATGGTGTCAGTTATCAATAAAAAATTGATGATGATGGTGTCCTAGATGGCGCCCATTCTGTGGCATGAAGGTTTATGGCTTCAATTTATGTAGTAATAATCGACGCCTATATCCCCCTACTGGCACGTTTTGGGTGGCGTGTGAAGGTTTCTGGCGTCAGTTTGGAAATCGACGACTAACAGTTTGCCTTTTAGCGGTGCGCACATATGTATCACATTAAAATCGACACTAAAGGACTTAAAAAACTGACACTAAAGGTCAGTTATGTACTAGTCTAGTCTTGGAGGTAGAGCCCTCCATTAAAAGTAGAGACCTGGAACATCCTCTGAGGATCATGCTAACCCTAACCCTAAGTGGTGAGATGAAATGATGAGTTAGATGTCTTGGTAGACCAGGTGTTTGGATGGACATGCCTTTGGGATGCCATATGAGCCATAAGAGGTTGGATGACCTAGTACCTTTGGCGACCCAACCCTGGGAGGGGTCGTGCATGTTAGAGTGAAGGATAGCTCCTTCTTTGACGAGGTTAGAGAATAACCTATCAGAAACCCCATGAGCATATATGAGCATGGCATAGTAGGCACCCAGAATACATCAGTAGTGTGAGCAGTAGGTTGAAACCCTAGCCAAGGGAGTATGTTGTATAGTTGATGAGATAATCATAGAGGGCTAGGGATAACTTTGAGCAAACATAAGTTTGAACCTAGGCTTCACTCATGTAGAATGCTTGTGAGCTTGATCCATCTTCATGGAGAGAGGACCTTTAGTATAAGGCTGGTTGTGGAGTTAGCTCTAGAAAGAGAGAGAGCAGGACTCAAGCAAGAATGTTGGAAGCCTAGACTCTGAGATATGAGGAAATGTAGGGAGTTGAGGATGATGCGACCTAAGTGGATGATATTGGTTGCATCATGCTTGATCCCTGGAGGCTGATGATATCTTGGTTGCCTTTAGGGGAACCAGACTGTAACAACCCTGACTTGGGTTACGAGGTAACCCTATTTGTTTTGGCTAATTAAGTTGATTATAACTTTAATATAATCCTCTAAGGTTCTTTTTTATCATGTGACACACACATGTTTCAAGTTTGGTCCCGATTGAATGTTGTTTGAGCAATTTTCCTTTGTTTTGGACCAAAGTGCAATTTACCCAAATTGAGGGACTATAATGCAAAATGTCACATGTTGAACATTCCTCATGTGTTTTAGCATCATAATAGAGATAATTATGCTAAGTGGTGGCTTGTGGAAAGCCTAAATTCCAAGTTTGAACTTGTTTGAATAATGCTGGTACCTTATGCACCAATTTTGGTATAAATTGTAATTTACCAAAAATGTGGGGTTGATATGCAAATTACCACCTCTAGAGTGTGCCTAATTCCTCTATGTATCATTTATAGGAGAGATAATGAATGATACACCATGTTTGATTCCATTATGAATGATGGTAATCTTGGTGATGAAATGACCAAGAAAAAGGGTTGAATTTGGAAGCTTAACTTGAGTCGTATCAAGTTGAAAGGGTCATATATGAGTGCCTATCGGCCATGGAGCCCAAGGAGGTGTTCCATATCGTTTTTTGAACTCTTGTAAAATTCCATATCGTTCAAAGTACCTCAAGGAGGTGAGGTATGACGGCCAACAAGTTTCCTTAGAAAAAGTGTATCGGCTTGACATAAAATAGTAATTAAACCTAGATGACTTATCCAAATGGATAAGATATGGACGAATTTGCATCTTTATATGATCCTCAACCTTTTTTAATGTCAATATAAATGTTGATGCATGAATGGACACGTGCCACCGACGCATGACACGTGGCACCTACTAGCTCAAAATGTTGACACCTCATTTTTTCCTTTCTTCATGATCAACAAGTATATATACCCCTAGTTTTACCCCTTGGTGCAATTTTGTGACCCTTACCACCATCCTACCCTACGGTATTGTGCATAGAGCTCCCATATCATGAAGGGATGATGTGGTATCGTGCATGGGCCTTGGCGTATCGCCCATGGTAAGACCATATCGCCCAAGTAGGTGATATCAGCTATATAGGGTGATATCGGCCATAGAGTGAAGTGTTTTGACTCCAAGTGAGTGCCATATTGTACAAGTGAGTATCATATCCTGCAAGAGTAGTGGCATGTCGTGCAAGAGCACAAGGGTATCGTTCATATTCCTTGGGTATCAGCCATACCAAGTATATTGGCCATACCATGTTGATATTTCCCATAGCAAGTTGATATCGGCCAATTGAAGTAATTTTGGCCACAAGTGAGGGGGTATCGGCCACAAGCAAGGTTGTGTCGGCCAAGAGGAAGTCCATATCACCCAAGATTGGTAGGGTGTCTCCAAGGAGCTAACGAACTCAAAACTTAACCCTAAGGTAAGATATAGTTGTCTTCAAGCTTGAATTGAAGCATGGAATTAGGGTTATGATCTACCTTTCTTTTCTTCTTCACCAATTGCTTATCCATGGTGATTACTTGTATATGAAGGAGTTGTGAACGAGACTTGGACCTTTGATAAAGTCATCTTCAACCTTAGGAACATGGAGCTTTGGACCTTGAAGCTTTGAAGTGGTTCTTAAGGCGGGTTATATAACTTGAACTCAATCATGTTATTATTCATCACCTAAATTGTTGTATTTAATGATCTACTTTTAATTCCAAAATTTCCTAAAATATTTGATGAAATAATGAGTTCTAGTAGTTTCTTAGACCTGTTTACTTGAACTATAATAGTTATAATAAAGCTCTAGAGCTTGAAGATTGTGATATCACCTTATAAAAGTGATATCGGGTGCATGCACATAAGCATCACCTCTAACCCGATATGATGATGCACCTATTTCACTAAAATGATATGAATAGGTTTGTAAACCTTAGTGAACGATATGGGGGTGTAGTATACACCTATTTCAAGATAGGAAGTCTATTATAGACTCAATGCACGATAGAATGTCAATTTTATACTTGTAAGTTGACAAGAAACCCTAAATTTGGTAACCCGATATAAGTGAAGAGTAACAAGTGCTATTGCATGATATGATCATATGATACATCATTGATAATTAGTATCATGAGGCATACATGACCTTGTATGACATGGTTGCACCACAGGGTTGCACGATACACAACCCTAAACAATATGGTAACCCTAACCCATCATGTCTAACCCTAGATGGTGACTAGCCCGATAGGGTGATTGAATGTACTTATAGCCTGACATGGTGATGGGTTGATACCTCATAAGTATCATGGGCAACACATACATATATTTTGTGCCTGATATGAGGTCAAGAAGGTACCTCATGCCCGATATGGAGACAAGTGCAAATCCTAGCCCGATATGGTGAGTGTCTATACACCTACAACCTGATATGGTGAACATATGCACATGATTTAACCCTATACACCTTATAAAGGTAAGGGCAATACACTCTTAGGAGTGATGAGTGTAACACCAAGTAATGGTGTGGATAATACCTTGATAGTTGAAACACCTAGAGTGATTGATAATGGTTAATCCTATATCAATAATGCCTTAACCCGAGATGAGTTCATATCATTAATGATGGTTGAATAATTCAATTGTGTGACTTATGACCAATACATTACATGATAAATGTGATGAGCTAGTGCATAAAATATTAGGATGGGACATACCCTAATACAAGATAAGTTGAGGAACTTAAGTATGTTAAAAGTGATGAGGGAAGTGATACATCAAGACATGATAGATATCCCATCCAACACTTCAAGGTTGATGTACCTTGATGCACCTTAAATCTAATATACGTGTATGAGTAACACATGAAGTGTGTTATGGAAATTGTTACATTGAGATGGAATGTGATTAATGCACTTTGATAAGTGTGGGCTAACATACCTTGAGAAAGGGTTAAGCCAAGTTAATAAAGCATGATGTAATCATACCCTGGTAAGGATGAGAAAGGAACTCATACCTTGTGTTGATGATTAATTTAATGATAAATGATGAGAATGAATAAGTATGATTGAATACGTATGATATCAATGTTTGATCCTAGATGTATGGAGCAATGAATTAGGGTTTATCATTGATAATATGATCTTGAAAACCTAAATGGTTAATAATGGAAAACCCTAACCCTAATGAAGGGTAATGATATGTAAGAGAAACCTTAATCGATAAGAAAGGAAAATCCTAACCTTAATGATGGGAAGGTTGTATTTCTCTTATTGCATAGGCCTTGTAAGGCATGTTAAATACTTACATAATAAGTATCATGTGTATAAGTTGTTGCCTAGTGAGAGGTGAAAAGATGTGAATGACCTTGTGAGCCATGTGTATAAGTTGTTTCCTAGTGAGAGGTGACAAGATGTGAATGGCCTTGTGAGCCATGTGTATAAGTTGTTGCCTAGTGAGAGGTGACAAGATGTGAATGGCCTTGTGATCCATGTGTATAAGTTGTTGCCTAGTGAGAGGTGACAAGATGTGAATGGCCTTGTAAGCCATGTGTATAAGTTGTTTCCTAGTGAGAGGTGACAAGATGTGAATGGCCTTGTGAGCCATGTGTATAAGTTGTTGCCTAGTGAGAGGTGACAAGATGTGAATGGCCTTGTGAGCCATGAGAATACTTGTGCAACAAGTGAAATGAATATATTGGTCTAAGGACCTAGAGGTAATGATTACCTGTTAGAGAGGTAACAATGTCATGTGATTATCTAAGGGTTTGAATACCCAGATCTAGTAATCATGATAATGATGATGTGAAGGGATGATAAATTCCCAGTAATATGATAAGGGACTAAGATCCCAAGTATCATGTGTTTTAAAGTTTTGAAAAGTACTTGATGGAATTATTACATGTTTCTTTGTAGCATTTGTCATAATAATTTTTGTTTTGAAAACTTGACTGATGCTAAAAGAATATGGTAATGTACTTAATTATTCAAGTGAAATCTTATTATGTAGATCCCTGACCATAGATCCATCATCGTCAGTATTTTGGTGATGGTGAAACGGGTGCTCCGCGGCAAAACCCGAAATGCATATTTTTGAATATGTGGGGGTAATTGGGCAAATATATCCTTATGCCCCATAGGAATGGCTCCGGGCTATGTCCTATGTACGGGATTGGTTTCGGACCATACCCCGATAAGATTATGGCTACGTGCCATGACTCCTGAATATAATACCAGGCATTGGCTACGAGCCATATCCCTAAAGAGAGTATATGCTACAGGCTATAACTCTATAGTGAAGTTCTAGTATACTCCTGGATTAGCTATTTTAGCAGTGACACGAGATGTCCTGCAGTTTGTACCCACACTAACTGGGGAGGATGAGGTCATGGAGTTCGACTCTTCCATTGACCTATGTATGGTACCAATTTTGACTTCGCAGTGGTCAATTGGAGTATGAGCGGTATACCTCATCTCCACAGGGCATAAGTGTGGTTGTAAAATGTAATCAGCCGCCTTGCATGTTTTCTTAAATATGGAAATTATTTGGCTGATGTTACATTTCTTTTATGAATCCTTAGTGGATATATGTGATTTATGTTTCTTTACATTCCTTGCAAAGCAGATAGATGAATTATAATCTACCATGAGTAGATGCAATGTTCTCCTTATGAAAGGAGATTCCTTCATTCTGTTCATATAGTGAATTATCCTGCTTGTTAATATAAAAACAACCTATGCTCAGTTTAAAAATGCTTAATTTGTGATAATAATATGGTCGGCGGAGAGTTATATCTCTCACAGGGACAATTACAATTGTCTCACCCCCGTGGGACCCAAATTTTTTAGGTGGACGTGCACGAGGAGGTGAAGACCTTTTTGCAGAGGAAGAACAACAGCTGAGGCAGTAGTGACAGCTCAGGTTGAGTGTACTGTCTATCATGTCTTATAGATATGAGTCCTATGTGTCGTCTCTGTACTCTCAGGTCCTTGGAGTTGGTTCGTACTGGTTTTATGATCAATAATAGATTTTGGCTTACGCGCCTCGAGGTTTTATGTTGCTCATGTATAGTTTGGTAAAGCAACTGTTATATGTTATTCTCGAGATGAGATGTACCAGATATGTACAATGTGAATAATGATGTATATAAGGTTTTGGACCTTTCAGTAAGAGTTTTCCTTGGAATGGATCTCTTTGAAAAATGGTTTTAATTTTTAGTGATTTTTGTTCATCTGCTTTTTATGTTTAATTCCTCTTAATTAGTAACGATTTGATTGTCGGTTGCTACAGTTTTAGTATCAGAGCTTAAGGTTCTTTGAGTCTACAGAGACATAGGACTAAGGTGTTGAGTCTGTGTTAGTGTCCTCCAGTATACCCTATAGTGACTTCTTCTTGTGCAGAAGAAAGGGTGAAGTTTATAAATGATTGGGGAACACGAGGAATACATTGTTGAGGGCAATGTTGTTACACGAGGAAAGTGTGCAAGGGATCAGGCAAGAGAAGAATGAATGCCTGAGAATTCCCATCATGACCCGATCAGGATAGAGAATCCTATGTTTATGCTCTTGTTGGGAAGGTTAGGACAACAATGATGCATATAGTAGACTGGATAATAACATTACAACCTAGGTTACCAGTCCTTGATGCAGAAACTTTGGGCTTTGAAAGGGTTCCTGAATGACATAGTCATGTTGGAACAGTGGAAAATGTGGGAAAGATTAACATATGGCAAGAAAGTAGACTCGGCCATAAGTTTAGACAGATAGTATATCTATGATGGAAATGCCCAAGAAGGGGCAATAAGCCGAGAATTAAGGAAATGTCATTACAATTCCAAAGACTTTTTCCTAGTGGTTCTAAAAAGCCAAAAGTAACAACATGAAACAACTAGACTCTATGGGTTGAATCAACCTAAAGCGGTGGGTGACCGCGAGGGGTAATAGTCATATAGATATTTTCATTTTGATATGCTTTATTTTGATGTTACCTGCTAATCCTAAAAAGGATTGTTGTTATGGACTTTCCTATTGATTGTCCTTTGGGGACATAGGGAAGAAATGATGAGAACTAGAATTTATAATCTATTCAGTATTCTTTTAAATGCTCTATAATTGCTCTTATCTATGTGAAAGAGGATGAGATATAGAAGTGATGCCTGGAGAAAGTTCAGGAATGTTAAATCATGTGTTGGTGATGATATAAAAAGTAAAGAATATGATAGTAAACAAAGTGCATACTACTTAATCTCAGTACTTGTATACCCTGGCCAGGTATATAATTATTGGAGATAAGTTGAGTATGGAACTCTTAGATTGTTATCTTTCTAATTACTATGATCAAGTAGTCATTCTGAGACAATCTAGTGAGTATAATGAAATTGGAAATATGGTATGGACATGTATATCACATCCTAAGTGCAATAAAGTGGAATCTGAGATGATCTCAGATCAATCTATATGTATGAGGAAATGAAAAGTATAATCCTCATGATAAGAGAATGAGAATAAGGGAGATGATCCCTATCAGATAAAGCATGTGTGAATAGTAAAGATCTTTTCCCATGATGTGGAAATGGGAAATGTGATAAAATCACAAAATGCTCATGAACATGTTAGACAATAACAAAGAAAGGAATAATGATATGTAATCATACTTATAATTCTTATGATGATGGCAAGGAACCTAGGATGAAACATGAGTAAATGACTCATGAATAGTTGAAAGTTCATGCAATAATCAGAGGAGATGATAATCTCTTCTCTTTGATAAACAACCCTGGATGATGATGGGTTGATAATAGGAATATGTTCATTTGTGTTCTTTCCCTTCTGGGACATGGTAATCATGTGGGTCTTATGACACTTGATGTGCATAAGTTAAAAATGTTCAATTGATGGATACTTAGAAACGTATCAGTTTGTCTTGGACTTTGGTTCCAAGATAAAGATATGTGTAACAAGTAATGTTCCAAGATGAAAGAAAGATGAGGATGTGATGTGTTTTTGACACATGTGATGGATACCAATATAAAAAATTCTGGTATCTAAGAATTATCAAGTGATATTGCAAAGTAAAAGCATAACTCCTAATCAACTGATTTATGTGGGTTACCTGGGATGGCCAACTGTGAAATCAGTCTAGTTACATAAAATAGTATGGACATCACATGTTAGGGGTTTATGCTCTGCATAAACATAACATCGATAAGGATGTACTATTTGAAGAAACAATTGTAAAATCATTGTGGGAAAAACTTATCAAGCTAAAAATAATTTCTTAGAATACCCCTATCTAGATCTATTAAGGCAACTTATATATAACATCTAAAGATACCTCTAAGATAAGTTCTTAATTGATAAGTAACCTCCCATTATTATAAGAGAATGTACAACTAATGAGATAGTTGGTACAAGTAGTAAGAAAGTTTAATCTTGTGTCAGTAGATTAGATGACACAAAATATATATGACAAGACTTGTAGTCATAAGTGGGTGACAGAACATGACTCTGGTCTTTCCTTTAAAAGTAAAATGCTAAATGAGGAGTATGGGAGACTTCCCAGAATCTTGTCACATAAAGTTGTAAGTTGAGAAAGGTGACAAATCAGTAAGGTATGACACCTGAGTTAAATAAGGTATGAATGATGTTTCCCTGACTAAGAAAAGTATTACCTGACATAGAGTTGACTCTACAGTCAATAATAAAAAAGACAGTGGAATATGTGTCCTGTGTGACAGATTCTATGATAACCCTGGGTGGAAGACCTTTGTGTTGATCAAAGTTCTACAGAATATCCATGACATTAATATGTTATGTGGAGACTTGGTGATATAATGAATGAATAATATCAGTCTCCCTGTACCTGGGATTTCAGGGACGAAATCCTTGTTAGGGGTTTATAACTTGTAACAACCCTGACCTTGGTTATGAGGTAACCCTATTTGTTTTGGCTAATTAAGTTGATTAGAACTTTAATATAATCCTCTAATGTGCTTTGTTATCATGTGACACACTCATGTTTCAAGTTTGGTCCCGATTGAATGTTGTTTGAGCAATTTTCCTTTATTTTGGAACAGAGTGCAATTTACACAAATTGAGGGACTATAATGCAAAATGTCACATGTTGAACATGCCTCATGTGTTTTAGCATCATAATAGAGAGAATGATGCTAATTGGTGGTTTTTGGAAAGCTTAAATTCCAAGTTTGAACTTGTTTGAATAATGATGGTACCTTATGCACCAATTTGGGTACAAATTGTAATTTACCCAAAATGTGGGGTTGATATGCAAATTACCACCTCTAGAGTGTACCTACTTCCTCTATGTATCATTTAGAGGAGAGATAATGAATGATACACCATGTTTTATTCCATTATGAATGATGGTAATCTTGGTGATGAAATGACCAAGAAAAAGGGTTGAATTTGGAATCTTAACTTGAGTCATATCAAGTTGAAAAGCTTATATATGAGTGCCTATCAGGCATGGAGCCCAAGGAGGTGTTCCATATCATTTTGTGAACTCTTGTCAAAGTCCATATCATTCAAAGGACCTCAAGGAGGTGAGTTATGATGGCCAACAAGTTTCCTTAGAAAAAGTGTATCAACTTGACATAAAATAGTAATTAAACCTAGATGACTTATCCAAATGGATAAGCAATGGACGAATTTGCATCTTTAGATGATCCTCAACCTTTTTGCATGTTAAGATAAATTTTGATGCATGCATGGACATGTGTCACCCATGCATGACACGTGGCACCTACTAGCTCAAAATGTTGACACCTCATTTTTGCCTTTCTTCATGATCAACAAGTATATATACCCCTAGTTTCACCCCTTGGTGCAATTTTGCAACCCTTACCACCCTCCTACCCTAAGGTATCATGCATAGAGCTCCCATATCGTGAAGGGATGCTGTGGTATCGTGCATGGGCCTTGGGGTATCGCCCATGGCAAGACCATATCGTCCAAGTAGGTGATATCGACTATATAGGGTGATATCGGCCATAGAGTGAAGTGTTTTGACTCCAAGTGAGTGCCATATCGTGAAAGTGAGTATCATATCATGCAAGAGTGGTGGCATGTCGTGCAAGATCACAAGGGTATCGTGCATAGGCCTTGGGTATCGGCCATAGCAAGTATACTGGCCATACCATGTTGATATTGCCCATAGCAAGTTGATATCGGCCAATTGAAGTAATTTTGGCCACAAGTGAGGGGGTATCGGCCACAAGCAAGGTTGTGTCGGCCAAGAGGAATTCCATATCACCCAAGAGTGGTAGGGTGTCGTACAAGGATCTAAGGAACTCAAACCTTAACCCTAAGGTAAGATATAGTTGTCTTCAAGCTTGAATTGAAGCATGGAATTAGGGTTATGATCTACCTTTCTTTTCTTTTTCACAAATGGCTTATCCATGGTGATTCCTTGTATATGAAGGAGTTTTGAACGAGCCTTGGACCTTTGATAAAGTCATATTCAACCTTAGGAACATGGATATTTGGACCTTGAAGCTTTGAAGTAGTTCTTAAGGCGGGTTATATAACTTGAATTCAATCATGTTATTATTCATCACCTAAATTGTTGTATTTAATGATCTACTTTTAATTCCAAAATATCCTGAAATAGTTGATGAAATTATGAGTTCTAGTAGTTGCTTAGACCTGTTGACTTGAACTATAATATTTATAATAAAGGTCTAGAGCTTGAAGATTGTGATATCACCTTATAAAAGTGATATCGGGTGCATGCACATATGCAAGCACCTCTAACCCGATATGATGATGCACCTATTTCAGTAAAATGACATGAATAGGTTTGTAAACCTTATTGAACGATATGGGGGTGCAGTATACACCTCTTGCACGATAGGAAGTTTATTATAGACTCCATGCACGATACAAGGTCAATTGTATACTTGTAAGTTGACAAGAAACCCTAAATTGGGTAACCCGATATAAGTGAAGAGTAACAAGTGCTATTGCATGATATGATCATATGATACATCATTGATACTTAGTATCATGAGGCATACATGACCTTGTATGACATGGTTGCATGACAGGGTTGCACGATACACAACCCTAAACAATATGGTAACCCTAACCCATCATGGCTAACCCTAGATGGTGACTAGCCCGATAGGGTGAGTGAATGTACTTCTAGCCCGACATGGTGATGGGTTGATACCTCATAAGTATCATGGGAGACACATACATATATTTTTTGCCCGATATGAGGTCAAGAAAGTAACTCATTCCCTATATGGAGACAAGTGCAAATCCTAGCCCGATATGGTGAGTGTCTATACACCTACAACCCTATATGGTGAACATATGCACATGATTTAACCCTATACACCTTGTAAAGGTAAGGGAAAGACACTCTTAGTAGTGATGAGTGTAACACCAAGTAATGGTGTGGATAATACCTTGATAGGTGAAACACCTAGAGTGGTTGATAATGGTTAATCCTATATCAATAATGCCTTAACCCGAGATGAGTTCATATCATTAATGATGGTTGAATAATTCAATTGTGTGACTTATGACCAATACATTACATGATAAATGTGATGAGCTAGTGCATAAAGTATTAGTATGGGACATACCCTAAAATAAGATAATTTGATGAACTTAAGTATGTTAAAAGTGATGAGGGAAGTGATACATCAAGACATGATAGATATCACATCCATCACTTCAATGTTGATGTACCTTGATGCACCTTAAATCCAATATACTTGGATGAGTAACACATGAAGTGTGCTATGGCAATTGTTACATTGAGATGGAATGTGATTAATGCACTTTGATAAGTGTGGGCTAACATACCTTGAGATAGGGTTAAGCCAAGTTAATAAAGCATGATGTAATCATACCCTGGTAAGGATGAGAAAGGAACTCATACCTTGTGTTGATGATAAATTTAATGATAAATGATGTGAATGAATAAGTATGATTGAATACTTATGATATCATAGTTTGCTCCTAGATGTGTGGAGCAATGAATTAGGGTTTGATCATTGATAATATGATCTTGAAAACCTAAATGGTTAATAATGGAAAACCCTAACCCTAATGAAGGGTAATGATATGTAAGAGAAACCTTAATTGATAAGAAAGGAAAATCCTAACCCTAATGATGGGAAGGTTGTATTTCTCTTATTGCATAAGCCTTGTAAGGCATGTTAAATACTTACATAATAAGTATCATGTGTATAAGTTGTTGCCTAGTGAGAGGTGACAAGATGTGAATGACTTTGTGAGCCATGTGTATAAGTTGTTGCCTAGTGAGAGGTGACAAGATGTGAATGGCCTTGTGAGCCATGTGTATAAGTTGTTGCCTAGTGAGATGTGACAACATGTGAATGGCCTTGTGAGCCATGTGTATAAGTTGTTGCCTAATGAGAGGTGACAAGATGTGAATGGCCTTGTGAGCCATGTTTATAAGTTGTTGCCTAGTGAGAGGTGACAAGATGTGAATGGCCTTGTGAGCCATGTGTATAAGTTGTTGACTAGTGAGAGGTGACAAGATGTGAATGGCCTTGTGAGTCATGAGAATAGTCATACAACAAGTGAAATGAATATATTGGTCTAAGGACCTAGAGGTAATGATTACCTGTTAGAGATGTAACAATGTCATGTGATGATCTAAGGGTTTGAATACCCAGATCATGTAATCATGATAATGATGATGTGAAGGGATGATAAATTCCCAGTAATATGATAAGGGACTTAGATCCGAAGTATCATGTATTTTAATGTTTTGAAAAGTACTTGATGGAATTATTACATGTTTCTTTGTAGCATTTGTCATAATAATTTTTGTTTTGAAAACTTGATTGATGCTAAAAGAATATGGTATTGTACTTAATTATTCAAGTGAAATCTTATTATGTAGAGCCCTGACCATAGATCCATCATCATCAGTATTTTGGTGATGCTGAAACGGGTGCTCCGTGGCAAAACCTGAAATGCATATTTTTGAATATGTGGGGGTAATTGGGCAAATATATCCTTATGCCCCATAGGAATGGTTGTGGGCTATGTCCTATGTACGGGATTGGTTTCGGACCATACCTCGATAAGATTATGGCTACGGGCCATGACTCCTGAATATAATACCAGGCATTGGCTACGAGCCATATCCCTAAAGAGAGTATATGATACGGGCTATAACTCTATAGTGAAGTTCTAGTATACTCCTGGATTAGCTATTTTAGCAGTGACACGAGATGTCATGTAGTTTTTACCCACACCGACTGGGGAGGATGAGGTCATGGAGTTTGACTCTTCCATTGACCTATGTATGGTACCAATTTTGACTTCGCAGTGGTCAGTTGGAGTATGAGCGGTATACCTCATCTCCTCAGGGCATAAGTGTGATTGTAAAATGTAATCAACCGCCTAGCATGTTTGCTTAAATACGGAAATTATTTGGCTGATGTTACATTTCTTTTATGAATCCTTAGTGGATAGATGTGATTTGTGTTTCTTTACATTCCTTGCAAAGCAGATAGATGAATTATAATCTACCATGAGTAGATGTAATGTTCTCCTTATGAAAGGAGATTATTTCATTCTATTCATATATTGAATTATCATGCTTGTTAATATAAAAAGAACCTATGCTCAGTTTATAAATTCTTAATTTGTGATAACAATATGGTCGGTGGAGAGTTATATCTCTCACCGGGACAATTACAATTGTCTCACCCCTATGGGACCCAAATTTTTTAGGTGGACGTACACGAGGAGGTGAAGACCTTTTTGCAGAGGAAGAACAACAGCTGAGGCAACAATGACATCTCAGGTTGAGTGTAATGTCTGTCATGTCTTGTAGATATGAGTCCTATGTGTCGTCTCTGTACTCTCAGGTCCTTAGAGTTGGTTCGTACTATTTTATGATCAATAAGAGATTTTGGCTTGCGCACCTCGAGGCTTTATGTTGCTCATGTATAGTTTGGTAAAGCAACTGTTATATGTTATTCTGGAGATGAGATGTACCAGATATGTACAATGTGAATAATGATGTATATAAAGTTTTGGACCTTTCAGTAAGAGTTTTCCTTGGAATGGATCTCTTTGAAAAATGGTTTTAATTTTTAGTGATTTTTGTTAATTTTCTGTTTATGTTTAATTCTGCTTAATTAGTAACGATTTGATTGTCGGTCATTACACAAACCTTAGAGAGAAGATAAGGCTTCTAGTACCTATGTGGCTTTGGTATAGGTGTTTACCTTCTGTGTTAGGAAGAAGAGTTTCTTTGACCCTAAAGAGGTTTAGTAACCGGTTGTTAGGCCTTGTACCTTGTTGGTTGTCTTAGAGTAGGACTCAACTCTGAAGTGTTACTTGAGTAGAAGGATGACAAGAAGTGCATGTCATGCCTTATACATGCTTGATACGTGGTTAAGAGGTTGAGCATGTAGTTGGACACCCAAAAGTGAAACTAGGGCTCCTAGGGCTAAGAGGGGAAGTGGTGTACCTGATTCTCATGACGAGATTTGACTTTCTATATATTCGAGCATGGTACTCTTCAAGGTTAGAGGAAAGGGAAACCCCTTAAGTTTAAGGTATGTTTGATGAACCCCTCATAGCTAAGTTGATGACATGGGAAGGTATGATCTTGATCCAGCGTTGAGGAAAGAGAACAAGTATGACCTAGCATGGTTTAGCAGGTGGCATGCTTGTGCCTTAGTAGCTTGCTAGGGATAAGCACGCTCATGTGGATGTAAACCCTAGACATAAGGAAGTTTGTGACCTTGTTTTCAAGAGTTGTAGTTTCCTCCCATTATGGGAGAGGGACCCTTTGGTAGGGTGTATACCAGTTTTTTGGGTTTTGAGGAAATATAAAGAGGTCTCATAGGATCTTGAGAAGCTAAGTGAAAAGTACAAGGTATGAGGATGAACATGTACACCCATAGATAACCATCTCTAAGTGCATGTGGATGTGTTACCATGAAGGTAACCGGTATGGGGCCTGACCAAGGTAGGTGGGTTGCCATGACCCATAAGAAAGGATGAAAGTCATCCCATGAATGCAGAGAGAGACGATGAAGGCTTGGGTAAAGTTCTAAGTTGAACATGTACTATGTTAGAATCCTAAGTCTATCCTAATGTCGGGTAGGGATAAGACCAATGGAAGTAGGAGTTGCCTAATCCCCTAGTTGCACAAGACCATAGGGTCGGGAGGCAACAGCTATCATTGTCTGAGAGCCATGGGTTAGGAGATTGATCACCTTCATGAACTCATGGGACCCAAAGGGCATATGAGTAGGGCACTCTCTGGATGCATAAGGGAAGAGGGATGACCCCAAAAGTGTCAGCACCCTATAAACCTAGAGGAGATGACGAAGGATTGTGTGTGGACCCAAGTAAGTTTGAGACCAGTTTTCCATGGAAGTAACATTGGTATCGAGATGTTTGTGATGTAGAGACATATGTGGCACATTTCAACTTAGATTTAAAGGTGTACTGGTAAGGTGGGATGTACCATCTCTACTCTTGGAATAGGAAGAACTCTGTATTTGGACTGCAGCCAAATGCTTATTTCCTCTTATTATGGGAGTGATAGATAGGATAGTATGCATGCCATACACCAAGAATAAAATATGATGTGAGTTGAAACGTTTCTATGAGGTATGAGGACAGAGATGATAATATGCCCTTATGGAGTGAACGATACATGAATGGTTTACAATCACTAAGAGAATAAGGTAGTCATCTTGTGAGGATGTTTTTAGCATGAGCTATATGGAGATTTGCAAGTATTACAAGGTTAAGGTTGATAACCTAGAGAATAAGCTCATATTTTTCTTGATGAAGATAGACTTAGAGCTGAGATGAGATAATAAGTGGAATACACATAGGTGTATGTCTTCAACTTTACCTAACACCTAACGATGTGAAGTGGTAATGGATGCTCTGGATGAGATGCAGCTGCCTAGTTTAGCTAGAGGCTAGAAGAAGTTGTTAGGCTAACCGTAAGTTTGAAAAAGAGATAATTTGGGCTAACACTCAGAGGTAACATGATATGTTTAACTAGTTAATGGTTGTTTGGTTATCCAGCCTAAGCCTTGATGTAATGAATAGATGGTTTTAGAATATCAGATGCACTTCTTTGGAAAGGAAGGTGATAAAACCCTAACTAGAGTGGTTTAGGGTTTCTGAGGAATTGATCTTGAGGAATCATGACATACGAGAGATCATGATTTAAGATCACCATATAATGTGGTACTACAAAGATAATAAGTGAAAGTAGTACTTTGGATGCCAAAGATGAAGATGTATGTGGTTTTTTTACCATGCATGACAGGAGGTAAAGGACGAACACCAGTAACCTAGTGTAATGATAAAGAAGTTAAGAATCCCTGAGAAGGAATGGGAGTTCATCACTATGGATGTTGTGGTAAGTCTCCCCTAGACCAAGGAGGGTCAAGATGCAATATGGGTTATGGTATATCACCTTACCTATATGACATGGGAAAGAAAGAGTACCGTCAAGGGACGGATCCGGTTGAACTACATGTGAGAGAGATGGTTCAACTACACCATGATGCGAGTTCAAAATTTCTTGAGTATAACCTAATGATACACTTCCTTAAGGTGGAAGTTGATACATGAAGAAACTCGATGTTAGTACATTTTATCACCCTAGCTAATGGTTAGTACGATCCAGACTAGAGGGTGTGATGAGAGCATGTGTGCTTGTTCAGGGTGATACATAGAGATAGTTCTTTGTAAGATGTGATGATAACCACCATAGCCTATATCGAAATGTAAAGAAGCTCTACAAGGGAGGTTGTGTCGGTCACCACTTCATTAAGATGATGTTTGTGAGGGGACCTCACGAAGGTAAAGAAAGGACCACAATGTTTGCAGATGAAGTCACTTTGATCGTGCAATGGCTGAAAGAAGCCCAAGGATGACATGAGTTGTAAGCTGATGCAAAGTAGACTGACATGCAGTTCACTGTGGGGGAATATGTGGCATGAAATCTGACCCCTGTAAGTTATATTTAAGAGAGCTGAGTCCCCGATGCATGGGTTCTTTTGACATGGTTTGGTGAAGAAGGTTAAGTTTGTCGTTACCCCTCAGGATAATGTGATGTGTGATGAGTTCCATGAGTCCTATTTAGAATACTATGTGAGGTACCCAGACCATGTGTGGACCAAATGAACCTAGTGAGCCCCAAGGAAGGCTGAAATGACCCGAGTCACCTATGAGGATGCCAAGGTGAAAGAACTTAGAGAAAGTAATATGTGATGATAAAGGTTCTTTGGAAGCACCATGGATAGGGCAAAGCCACATAGGGGCCCATGATGGACATGGAAAAGTCTTATCCTAAATTGTTTTGTTTGCTTGATGGAATTTTGAGGAAAACATTCCTATAACAGGTGAAGGATGTTACAACCCCAACTTTTGGGTTCATTTGGTGAGAAATGAAATTTCTCATATTAAAGATATTGGAACAAATAATGATATAATTTGTTTTGATTAAATGGATTTCGTTTACATTAGCCTTGATGATTGTTTTGTGGGCTTTATTGGCTATTGGGCCCAATAATAAGGAAAAGACAAAGAAAACTTCATTATTAATAAGAAATGGAGAAAAGAAAGATGTAGAAGCATCTAGAAGGCAAAAGTATCTAATCCAAAGGTGGATTTCATGCCTATTGGGTTCCTTCGGTTCCAAGGAGTCTAAAGTTGCAAAGATAATGCAACTAGAAAAGAAAAGATCAATTATATATTTCCTTATTAAGAAAGAAATTGAAAACAATGATAAAATGTGGAAAATAAGTGGAAAGAGGTATAATTGAGTTATCTTTGGTGGATTTTCATATCCATAAGGTTTCTAATGTTAAAAGGAATTCCAATAAGGAAAATAAAAGGCGAGATAAAGAGAAATCCTCGAAAAGATATATTTCGATAAGAAATATATAAGATAATGAGAAATAATAGATAAAAGGTAAGTAAATGGCTAAGTTATATCCCCAATATGGGATTTGGAGCCATTAAGGTTCCTTGAGGTTCAAGGAACTCAGAATAATAATTTAATAGCAAGGTAAAGAGAAAATAGGTGAGAAATATATATAATTAAGTGATATCTTGCACGTACAAAAAGGGCACGTTTTCTTTTAGATATTGAGCCCAAATTTGGCAGAGAGGTAGTTAAAGTCATTATTAAGTTTCCCTAAAAATTTGGGATTAATTGGATAATCGGTTTGAGAGTTATGAATTTTACAAAATCTCCTAAAGTGGAAAGGATAAAGGAAATACACGATTTTTCCAATTTATTTGAATTGGTTGTTTTAGGCGCGTGAAACATGGGCCATTGGATCTGAGATTTGATGTTGGCTGATCATCTCCAACCTTGAGCCAAAAGGGGAAATTGGGAACAATATTTCTAATCAAATTTCTTGTATTTCTACCTCTCTAATCCACGATCAAGTCTGGAAACTCTCCCAATGTCTTCGGGAGATCAAAACGAACCCACACATCTCTAGATCTCCTTTGCTTCACAAGGAATCAAGGTTTCCCCAAATCCCAGCCGGATTGGGAGGTCCATTAATGGTAGGGAACTGCCCCTTTCCTATATAAGGCCATCGATTCTCCTCTCGAAAGAAGAGAAGTTGCCAACCCTCTCCGCGAGACCGGTCGCAACCCCTGTAGACCTACTGTAGGAGGAATCACTCACCTACACCTATTTAGTTCTCCCTTCTCACTTCCAAAGAAGACGACCTTGTTCTTTTTCTCCTTCCTACTCGGCCAAGGCTGGGAGAGCCACCGATGATGGAGGATATAGGTAGAGAGACAGCGGCATGTTTCCTTGTGTTTGGCATCCTTGCGAGCCAATCTAAGGATGGAAGGGTGGTCGCTGCCGAGGAGGTGGCGGGGCACTCTGCTCGTCCATGGAAATAGGGGAATGGGGCTCCCTGGCTGTGCATTCCTGTAAAGAGGACGAAGGAGAAGGACCCAAGTTTCGGGTTAGGTGGGTCTGAAGAGGGATCCGCAAGACAAAAAGGAGAGGAAAAACAAAGAAAAGAAAAATGGATGTGGCATCTCGTGATTGGCAACGAGGGTAATTAATTTACGATATTCATATCTAATGATTCGTAACTCGGATGGGAAAACTTTATATATGAAAGTTCATTATAAAAATGTAAGGAAACTATTAAAATATAATTGAAGCCTAGTTTTGTTTACAATTCTATAAGTGTATAAAGATATCATCTTTAATGGTTTAATTAATGAAATACCCTTAGATTTGATGAGAGTTGGTTCTAATCATGTTCTTTGAATGTTTTGGGAAAAAAGTTAACTTGTTGTTAATAAAAGGAATAATTAGATCCAAAAGGATGATCTTAATGTGTAGTTGGCTTAATGGGCCTTGAAACCCTAATGTTGGTAATTATGACTGTTAATGGCCTTAATTGTTCGTATTCTTGAATAAAGCTGGGATATGATGATTCTAAGATATTTTGAGTATGAAAGTTTCTAATTTTGGATAAATACCCTTTAATTTGTTAATTAGGGTTTTCTAGTGGATAAATGTGGAATTAGTGATAAATAGGGTTCATATATGTGATTTAGACCATAATGAATTATGAATGGTTAATCCGGAAGAAATCAAAGATGATAATTGGCCTTAATGATTGTGTCATGACTTAAAAGGATAAAGATGGTAGTTTTATTGTAAAAGAGGCATATTGGACTTAATTGACTTTTAATTGTGCCTATGATGTTGAAATTAGGGTTTGTGTACTAAAAGAGCATTAAAAGTGATAAATGCATAACGAAGGCTAAAACCCTAAAATTGGCCTAGAAATCATAAGGTGGAATCTAAGTCAATCTTGAGAATGTTTTGAATAAAACAATCACACTTGGATGTTATGCATTATTTTCAGGATATTGTTGATTGCTTGTTTGATTGTATTGAATATTAATGCATGGACATCAAGTTTCTCTAGATCAGGTATGTAGTTACGCTTATGGTTAATCACATTAGTTTCACGGTGATTCCCAAACGTTTTATTAGTTTCCTGAAAATAACTGCTTGGATGACTTTTATTTCATACAACTATAAAGTGACTATGACTATCACCATAAGTATGCAAACATGACTGGCTCAGATCTTGGTCCTCCTCTGTGGCTTTGCAAAGGCTAAAAAAAGGGTAACCTAGAGCAAGGTCTAGATTATCAAGAGTTAGGGATTTGGCTACCTACGTGTAGTGCCATGCAACTCTTTAGCACACCATGAGTTAAGGAGTGGGGTACCTATGGGTAGTGCCATGTGACTCAACCCTAGAAACTGATTCACCTTTTAGATAGGATAATGAGGGGTTAAATGGGGATCTACCATAAGGAAGGTAGCATCCAGGTCCACTATAGGGATAGAACAGAGGTTAGGGTTTGTAAGGATTGAGCAGTTATGTTGAAAACAAAAAGTTGTTTTTAAATCATATTTGACTGCAATATATTATTACAGTTAATTGCACAATTATTGTTTTCCCCACATACCAGCTTTATGCTGACCGACGTTTTGTTTGTCAGCATTTTAGGTACAAGTGAAAAGAACAAATAGTAAAGTGGCATATGTGGAATTAAATATGAATTAAAGCTCAAAGGAGGACTAGTTAGAATAGACTCTTGATGTGGATAGAAATAGATATACATGATTTTGAAAAGGGTATGCAAAGTTAAATTTTATTACAGCTTTTCAGTTTTGTTAGTAGATTTTGATAATTGTTATTGATTATTTGTCGAACCTTTGATCCGAAAAATTGGGATAACGGCTCTGACCTCTTAGTCTCCCTTAAATGGGGGTTACTGGGGGCGGGGTTGTTACATTTGGTATCAGAGCATAGGTTCCTCATTTAATCTTTGATAATTATTAAATTTTACAAACTCTGTAGAACCCAAGGGAGTTATTAGAGAAATTTCTGAAAGACAGAGGTGTCTAGAAAAGGATCACATCTGGGGGCTGGCAAGATTTTCCTCCGCACCACTAGTCGGAATACGAGGACTCCCGGATTAGTGTGACTGCCTGGCCAATGTCTCATGATTGGACTTGAAATAAGATACCTTTAGGACTCTCTCATCTTGTTCATCCCTTCTCACCTCAAATGTTGTTAAGGATTATAAGGATTAGGGTTTTTCTCTCTTTTCCTCACCCTCTTGAGGTATGAGTAAGGTTGATAATGTTTAAGGAATCCTCCACCAAATTAAATAAAAGCATGTAAATAAGATGTCATGGACATAAGCTTAATACATTAAGCATAAAAGAATAGATACATGCTTAGGTCATATGACATAAGTTGTCATGCCCTCAGGAGAGACCCGAGGCTAGACCTTCTTGTCAGGAGGATAAGTAAAGAGAGTTCATCTTAGAGGTAGAGACCTCCATTAAAAGTAGAGACCTGGCACATCCTCTGAGGATGATTTTAACCCTAACCCTAAGTGGTGAGATGACATGATGAGTTAGATGTCTTGGTAGATCAGGTGTTTCGATGGACATGCCTTTGGGATGCCATATGAGCCATGAGAGGTTGGCTGACCTAGTACCTTTGGAAACCCAACCCTGGGAGGGGTCGTGCATGTTAGAGTGAAGGATAGCTCCTTATTTGATGAGGTTAGAGAAGCACCTATAAGAAACCCCATGAGATTATATGAGCATGGAATAGTAGGCCCTAGAATACGTCAGTAGTGTGAGCAGTAGGTTGAAACCTTGGCCAAGGGAGTATGTTGGATAGATGATGAGATAAGCATAGAGGGCTAGGGATAACTTTGAGCAAACATAAGTTTGAACCTAGGCTTCAACCACGTAGAGGTATGCTTGTGAGCTTGATCCATCTTCATGGAGATAGGACCTTTAGTATAAGGATGGTTGTCGAGTTAGCTCTAGAGAGAGAGATCAGGACTTAAGCAAGAAGGTTGGAAGCCTAGACTCCGAGATATGAGGAAAAGTAGGGAGTTGAGGATGATGCGACCAAAGTGGATGATAGTGGTTGCCTCATGCTTGATCTCTGGAGGCTGATGATATCTTGGTTTCCTTTAGGGGAACCAAACCTTAGAGATAATATAAGGCTTTTGGTACCTATGTGCCTTTGGTATAGGTGTTTACCTTCTTAGTTAGGAAGAAGAGTTTCTTAGACCCTAAAGAGGTTTAGTAACTAGTTGTGAGACCTTGTACCTTGTTGGTTGTCTTGGCGGAGGACTCAACTCGAAAGTGTTGCTCGAGTAGAAGGATGACAGGAAGTGCATGTCATGCCTTATACATGCTTGATACGTGGTTAAGAGGCTGAGCATGCAGTTGGACACCCAAAAGTGAAACTAGGGGTCCTATGCCTAAGAGGGGGAGTGGTGTACCTAATGCTCATGATGATATTTGAGTTTCTATAGATTCGGGCATGGTACTCTTCAGGGTTAGAGGAAAGGGAAACCCCTTAAGTTTAAGGAATGTTTGATGAACCCCTCACAGCTAAGTTGATGACATGGGAAGGTATGATCTTGATCCAGCGTTGAGGAAAGAGAACAAGTATGACCTAGCAAGGTTTAGCAGGTGGCCTGCTTGTGCCTTAGTAGCTTGTTAGGGTTAAGCACGTTCATGTGGATGTAAACCCTAGACATAAGGAAGTTTGTGACCTTGTAGTCAAGAGTTGTATTTTCCTCCCATCCTGGGAGAGGGTCCCTTTGGTAGGGTGTATACCAGTTTTGTGGGTTTTGAGGAAACCTAAAGAGGACTCATAGGATCTTGAGAAGCTAAGTGAAAAGTACATGGTATGAGGACGAACCTGTAGACCCATAGATAACCATCTCTAAGTGCATGTGGATGTGTTACCATGAAGGTAAATGGTATGGGGCCTGACTAAGGTAGGAAGGTTGCCATGACCCCTATGAAAGGATGAAAGTCATCCCATGAATGCAGAGAGAGACTATGAAGGCTTGGGTAAAGTTCTAAGTTGAACATGTACTATGTTAGAATCCTAAGTCTATCCTAGGGTCAGGTAGGGATAAGACCAATGGAAGTAGGATTTTCCTAATCCCCTAGTTGCACATGACCATAGGGTCGGGAGGTAACAACTATCATTGTCTGAGAGCCATGGGTTAGGAGATTGATCACCTTCATGAACTCATGGGACCCAAAGGGTAGATGAGTAGGGCACTCTCTGGAAGCATAAGGGAAGATGGATGACCCCAAAAGTGTCGGCACCCTACATACCTAGAGGAGATGATGAAGGATTATGTGTGGACCCAAGTAAGTTCGAGACCAGTTTTCCATGGAAGTAACTTTGGTATCGAGATGTTTGTGATGTAGAGACATACGTGGTACATTTCAACTTAGATTTAAAGGTGTACTGGTAAGGTGGGGAGTACCATCTCTACTCTTGGAATAGGAAGAACTCTGTATTTGGACTGTGGCAAAATTCTTATTTCCACTTGTTATGGGAGTGAGAGATAGGACAATACGCATGTCATACACTAAGAATAAAAGATGATGTGAGTTGGAACATTGCTATGAGGTATGAGGACAGAGATGATAACATGCTCTTGTGGAGTGAACGATACATGAATGGTTTACAAACACTAAGAGAATAAGGTAGGCATCTTTTGAGGATTTTTTCAGCATGAGCTATATGGAAATTTGCAAGTGTTACAAGGTTTAGGTTGATAACAAAGAGAATAAGCTCAGAGTTTTCTTAATGAAGATAGACTTAGAGCTGAGATGAGATAATAAGTGGAATACATGGAGGTGTATGTCTTCAACTTTACCTAACACCTAAGAATGTGAAGTGGTAATGGATGCTCTGGATGAGATGCAGGTGCCTAGTTTAGCTAGAGGCTCGAAGAAGTTGTTAGGCTAACCCTAAGTTTGAAAAAGAGATAAGTTGGGCTAACACTCAAAGGTAACAGGATCTGTTTAACAAGTTAATGGTTGTTTGGTTATCCAGCCTAGGCCTTGATGCAATGAATAGATCGTTGTAGAACCTCAGATGCACTTCTCTGGAAAGAAATGTGATGAAACCCTGACTAGAGTGGTTTAGGTTTTCTGAGGAATTGATCTTGAGGAATCATGACATATGGGAGATCATGATTTAAGAGCACCATATACCGTGGTACTACAAGGATAGTAAGTGACAGTAGTACTTTGGATGCCTAAGGTGAAGTTGTATGTGGTTTGTTACCATGCATGCCAGGAGGTAAAGGACGAACACCAGTAACCTAGTGTAATGATATAGAAGTTAAGAATCCCTGAGAAGTAATGGGAGTTCATCACTATGGATGTTGTGGTAAGTCTCCCCTGGACTAAGGAGGGTTAAGATGCAATATGGGTTATGGTAGATCGCCTTACCTATATGACATGGGAAAGAAAGAGAATTGTCAAGGGACAAATCTGGTTGAACTACATATGAGAGAGATGGTTCAACTACACCATGATGCAAGTTCAAAAGTTCTTCAGTATAAACTAACAATACACTTCCATAAGGTGGAAGTAGATAAATGAAGAAACTCGATGTTAGTACAGTTTTTCACCCTAGCTAATGGTAAGTACGATCTAGACTAGAGGGTCTGATGAGAGCATGTGTGCTTGTTTAGGGTGATACATAGAGAAATTTCTTTGTAAGATGTGATGATAACCACCATAGCCTGTATCAGGATGTAAAGAAGCTCTATAAGGGAGGTTGTGTCGGTCACCACTTCATTAATATGATGTTGGTGAGGGGACCTTACAAAGGTCAAGAAAGGACCAAAATGTGTGTAGATGAAGTCACTTTGATTGTACAATGGCTGAAAGGAGACCAAGGATGACATGAGTTGTAAGCTGATGCAAAGTAGACTGGCATGTAGTTCACTATGGGGGAATATGTGGCATGAAATATGACCCCTCTAAGTTATAGCTAAGAGAGCTGAGTCCTCGATGCATGGGTTCTTTTGACATGGTTTTGTGGAGAAGGTTAATTTTTCCCTTACCCCTCAGGATAATGTGATGTGTTATGAGTTCCATGAGTCCAATTTATCGCACTATGTGAGGTACCCAAACCATGTGCGGACCAAATGAACCTAGTGAGCCCCAAGGGAGGCTGAAATGACCTGAGTCACCTATGAGGATGCCAAGGTGAAAGAACTTAGAGAAATGAATATGTGATGATAAAGGTTCTTTGGAAGCACCATGGATAGGGCATAGCCACATAGGGGCCAATGATGGACATGGAAAAGTCGTATCCTGAATTTTTTTGTTTGCTTGATGGAATTTTGAGGACAAAATTCCTATAAGAGGGGAAGGATGTTATAACCCCAACTTTTGGGTTCATTTAGTGAGAAATTTAATTTCTCTTATTAAATATATTGGAACAAATAATGACATAATTTGTTTTGAATAAATGGATTTCGTTTACAATAGCCTTGATGATTGTTTTGTGGCTTTATTGGCTATTGGGCCCAATAATAGGGAAAAGACAAAGAAAACTCCATTATTAATAAGAAATGGAGAAAAGAAAGATGTAGTAACCTCTAGAGGGCAAAACTATCTAATCCAAAGTTGGATTTCATGCCTATTGGGTTCTTTGGGTTCCAAGGAGTCCAAAGTTGCAAAGATAATGCAACTAGAAAAGAAAAGATCAATTAAATATTTCTTTATTAAGAAAGAAATTGAAAATAATGATCAAATGTGGAAAATAAGTGGAAAGAGGTATAATTGAGTTATCTTTGGTGGATTTTCGTCTCCATAAGGTTTCTAATGTTAAAAGGAATTCCAATAAGGAAAATAAAAAGAGAGATAAAGAGAAATCCTCGAAAAGAGATATTTCAATAAGAAATAAATAAGATAATGAGAAATAATAGATAAAAGGTAATTAAATGGATAAGGTATATCCCCAAGATGGGATTTCGAGCCATTAAGGTTCCTTGAGGTTCAAGGAACTCAGAATAATAATTTAATAGCAAGGTAAAGAGAAAAAAGGTGAGAAATATATATAATTAAGTGATATATTGCACCTAAATAAAGGACACGTTTTCATTTCGATATTGAGCCAATATTTGGCAGAGAGTTATATAAAGTCATTATTAAGTTTCCCTCAAAATTTGGGAGTAATTGGATAATCGGTTTGAGAGTTATGAATTTTACAAAATCTCCTAAAGTGGATAGGATAAAGGAAATACACGATTTTTCCAATTTAATTGAATTGGTTGTTTTGGGCTCGTGAAACATGGGCCATCAGATCTGAGATATGATGGTGGCTGCTCATCTCCAACCTTGAGCCAAAATGGGAAATTGGGAACAATATTTCTAATCAAATTTCTTGTATTTCTACCTCTCTAATCCACGATCAAGTCTGGAAACTCTCCCAATGTCTTCGGGAGATCAAAACGAACCCACACATCTTTGGATCTCCTTTGCTTCATAAGGAATCAAGGTTTCCCCAAATCTCAGCTGGATTGGGAGGTCCATTAATGTCAAGGCACTACCCTTTGCCTATATAAGGCCATCAATTCTCCTCTTGTAAGAAGAGAAGTTGCCAACCCTCTCCGCAAGACCGGTCGCAACCCCTGTAGACCTAATGTAGGTGGAATCACTCGCCTACACCTATTTAGTTCTCCCTTCTCACTGCCAAAGAAGATGACCTTGTTCTTCTTCTCCTTCCTGCTCAGCCAAGACTAGGAGAGCCACCGATGATGGAGGAGATAGGTGGAGAGACAGCGGCATGTTTCGTTTCGTTTGGAATCCTTGTGAGCCAATCTAAGGATGGAAGGGTGGTTGTTGCTGAGGAGGTGGCGGACCACTCTGCTCTTCCATAGAAATAGGGGAGTGGGGCTCCCTGTCTGTGCATTCCTATGAAGAGGACGAAGGAGAAGGACCCGAGTTTCGGGTTAGGTGGGTCTGAAGAGGGATCCGCGAGCTAAAAATGAGAGGAAAAGCAAAGAAAAAAAAATGGACGTGGCATCTCGTGATTGGCTACGAGGTAATTAATTTATGATATTCATATCTAATTATTGGTAACTCGGATGGCAAAACTTTATATATGAAAGTTCATCAGAAAAATGTAAGGTACTATTAAAAATATAATTGAAGCCTAGTTTCGTTTACAATTAAATAAGTGTTTAAAGATATCATCTTTAATGGTTTAATTAATGAAATACCCTTAGATTTGATGAGAGTTGGTTCTAATGATGTTCTTTGAATGTTTTGGGCAAAACGTTAACTTGTTGTTAATAAAAGGAATAATTAGATCCAAGATGATGATCTTAATGTCTACTTGGATTAATGGGCCTTAAAACCCTAATATTGGTAATTATGACTCTTAATGGCCTTAATTGTTCGTATTCTTGAATAAAGTTGAGATATGATGATTCTAAGTTATTCTGAGTATGAAAGTTTCTTATTGTGGATAAATACCCTTTAATTTGTTAGTTATGGTTTTCTAGTGGATAAATGTGGTATTAGTGTTAAATAGGGTTCATATATGTGATTTAGACCATAATGAATTATGAGTGGTTAATCTGGAAGAAACCAAAGATGATAATTGGCCTTAATGATCGTGTCATGACTTTGAAGGATAAAGAAGGTAGTTTTAGTGTAAAAGAGGTATATTGGACTAAATTGACTTTTAATTGTGCCTATGATGTTGAAATTAGGGTTTGTGGACTAAAAGAGCATTAAAAGTGATAAATGCATAATGAAGGCTAAAACTCTAATAAAACCCTAATATAGGCCTAGAAATCATAAGGTGGAATCCAAGTCGATCTTCAGAATGTTTTGAATAAAACAATGACACTTGGATGTTATGCATTATTTTTAGTATATTGTTGATTACTTGTTTGATTGTATTGAATATTAATGCTTGGACATCAAGTTGCTCTAGATCAGGTATGTGATTATGCTTATGGTTAATCACTTTAGTTTCATGGTGATTCCCGAATGTTTTATCGGTTGCCTGAAAATAACTTCTGGGATGACTTTTATTTCATGCAACTATAAAGTGACTATGACTATCACCATAAGTATGCATACATGACTAGCTCAGATCTTTGTCCTCCTCTGTGTCTTTGCAAAGGCTAAAAAAAAGGGTAACCTAGAGCAAGGTCTAGGTTATCAAGATTTAGGGATTAGGCTACCTACGTGTAGTGCCATGCAACTCTTTAGCACACCACGAGTTAAGGAGTGGGCTACCTAAGGGTAGTGTCATGTGACTCAACCCTAGAAACTGATTCACCTTTTAGATAGGATAATGAGGGGTTAAATGGGGATCTACCAAAAGGAAGGTAGCATCCAGGTCCACTATAGGGATAGAACAGAGGTTAGGGTTTGTAAGGATTGAGCAGTTATGTTGAAAACAAAAAGTTGTTTTTAAATCATATTTGACTGCAATATATTATTACAGTTAATTGCACAATTATTGTTTTCCCCACATACCAGCTTTATGCTGACCGACGTTTTGTTTGTCAGCATTTTAGGTACAAGTGAAAAGAACAAATAGTAAAGTGGCATATGTGGAATTAAATATGAATTAAAGCTCAAAGGAGGACTAGTTAGAATAGACTCTTGATGTGGATAGAAATAGATATACATGATTTTGAAAAGGGTATGCAAAGTTAAATTTTATTACAGCTTTTCAGTTTTGTTAGTAGATTTTGATAATTGTTATTGATTATTTGTCGAACCTTTGATCCGAAAAATTGGGATAACGGCTCTGACCCCTTAGTCTCCCTTAAATGGGGGTTACTGGGGGCGGGGTTGTTACATTTGGTATCAGAGCATAGGTTCCTCATTTAATCTTTGATAATTATTAAATTTTACAAACTCTGTAGAACCCAAGGGAGTTATTAGAGAAATTTTTGAAAGACAGAGGTGTCTAGAAAAGGATCACATCTGGGGACTGGCAAGATTTTCCTCCGCACCACTAGTCGGAATACGAGGACTCCCGGATTAGTGTGACTGCCTGGCCAATGTCTCATGATTGGACTTGAAATAAGATACCTTTAGGACTCTCTCATCTTGTTCATCCCTTCTCACCTCAAATGTTGTTAAGGATTATAAGGATTAGGGTTTTTCTCTCTTTTCCTCACCCTCTTGAGGTATGAGTAAGGTTGATAATGTTTAAGGAATCCTCCACCAAATTAAATAAAAGCATGTAAATAAGATGTCATGGACATAAGCTTAATACATTAAGCATAAAAGAATAGATACATGCTTAGGTCATATGACATAAGTTGTCATGCCCTCAGGAGAGACCCGAGGCTAGACCTTCTTGTCAGGAGGATAAGTAAAGAGAGTTCATCTTAGAGGTAGAGACCTCCATTAAAAGTAGAGACCTGGCACATCCTCTGAGGATGATTTTAACCCTAACCCTAAGTGGTGAGATGACATGATGAGTTAGATGTCTTGGTAGATCAGGTGTTTCGATGGACATGCCTTTGGGATGCCATATGAGCCATGAGAGGTTGGCTGACCTAGTACCTTTGGAAACCCAACCCTGGGAGGGGTCGTGCATGTTAGAGTGAAGGATAGCTCCTTATTTGATGAGGTTAGAGAAGAACCTATAAGAAACCCCATGAGATTATATGAGCATGGAATAGTAGGCCCCAGAATACGTCAGTAGTGTGAGCAGTAGGTTGAAACCTTGGCCAAGGGAGTATGTTGGATAGATGATGAGATAAGCATAGAGGGCTAGGGATAACTTTGAGCAAACATAAGTTTGAACCTAGGCTTCAACCACGTAGAGGTATGCTTGTGAGCTTGATCCATCTTCATGGAGATAGGACCTTTAGTATAAGGATGGTTGTCGAGTTAGCTCTAGAGAGAGAGATCAGGACTTAAGCAAGAAGGTTGGAAGCCTAGACTCCGAGATATGAGGAAAAGTAGGGAGTTGAGGATGATGCGACCAAAGTGGATGATAGTGGTTGCCTCATGCTTGATCTCTGGAGGCTGATGATATCTTGGTTTCCTTTAGGGGAACCAAACCTTAGAGATAATATAAGGCTTTTGGTACCTATGTGCCTTTGGTATAGGTGTTTACCTTCTTAGTTAGGAAGAAGAGTTTCTTAGACCCTAAAGAGGTTTAGTAACTAGTTGTGAGGCCTTGTACCTTGTTGGTTGTCTTGGCGGAGGACTCAACTCGAAAGTGTTGCTCGAGTAGAAGGATGACAGGAAGTGCATGTCATGCCTTATACATGCTTGATACGTGGTTAAAAGGCTGAGCATGCAGTTGGACACCCAAAAGTGAAACTAGGGGTCCTATGCCTAAGAGGGGGAGTGGTGTACCTAATGCTCATGATGATATTTGAGTTTCTATAGATTCGGGCATGGTACTCTTCAGGGTTAGAGGAAAGGGAAACCCCTTAAGTTTAAGGAATGTTTGATGAACCCCTCACAGCTAAGTTGATGACATGGGAAGGTATGATCTTGATCCAGCGTTGAGGAAAGAGAACAAGTATGACCTAGCAAGGTTTAGCAGGTGGCCTGCTTGTGCCTTAGTAGCTTGTTAGGGTTAAGCACGTTCATGTGGATGTAAACCCTAGACATAAGGAAGTTTGTGACCTTGTAGTCAAGAGTTGTATTTTCCTCCCATCCTGGGAGAGGGTCCCTTTGGTAGGGTGTATACCAGTTTTGTGGGTTTTGAGGAAACCTAAAGAGGACTCATAGGATCTTGAGAAGCTAAGTGAAAAGTACATGGTATGAGGACGAACCTGTAGACCCATAGATAACCATCTCTAAGTGCATGTGGATGTGTTACCATGAAGGTAAATGGTATGGGGCCTGACTAAGGTAGGAAGGTTGCCATGACCCCTATGAAAGGATGAAAGTCATCCCATGAATGCAGAGAGAGACTATGAAGGCTTGGGTAAAGTTCTAAGTTGAACATGTACTATGTTAGAATCCTAAGTCTATCCTAGGGTCAGGTAGGGATAAGACCAATGGAAGTAGGATTTTCCTAATCCCCTAGTTGCACATGACCATAGGGTCGGGAGGTAACAACTATCATTGTCTGAGAGCCATGGGTTAGGAGATTGATCACCTTCATGAACTCATGGGACCCAAAGGGTAGATGAGTAGGGCACTCTCTGGAAGCATAAGGGAAGATGGATGACCCCAAAAGTGTCGGCACCCTACATACCTAGAGGAGATGATGAAGGATTATGTGTGGACCCAAGTAAGTTCGAGACCAGTTTTCCATGGAAGTAACTTTGGTATCGAGATGTTTGTGATGTAGAGACATACGTGGTACATTTCAACTTAGATTTAAAGGTGTACTGGTAAGGTGGGGAGTACCATCTCTACTCTTGGAATAGGAAGAACTCTGTATTTGGACTGTGGCAAAATTCTTATTTCCACTTGTTATGGGAGTGAGAGATAGGACAATACGCATGTCATACACTAAGAATAAAAGATGATGTGAGTTGGAACATTGCTATGAGGTATGAGGACAGAGATGATAACATGCTCTTGTGGAGTGAACGATACATGAATGGTTTACAAACACTAAGAGAATAAGGTAGGCATCTTTTGAGGATTTTTTCAGCATGAGCTATATGGAAATTTGCAAGTGTTACAAGGTTTAGGTTGATAACAAAGAGAATAAGCTCAGAGTTTTCTTAATGAAGATAGACTTAGAGCTGAGATGAGATAATAAGTGGAATACATGGAGGTGTATGTCTTCAACTTTACCTAACACCTAAGAATGTGAAGTGGTAATGGATGCTCTGGATGAGATGCAGGTGCCTAGTTTATCTAGAGGCTCGAAGAAGTTGATAGGCTAACCCTAAGTTTGAAAAAGAGATAAGTTGGGCTAACACTCAAAGGTAACAGGATCTGTTTAACAAGTTAATGGTTGTTTGGTTATCCAGCCTAGGCCTTGATGCAATGAATAGATCGTTGTAGAACCTCAGATGCACTTCTCTGGAAAGAAATGTGATGAAACCCTGACTAGAGTGGTTTAGGGTTTCTGAGGAATTGATCTTGAGGAATCATGACATATGGGAGATCATGATTTAAGAGCACCATATACCGTGGTACTACAAGGATAGTAAGTGACAGTAGTACTTTGGATGCCTAAGGTGAAGTTGTATGTGGTTTGTTACCATGCATGCCAGGAGGTAAAGGACGAACACCAGCAACCTAGTGTAATGATATAGAAGTTAAGAATCCCTGAGAAGTAATGGGAGTTCATCACTATGGATGTTGTGGTAAGTCTCCCCTGGACTAAGGAGGGTTTTGATGCAATATGGGTTATGGTAGATCGCCTTACCTATATGACATGGGAAAGAAAGAGAATTGTCAAGGGACAAATCTGGTTGAACTACATATGAGAGAGATGGTTCAACTACACCATGATGCAAGTTCAAAAGTTCTTCAGTATAAACTAACGATACACTTCCATAAGGTGGAAGTAGATAAATGAAGAAACTCGATGTTAGTACAGTTTTTCACCCTAGCTAATGGTTAGTACGATCTAGACTAGAGGGTCTGATGAGAGCATGTGTGCTTGTTTAGGGTGATACATAGAGAAATTTCTTTGTAAGATGTGATGATAACCACCATAGCCTGTATCAGGATGTAAAGAAGCTCTATAAGGGAGGTTGTGTCGGTCACCACTTCATTAATATGATGTTGGTGAGGGGACCTTACAAAGGTCAAGAAAGGACCAAAATGTGTGTAGATGAAGTCACTTTGATTGTACAATGGCTGAAAGGAGACCAAGGATGACATGAGTTGTAAGCTGATGCAAAGTAGACTGGCATGTAGTTCACTATGGGGGAATATGTGGCATGAAATATGACCCCTCTAAGTTATAGCTAAGAGAGCTGAGTCCTCGATGCATGGGTTCTTTTGACATGGTTTTGTGGAGAAGGTTAATTTTTCCCTTACCCCTCAGGATAATGTGATGTGTTATGAGTTCCATGAGTCCAATTTATCGCACTATGTGAGGTACCCGAACCATGTGCGGACCAAATGAACCTAGTGAGCCCCAAGGGAGGCTGAAATGACCTGAGTCACCTATGAGGATGCCAAGGTGAAAGAACTTAGAGAAATGAATATGTGATGATAAAGGTTCTTTGGAAGCACCATGGATAGGGCATAGCCACATAGGGGCCAATGATGGACATGGAAAAGTCGTATCCTGAATTTTTTTGTTTGCTTGATGGAATTTTGAGGACAAAATTCCTATAAGAGGGGAAGGATGTTATAACCCCAACTTTTGGGTTCATTTAGTGAGAAATTTAATTTCTCTTATTAAATATATTGGAACAAATAATGATATAATTTGTTTTGAATAAATGGATTTCGTTTACAATAGCCTTGATGATTGTTTTGTGGCTTTATTGGCTATTGGGCCCAATAATAGGGAAAAGACAAAGAAAACTCCATTATTAATAAGAAATGGAGAAAAGAAAGATGTAGTAACCTCTAGAGGGCAAAACTATCTAATCCAAAGTTGGATTTCATGCCTATTGGGTTCTTTGGGTTCCAAGGAGTCCAAAGTTGCAAAGATAATGCAACTAGAAAAGAAAAGATCAATTAAATATTTCTTTATTAAGAAAGAAATTGAAAATAATGATCAAATGTGGAAAATAAGTGGAAAGAGATATAATTGAGTTATCTTTGGTGGATTTTCGTCTCCATAAGGTTTCTAATGTTAAAAGGAATTCCAATAAGGAAAATAAAAAGAGAGATAAAGAGAAATCCTCGAAAAGAGATATTTCAATAAGAAATAAATAAGATAATGAGAAATAATGGATAAAAGGTAATTAAATGGATAAGGTATATCCCCAAGATGGGATTTCGAGCCATTAAGGTTCCTTGAGGTTCAAGGAACTCAGAATAATAATTTAATAGCAAGGTAAAGAGAAAAAAGGTGAGAAATATATATAATTAAGTGATATATTGCACCTAAATAAAGGACACGTTTTCATTTCGATATTGAGCCAATATTTGGCAGAGAGTTATATAAAGTCATTATTAAGTTTCCCTCAAAATTTGGGAGTAATTGGATAATCGGTTTGAGAGTTATGAATTTTACAAAATCTCCTAAAGTGGATAGGATAAAGGAAATACACGATTTTTCCAATTTAATTGAATTGGTTGTTTTGGGCTCGTGAAACATGGGCCATCAGATCTGAGATATGATGGTGGCTGCTCATCTCCAACCTTGAGCCAAAATGGGAAATTGGGAACAATATTTCTAATCAAATTTCTTGTATTTCTACCTCTCTAATCCACGATCAAGTCTGGAAACTCTCCCAATGTCTTCGGGAGATCAAAACGAACCCACACATCTTTGGATCTCCTTTGCTTCATAAGGAATCAAGGTTTCCCCAAATCTCAGCTGGATTGGGAGGTCCATTAATGTCAAGGCACTACCCTTTGCCTATATAAGGCCATCAATTCTCCTCTTGTAAGAAGAGAAGTTGCCAACCCTCTCCGCAAGACCGGTCGCAACCCCTGTAGACCTAATGTAGGTGGAATCACTCGCCTACACCTATTTAGTTCTCCCTTCTCACTGCCAAAGAAGATGACCTTGTTCTTCTTCTCCTTCCTGCTCAGCCAAGACTAGGAGAGCCACCGATGATGGAGGAGATAGGTGGAGAGACAGCGGCATGTTTCGTTTCGTTTGGAATCCTTGTGAGCCAATCTAAGGATGGAAGGGTGGTTGTTGCCGAGGAGGTGGCGGACCACTCTGCTCTTCCATAGAAATAGGGGAGTGGGGCTCCCTGTCTGTGCATTCCTATGAAGAGGACGAAGGAGAAGGACCCGAGTTTCGGGTTAGGTGGGTCTGAAGAGGGATCCGCGAGCTAAAAATGAGAGGAAAAGCAAAGAAAAAAAAATGGACGTGGCATCTCGTGATTGGCTACGAGGTAATTAATTTATGATATTCATATCTAATTATTGGTAACTCGGATGGCAAAACTTTATATATGAAAGTTCATCAGAAAAATGTAAGGTACTATTAAAAATATAATTGAAGCCTAGTTTCGTTTACAATTAAATAAGTGTTTAAAGATATCATCTTTAATGGTTTAATTAATGAAATACCCTTAGATTTGATGAGAGTTGGTTCTAATGATGTTCTTTGAATGTTTTGGGCAAAACGTTAACTTGTTGTTAATAAAAGGAATAATTAGATCCAAGATGATGATCTTAATGTCTACTTGGATTAATGGGCCTTAAAACCCTAATATTGGTAATTATGACTCTTAATGGCCTTAATTGTTCGTATTCTTGAATAAAGTTGAGATATGATGATTCTAAGTTATTCTGAGTATGAAAGTTTCTTATTGTGGATAAATACCCTTTAATTTGTTAGTTATGGTTTTCTAGTGGATAAATGTGGAATTAGTGTTAAATAGGGTTCATATATGTGATTTAGACCATAATGAATTATGAGTGGTTAATCTGGAAGAAACCAAAGATGATAATTGGCCTTAATGATCGTGTCATGACTTTGAAGGATAAAGAAGGTAGTTTTAGTGTAAAAGAGGTATATTGGACTAAATTGACTTTTAATTGTGCCTATGATGTTGAAATTAGGGTTTGTGGACTAAAAGAGCATTAAAAGTGATAAATGCATAATGAAGGCTAAAACTCTAATAAAACCCTAATATAGGCCTAGAAATCATAAGGTGGAATCCAAGTCGATCTTCAGAATGTTTTGAATAAAACAATGACACTTGGATGTTATGCATTATTTTCAGTATATTGTTGATTACTTGTTTGATTGTATTGAATATTAATGCTTGGACATCAAGTTGCTCTAGATCAGGTATGTGATTATGCTTATGGTTAATCACTTTAGTTTCATGGTGATTCCCGAATGTTTTATTGGTTGCCTGAAAATAACTTCTGGGATGACTTTTATTTCATGCAACTATAAAGTGACTATGACTATCACCATAAGTATGCATACATGACTAGCTCAGATCTTTGTCCTCCTCTGTGTCTTTGCAAAGGCTAAAAAAAAGGGTAACCTAGAGCAAGGTCTAGGTTATCAAGATTTAGGGATTAGGCTACCTACGTGTAGTGCCATGCAACTCTTTAGCACACCACGAGTTAAGGAGTGGGCTACCTAAGGGTAGTGTCATGTGACTCAACCCTAGAAACTGATTCACCTTTTAGATAGGATAATGAGGGGTTAAATGGGGATCTACCATAAGGAAGGTAGCATCCAGGTCCACTATAGGGATAGAACAGAGGTTAGGGTTTGTAAGGATTGAGCAGTTATGTTGAAAACAAAAAGTTGTTTTTAAATCATATTTGACTGCAATATATTATTACAGTTAATTGCACAATTATTGTTTTCCCCACATACCAGCTTTATGCTGACCGACGTTTTGTTTGTCAGCGTTTTAGGTACAAGTGAAAAGAACAAATAGTAAAGTGGCATATGTGGAATTAAATATGAATTAAAGCTCAAAGGAGGACTAGTTAGAATAGACTCTTGATGTGGATAGAAATAGATATACATGATTTTGAAAAGGGTATGCAAAGTTAAATTTTATTACAGCTTTTCAGTTTTGTTAGTAGATTTTGATAATTGTTATTGATTATTTGTCGAACCTTTGATCCGAAAAATTGGGATAACGGCTCTGACCCCTTAGTCTCCCTTAAATGGGGGTTACTGGGGGCGGGGTTGTTACATTTGGTATCAGAGCATAGGTTCCTCATTTAATCTTTGATAATTATTAAATTTTACAAACTCTGTAGAACCCAAGGGAGTTATTAGAGAAATTTTTGAAAGACAGAGGTGTCTAGAAAAGGATCACATCTGGGGACTGGCAAGATTTTCCTCCGCACCACTAGTCGGAATACGAGGACTCCCGGATTAGTGTGACTGCCTGGCCAATGTCTCATGATTGGACTTGAAATAAGATACCTTTAGGACTCTCTCATCTTGTTCATCCCTTCTCACCTCAAATGTTGTTAAGGATTATAAGGATTAGGGTTTTTCTCTCTTTTCCTCACCCTCTTGAGGTATGAGTAAGGTTGATAATGTTTAAGGAATCCTCCACCAAATTAAATAAAAGCATGTAAATAAGATGTCATGGACATAAGCTTAATACATTAAGCATAAAAGAATAGATACATGCTTAGGTCATATGACATAAGTTGTCATGCCCTCAGGAGAGACCCGAGGCTAGACCTTCTTGTCAGGAGGATAAGTAAAGAGAGTTCATCTTAGAGGTAGAGACCTCCATTAAAAGTAGAGACCTGGCACATCCTCTGAGGATGATTTTAACCCTAACCCTAAGTGGTGAGATGACATGATGAGTTAGATGTCTTGGTAGATCAGGTGTTTTGATGGACATGCCTTTGGGATGCCATATGAGCCATGAGAGGTTGGCTGACCTAGTACCTTTGGAAACCCAACCCTGGGAGGGGTCGTGCATGTTAGAGTGAAGGATAGCTCCTTGTTTGATGAGGTTAGAGAAGAACCTATAAGAAACCCCATGAGATTATATGAGCATGGAATAGTAGGCCCCAGAATACGTCAGTAGTGTGAGCAGTAGGTTGAAACCTTGGCCAAGGGAGTATGTTGGATAGATGATGAGATAAGCATAGAGGGCTAGGGATAACTTTGAGCAAACATAAGTTTGAACCTAGGCTTCAACCACGTAGAGGTATGCTTGTGAGCTTGATCCATCTTCATGGAGATAGGACCTTTAGTATAAGGATGGTTGTCGAGTTAGCTCTAGAGAGAGAGATCAGGACTTAAGCAAGAAGGTTGGAAGCCTAGACTCCGAGATATGAGGAAAAGTAGGGAGTTGAGGATGATGCGACCAAAGTGGATGATAGTGGTTGCCTCATGCTTGATCTCTGGAGGCTGATGATATCTTGGTTTCCTTTAGGGGAACCAAACCTTAGAGATAATATAAGGCTTTTGGTACCTATGTGCCTTTGGTATAGGTGTTTACCTTCTTAGTTAGGAAGAAGAGTTTCTTAGACCCTAAAGAGGTTTAGTAACTAGTTGTGAGGCCTTGTACCTTGTTGGTTGTCTTGGCGGAGGACTCAACTCGAAAGTGTTGCTCGAGTAGAAGGATGACAGGAAGTGCATGTCATGCCTTATACATGCTTGATACGTGGTTAAGAGGCTGAGCATGCAGTTGGACACCCAAAAGTGAAACTAGGGGTCCTATGCCTAAGAGGGGGAGTGGTGTACCTAATGCTCATGATGATATTTGAGTTTCTATAGATTCGGGCATGGTACTCTTCAGGGTTAGAGGAAAGGGAAACCCCTTAAGTTTAAGGAATGTTTGATGAACCCCTCACAGCTAAGTTGATGACATGGGAAGGTATGATCTTGATCCAGCGTTGAGGAAAGAGAACAAGTATGACCTAGCAAGGTTTAGCAGGTGGCCTGCTTGTGCCTTAGTAGCTTGTTAGGGTTAAGCATGTTCATGTGGATGTAAACCCTAGACATAAGGAAGTTTGTGACCTTGTAGTCAAGAGTTGTATTTTCCTCCCATCCTGGGAGAGGGTCCCTTTGGTAGGGTGTATACCAGTTTTGTGGGTTTTGAGGAAACCTAAAGAGGACTCATAGGATCTTGAGAAGCTAAGTGAAAAGTACATGGTATGAGGACGAACCTGTAGACCCATAGATAACCATCTCTAAGTGCATGTGGATGTGTTACCATGAAGATAAATGGTATGGGGCCTGACTAAGGTAGGAAGGTTGCCATGACCCCTATGAAAGGATGAAAGTCATCCCATGAATGCAGAGAGAGACTATGAAGGCTTGGGTAAAGTTCTAAGTTGAACATGTACTATGTTAGAATCCTAAGTCTATCCTAGGGTCAGGTAGGGATAAGACCAATGGAAGTAGGATTTTCCTAATCCCCTAGTTGCACATGACCATAGGGTCGGGAGGTAACAACTATCATTGTCTGAGAGCCATGGGTTAGGAGATTGATCACCTTCATGAACTCATGGGACCCAAAGGGTAGATGAGTAGGGCACTCTCTGGAAGCATAAGGGAAGATGGATGACCCCAAAAGTGTTGGCACCCTACATACCTAGAGGAGATGATGAAGGATTATGTGTGGACCCAAGTAAGTTCGAGACCAGTTTTCCATGGAAGTAACTTTGGTATCGAGATGTTTGTGATGTAGAGACATACGTGGTACATTTCAACTTAGATTTAAAGGTGTACTGGTAAGGTGGGGAGTACCATCTCTACTCTTGGAATAGGAAGAACTCTGTATTTGGACTGTGGCAAAATTCTTATTTCCACTTGTTATGGGAGTGAGAGATAGGACAATACGCATGTCATACACTAAGAATAAAAGATGATGTGAGTTGGAACATTGCTATGAGGTATGAGGACAGAGATGATAACATGCTCTTGTGGAGTGAACAATACATGAATGGTTTACAAACACTAAGAGAATAAGGTAGGCATCTTTTGAGGATTTTTTCAGCATGAGCTATATGGAAATTTGCAAGTGTTACAAGGTTTAGGTTGATAACAAAGAGAATAAGCTCAGAGTTTTCTTAATGAAGATAGACTTAGAGCTGAGATGAGATAATAAGTGGAATACATGGAGGTGTATGTCTTCAACTTTACCTAACACCTAAGAATGTGAAGTGGTAATGGATGCTCTGGATGAGATGCAGGTGCCTAGTTTATCTAGAGGCTCGAAGAAGTTGATAGGCTAACCCTAAGTTTGAAAAAGAGATAAGTTGGGCTAACACTCAAAGGTAACAGGATCTGTTTAACAAGTTAATGGTTGTTTGGTTATCCAGCCTAGGCCTTGATGCAATGAATAGATCGTTGTAGAACCTCAGATGCACTTCTCTGGAAAGAAATGTGATGAAACCCTGACTAGAGTGGTTTAGGGTTTCTGAGGAATTGATCTTGAGGAATCATGACATATGGGAGATCATGATTTAAGAGCACCATATACCGTGGTACTACAAGGATAGTAAGTGACAGTAGTACTTTGGATGCCTAAGGTGAAGTTGTATGTGGTTTGTTACCATGCATGCCAGGAGGTAAAGGACGAACACCAGCAACCTAGTGTAATGATATAGAAGTTAAGAATCCCTGAGAAGTAATGGGAGTTCATCACTATGGATGTTGTGGTAAGTCTCCCCTGGACTAAGGAGGGTTTTGATGCAATATGGGTTATGGTAGATCGCCTTACCTATATGACATGGGAAAGAAAGAGAATTGTCAAGGGACAAATCTGGTTGAACTACATATGAGAGAGATGGTTCAACTACACCATGATGCAAGTTCAAAAGTTCTTCAGTATAAACTAACGATACACTTCCATAAGGTGGAAGTAGATAAATGAAGAAACTCAATGTTAGTACAGTTTTTCACCCTAGCTAATGGTTAGTACGATCTAGACTAGAGGGTCTGATGAGAGCATGTGTGCTTGTTTAGGGTGATACATAGAGAAATTTCTTTGTAAGATGTGATGATAACCACCATAGCCTGTATCAGGATGTAAAGAAGCTCTATAAGGGAGGTTGTGTCGGTCACCACTTCATTAATATGATGTTGGTGAGGGGACCTTACAAAGGTCAAGAAAGGACCAAAATGTGTGTAGATGAAGTCACTTTGATTGTACAATGGCTGAAAGGAGACCAAGGATGACATGAGTTGTAAGCTGATGCAAAGTAGACTGGCATGTAGTTCACTATGGGGGAATATGTGGCATGAAATATGACCCCTCTAAGTTATAGCTAAGAGAGCTGAGTCCTCGATGCATGGGTTCTTTTGACATGGTTTTGTGGAGAAGGTTAATTTTTCCCTTACCCCTCAGGATAATGTGATGTGTTATGAGTTCCATGAGTCCAATTTATCGCACTATGTGAGGTACCCGAACCATGTGCGGACCAAATGAACCTAGTGAGCCCCAAGGGAGGCTGAAATGACCTGAGTCACCTATGAGGATGCCAAGGTGAAAGAACTTAGAGAAATGAATATGTGATGATAAAGGTTCTTTGGAAGCACCATGGATAGGGCATAGCCACATAGGGGCCAATGATGGACATGGAAAAGTCGTATCCTGAATTTTTTTGTTTGCTTGATGGAATTTTGAGGACAAAATTCCTATAAGAGGGGAAGGATGTTATAACCCCAACTTTTGGGTTCATTTAGTGAGAAATTTAATTTCTCTTATTAAATATATTGGAACAAATAATGATATAATTTGTTTTGAATAAATGGATTTCGTTTACAATAGCCTTGATGATTGTTTTGTGGCTTTATTGGCTATTGGGCCCAATAATAGGGAAAAGACAAAGAAAACTCCATTATTAATAAGAAATGGAGAAAAGAAAGATGTAGTAACCTCTAGAGGGCAAAACTATCTAATCCAAAGTTGGATTTCATGCCTATTGGGTTCTTTGGGTTCCAAGGAGTCCAAAGTTGCAAAGATAATGCAACTAGAAAAGAAAAGATCAATTAAATATTTCTTTATTAAGAAAGAAATTGAAAATAATGATCAAATGTGGAAAATAAGTGGAAAGAGATATAATTGAGTTATCTTTGGTGGATTTTCGTCTCCATAAGGTTTCTAATGTTAAAAGGAATTCCAATAAGGAAAATAAAAAGAGAGATAAAGAGAAATCCTCGAAAAGAGATATTTCAATAAGAAATAAATAAGATAATGAGAAATAATGGATAAAAGGTAATTAAATGGATAAGGTATATCCCCAAGATGGGATTTCGAGCCATTAAGGTTCCTTGAGGTTCAAGGAACTCAGAATAATAATTTAATAGCAAGGTAAAGAGAAAAAAGGTGAGAAATATATATAATTAAGTGATATATTGCACCTAAATAAAGGACACGTTTTCATTTCGATATTGAGCCAATATTTGGCAGAGAGTTATATAAAGTCATTATTAAGTTTCCCTCAAAATTTGGGAGTAATTGGATAATCGGTTTGAGAGTTATGAATTTTACAAAATCTCCTAAAGTGGATAGGATAAAGGAAATACACGATTTTTCCAATTTAATTGAATTGGTTGTTTTGGGCTCGTGAAACATGGGCCATCAGATCTGAGATCTGATGGTGGCTGCTCATCTCCAACCTTGAGCCAAAATGGGAAATTGGGAACAATATTTCTAATCAAATTTCTTGTATTTCTACCTCTCTAATCCACGATCAAGTCTGGAAACTCTCCCAATGTCTTCGGGAGATCAAAACGAACCCACACATCTTTGGATCTCCTTTGCTTCATAAGGAATCAAGGTTTCCCCAAATCTCAGCTGGATTGGGAGGTCCATTAATGTCAAGGCACTACCCTTTGCCTATATAAGGCCATCAATTCTCCTCTTGTAAGAAGAGAAGTTACCAACCCTCTCCGCAAGACCGGTCGCAACCCCTGTAGACCTAATGTAGGTGGAATCACTCGCCTACACCTATTTAGTTCTCCCTTCTCACCGCCAAAGAAGATGACCTTGTTCTTCTTCTCCTTCCTGCTCAGCCAAGACTAGGAGAGCCACCGATGATGGAGGAGATAGGTGGAGAGACAGCGGCATGTTTCGTTTCGTTTGGAATCCTTGTGAGCCAATCTAAGGATGGAAGGGTGGTTGTTGCCGAGGAGGTGGCGGACCACTCTGCTCTTCCATAGAAATAGGGGAGTGGGGCTCCCTGTCTGTGCATTCCTATGAAGAGGACGAAGGAGAAGGACCCGAGTTTCGGGTTAGGTGGGTCTGAAGAGGGATCCGCGAGCTAAAAATGAGAGGAAAAGCAAAGAAAAAAAAATGGACGTGGCATCTCGTGATTGGCTACGAGGTAATTAATTTATGATATTCATATCTAATTATTGGTAACTCGGATGGCAAAACTTTATATATGAAAGTTCATCAGAAAAATGTAAGGTACTATTAAAAATATAATTGAAGCCTAGTTTCGTTTACAATTAAATAAGTGTTTAAAGATATCATCTTTAATGGTTTAATTAATGAAATACCCTTAGATTTGATGAGAGTTGGTTCTAATGATGTTCTTTGAATGTTTTGGGCAAAACGTTAACTTGTCGTTAATAAAAGGAATAATTAGATCCAAGATGATGATCTTAATGTCTACTTGGATTAATGGGCCTTAAAACCCTAATATTGGTAATTATGACTCTTAATGGCCTTAATTGTTCGTATTCTTGAATAAAGCTGAGATATGATGATTCTAAGTTATTCTGAGTATGAAAGTTTCTTATTGTGGATAAATACCCTTTAATTTGTTAGTTATGGTTTTCTAGTGGATAAATGTGGAATTAGTGTTAAATAGGGTTCATATATGTGATTTAGACCATAATGAATTATGAGTGGTTAATCTGGAAGAAACCAAAGATGATAATTGGCCTTAATGATCGTGTCATGACTTTGAAGGATAAAGAAGGTAGTTTTAGTGTAAAAGAGGTATATTGGACTAAATTGACTTTTAATTGTGCCTATGATGTTGAAATTAGGGTTTGTGGACTAAAAGAGCATTAAAAGTGATAAATGCATAATGAAGGCTAAAACTCTAATAAAACCCTAATATAGGCCTAGAAATCATAAGGTGGAATCCAAGTTGATCTTCAGAATGTTTTGAATAAAACAATGACACTTGGATGTTATGCATTATTTTCAGTATATTGTTAATTACTTGTTTGATTGTATTGAATATTAATGCTTGGACATCAAGTTGCTCTAGATCAGGTATGTGATTATGCTTATGGTTAATCACTTTAGTTTCATGGCGATTCCCGAATGTTTTATCGGTTGCCTGAAAATAACTTCTGGGATGACTTTTATTTTATGCAACTATAAAGTGACTATGACTATCACCATAAGTATGCATACATGACTAGCTCAGATCTTTGTCCTCCTATGTGTCTTTGCAAAGGCTAAAAAAAAGGGTAACCTAGAGCAAGGTCTAGGTTATCAAGATTTAGGGATTAGGCTACCTACGTGTAGTGCCATGCAACTCTTTAGCACACCACGAGTTAAGGAGTGGGCTACCTAAGGGTAGTGTCATGTGACTCAACCCTAGAAACTGATTCACCTATTAGGTAGGATCATAAGAGATTAAATGGGGATCTACCATAAGGTAGGTAGCATCCAGGTCCACTGCAGGGACAGCGTAGAGGTTAGGGTATGTAAGCATTGAGAAGTTATGTTGAAAATGTAAAGTTGTTTATTTAATCATATTTGACTACAAGATATTATTATAGTTAATTGCACGATTATTGTTTTCCCCACATACCAGCTTTATGCTGACCAACGTTTTGTTTGTCGACGTTTTAGGTACAAGTGAAAAGAAAAAACAGTAAAGTGGCATATGTGGAATTAAATATGAATTAAAGTTGAAAGGAGGATTAGTTAGAATAGACTCTAGATGTGGATTGAAGTAGATATCTAAGTTTTTGAAAAAGGTATGAAAAGTTAAATTTTATTACAACTTTTCAGTTTAGTTAGTAGAATTTATAATTGTCATTGATTATTTGTCGAACCTTTGATCCGGAAAATTGGAATAACAGATCTGACCTCTTGGTCTCCATTAAATGGGGGTTACTGGGAGGCAGGGTTGTTACATGTTCAGATGAAAATAGATCCATTGCCTTCAGTAAAAATGGCTATATTTTGACCCTAAGTGTTCCCCAACTCAACGGAGCACCCCCAGCTATAAATAGGACCACTTGGAGTTCATTGCAAGGTTGCTCATTCACTACATACAAGGTCCTTACTATAGTTGAGTGTGCTACTACTCCTTAAGCCCCTTTCTCTCTCTATTTTACACATCATTTTGTAGTTTGTGAGTGACTTAAGATAATTGTAAGAGAGCTCCTACTTTGTGCATGTAAAGCTCTTAGTCTTCCACTACTTCCCTATCACCTTCTCTCATGAAGAAAAGCTAAAGCAAGCTCCATAGAGTGAAGAAGGAGTTGTAGCTGGTCCTCTTCAAGGTTGATGAAGAGGTTGTGATCTTCTCCAGGTGAAGGAAAAAGCAAAGGTTGAAGATCTAAGAGTAGAAGCAAAGTCCTTCAAGGCAGAAGACTTGAGCTTGAGTGGGTAAGACCTAGGTGAAGGCTGAAGACTCAAGCTAAGTGGGTAAGTTCCTTATTAAGGTGGAGATCTCCTTCTGGTTGGATGGGTAAGTCCTTTGGTCGTCTATTGTTGTAAATCTCTGTGGTGATATAATAGAGAAAAGCACCTACAAAGTCCTAGAGGTTGAACTCTCTAGGTAGTGGACTGACTCACTTCAAGTTTGAAGTGTGGAACCACTCTACATCCCTTTGTCAAGTGCTTTCTATCATCTCTCTCATCCTTGCTATGCTTGTTAGATAGGATTTCAAACTTCCATTAATCTTTTACTCCTAATTAATATAATTTGAAGGTCTAATATATTTTGTGAGAAATTTTGCAGCTCTATTCACCCCCCTCTAGAGCCCTTAGATCCAACAAGTGGTATCATAACCAAGGATCTTCTCCAACAATCTCCCACAAGATGAGAAGATGGGAGACAACCTACTTGGTTCACTCAACCTAGAGGGAGGCTTCTCCATGTTCCCTCTGGTCTTTGATGGTACCAACTTCCTCTATTAGAAGAGACGGATGCAATTCTACATTCAAGGGATGAACTTTGATAGGTGCAAGGTGATGGTAACACCTTACAAAGAGTCAATCAGAGCTATTGTAACATGGAGTGAAGCTTCTCTCAAGGAGGCCCAACTCAATGCAAAGGCCATTAGCATCCTCTACGCTACCCTCACTCCCACACAGTTCAATTCGATCTCATCATGGGATACCACCTAAGAGATTTGGGATAAGATATGCATCACATATGAAGGCACAAAGCAAGTCAAGGAGGCAAAGATCTACATGTTGGGCAGCCTCCTAAAGAACTTCAAGATGGTAAAGAAAGAAGGCATTGTTGAGATGTATTCAAGGCTGAATGCCATCATCAACGGGTTGGCTGCATTGGGCAACACTTTGGATAGAGGCGTCATCAACTCAAAGATCTTGAGAACTCTTCCAAAGAGATGGGAGTCAAAGGTCACCTCCATTGCAGAAGTAAGGAGCCTTGATGACATCCCAACTGAAGAATTCATTGGCAAATTTCAAGCCCATGAGGATAGACTTGACAAGCAAGAAGATAAGGAAGCCAAGAAGATCAAAGATAGTGCTTTCAAAGCACAAGTGGAGGTTGTTATCCTTCAACAACAACTTAATTTCCAAACTTCCTCTCCCTCCTCTAGTGAAGATGAAGGCCCTAGTGAGCATGATGTCAACTACATCAAGGGCAAGCACTTCAAGGGAAAGCAAACCTCCTCCTCTACTCCTAGATGCTACAAGTATGGTCAAAATGGGCACTACAAGAGTGAATGCCCAAAGTCAAGAAAGTCTCACCACAAGAGCAGCTCAAGGATAGAAGAGGATGACAAGAAGGAGAGCAAGCATAAGAGAAAGTACAAGAAGGAAAAGAGACATAAGAATGTAGCTAATGCAGCTTGGGAAGCTTCATCTTCAAGAAGTTCTAGCTCCAAAGAAGATGGAGAGTGCCACCTTGCTCTCATGGCCTCTACAAGTGAAGACATTGGTGAGGTAAGTGAGGTAAGTTTGCATGAATTGTCTAAAGAAGATATTATTGACATTCTTGTTACTACCCGTTCTTCTTTTGCTAAATTTAAATCTAAAAGAAAATTGTCAGGAAAAATCATTGATGATGTTTATGCTAAACTTGAAATTTTGGAATTGAATGACAAAACCAACCTTGAGAGTATTGATAATTTGCAAGGGAAATGCCTTGATCTTGAACTCCACTACAATGTGGTTGAAGTTGAGAATGGTATCTACCTTAAGAACATTGAAAATCTTAAAGAAGAGAACCAAAATTGCCTAAAAGAACTAGAATTGCTTAAAAATGAAAACGTTGAATTTAAGTTGCTTGTTGATGCTCGTAGAGAAGAGAGAGATGTTTATCTCAAAGAGATTCAAATGATAAAATCTAAAAATGCTAGGTTTCTTAGTCAAGTAAATGATCTATCTTCTAGACCTTTGTTGCCTAGTGTTAATGTTGCTGCTAAATCTCTTGAAAAGGATTCATATCTTACTAAAGTCTTATGCCTTGAGGTTGATCTTGTGCATGCTAGGGATGATATATCTAATTTATCTTCTACTATTGTTTCTTTGAATGATGATAACCATAGATTGAGAGCATCCCTGTAGAAATTCCTCAAAGGGAAGAACTCCCTAAATGAAATCATTGATCATTCTTCCTGAAAAAGTGGTACTAGTGGTTTGGGATTTGTAGGTGGAGCCTCAAATGGCAAGAGTAAGGCCAAAGGTAAGAAAATGAGCAAGATGATCTCTTTCTTTATAGGAGAATCTTTGGGCACTAAGAATCATATGGTTTGTTCTTATTGCAAATGTGTTGATCATTATTCCACTTATTGTCCTTACAAGCCTAAGGGGATCAACCCAAAGATGAAATGGGTCCCCAAGCTAACTCCCAATCCCAGAGTTTGAGTTGGGAACTGACATTCTCCTTTCTTGCAAGGAAAAGATACATGGATTGTTGATAGTGGCTGCACAAAGCACATGATCGATGACGTAAGTCATTTCAACAATTTCACAAAGAAGAAAGGAGGATTTGTCACCTTTGGGGACAACAAGAAAGGTAAAGTCAAAGGTGAGGGTGATGTAGGTGAATCCTTATGCATCAAGAATGTTCTTTTTGTGGATGTCCTACATCACAATTTAATAAGTGTTAGTCAATTTTGTGATAATGGTTACCTTGTGCTATTTACTTCTTTTGAATGTTTGATTCTAGATTCCCTCACCTACCAAATTATATATAAGGGAGCTAGAAGTGGTAATCTTTATGTTATTGTTCTTAACTCTATTAAGCATGTGGTTGGTAGATGTCTTGCAGCCAATTTGAATAATACTTCTCTTTGGCACCGCCAGCTTGGTAATATAAATATGCATCAATTAAAGAAGTTGAGAAAAAAGAATTTAGTCAAGGGACTTCCTAAATTGGATTTTGAAAAGAATGAAGAATGCCAACCTTGTACACAAGGAAAGAAAACTAAGTCCTCCTTCAAATCCAAAGAATTCCTTAGCACTAAGAGAGATCTTGAGCTTCTTCATATTGATGTATTTGGAGCAATGAGAACACAATCGCTTTGTGGTTCAAAGTATTGCCTTGTTATTGTAAATGATTTCTCTAGATATAATTGGACATTCTTTCTCATTTCAAAAAGTGATACGCTTGATATTTTCTCTAGTTTTTGCAAACGAGTTGAGAATGAAGCTTCTTGTCAGATTGTTTCCATCTGTAGTGACCATGGGAGAAAATTTAAAAGTCAACTTTTTGAGCATTTTTGTCAAGAATCGGGTTATGCACACAACTTTTCTTCACCTCGAACACCTCAACAAAATGTGGTTATAGAGAGGAAGAATAGGTCTCTATAGAAGATGTGTAGGACCATGCTTCTTGACTCTGATACTCCTAAGAAGTTTTGCGCTGAAGCTTTCAGTACCTCTTGTTATGTGCAAAATTGTGTTTTCACTATCCCTCGCTTAAGAAAACCCATATGAACTATGGCGTGGTAGGAAGCCTTCTATCGAGTATATCCATGTCTTCGTATGTCCTTGTTTTGTTTTCAATATGAAAGATTCTCTTCACAAGTTTGATCTAAAATCATATAAGGCTTTCTTTCTTGACTACAACACTACTAGCAAGGCATATAGAGTTTATAATGTTGATCTTGCTAAGGTAGAAGAATCTATTAATGTAAAGTTTATTGAGACTAACCCCTCTATTCCCAAAGATATTTCTTCAAATGATGATGTTGCAGATGAAGTAATTCCTATTCTTAAATAACTCAAGATCACCCAAAAGGGAAAAGAGGTGGCTGCTCAAGAAGAAGAAAAATATGATGAACAGAGGGATCCAACTCCCCAGTTTGTAAAGAATCATCCTAAGGAGCTGACCTTAGGTGATCCATTTGAGAGAGTGAAGACACGGGATGCATTTAACAAAGAACAAGCCAACAGTGCATTCATCTCAAAACTAGAGCCTAAAGATGTCAAGGAAGCTCTTGGGGATGAAGAATGGATCCTAGCTATGCAAGAGGAGCTAGAATAATTTTAGATGAACAAAGTTTGGACCCTTGTGCTAAGAGCAAGTGATAGAAAGATCATTGGCACCAAATGGGTCTACCAGAACAAGCTAGATGAAAGCGGCAAAGTGGTGAGAAACAAAGAAAGGTTAGTGTCTCAAGGCTACAATCAGCATGAAGGTATTGACTTTCATGAAACATATGTACCTGTAGCTAGACTTGAGTCCATTCGTATGTTGCTTTCTTTTTCTAGTCATAAAAACTTTCTTTTGTATCAAATGGATGTTAAAAGTGCGTTTTTGAATAGTACAATTGAGGAGGAAGCTATGGACTCAAACAAGCACCATGGGCTTGGTATGAGAAATTAAAGAACTTTTTGTTATATCATGGTTATATCATGGGCAAAGTGTATTCTACCTTGTTTCTAAAGCACACTTCTAAAAATTTTCTTATTATTCAAATATATGTTGATGATATAATTTTTGGTGGAACTAACCTTGATCTTTGCAAAGAATTTAGTGATATTATATAGAGTGAATTCAAGATGAGTATGATGGGTGAGCTCACATTCTTCCTCAGCTTCCAAATCAAATAAACAAAAGATGGGAACTTCATCAACCAAGGCAAGTATACAAGTGAACTACATAAGCACTTTGGGATGGAGAATACCAAGTCAAAGGACACACCCATGTCAAACACCGCCAAGCTTGATAAAGATGAAGAAGGTGAAAAGGTAGATGAGAATCTCTATAGAGTGTTAGCTTGTGTGCTAGATTTCAATAAAATCCTAAGAAATCTCATCCTATAACTATTAAGAGGATTCTAAGGTTGCTTGATTGATAGAAAGTGCACAAGTGGTACTTGTTTCCTTCTAGGACCATGCTTGGTGTCTTGGTTCTCCAAGAAACAGAGCATCGTGGCATTATTGTTGTGCCCAGGTCCTATGGATGAAGCAAATGCTCCAAGACTTTAATATTCATTTTGATGCTTCTCCTATCTATTGTGATAATACTAGTGCAATTAACTTGTCTTACAATCCTATATTGCATAGTAGAGCTAAACATATAGAGGTTCGCCATCACTTTCTTCATGATCACATTGCCAAGAAGGATATTAATATCACACATTTGGACACAAAAAATCAGTTAGCGGACATTTTCACTAAACCTCTAGCTAGAGAGCAATTTAATTTTATTAGATCAAAATTTCTTATAACTACTTTGAATGAATTTGATATGCCTTCTATCTAGTAGTCATCTATTATATATGTTTTGCATCTATGTTGATCATCTTTGCCTGCTGATATGCTTAAAATTGGTTTTTCATGTTCATATTGCCTTGTTTTTCTCTTGTTTTTGGGTATTGTTCGCAAACACTTGTTTTATCGCAAAATAGTACCCAATGATGAGTGCTATGTGCATAAGTATGTTCAATATACATAATGGACTTGAAAGATAAATTTAATTAGAATTCAAATGGCTAGAAATTAAGTTTGATGGTTTTAGGTCAAGTTGACCATCAGTCAAGTTTCCCCCAGGACAAACTTGATCGATCTATGGCTGAGAGATTTTTAAAAAAAGACCAATCGATCGAGTTTCTGACTCATAGAACTCGACCGATTGGCGGGCTGAAGCCAACTTAAGTTGGATTTGGCCGACTATTCTCCCTCTCAACTAGAGAATAGTCGATTGATTCCTCTCCTTCAAGCCCTAAGCTCTCAACCCCAGACCTTCCCTTCCCTAACCTAGCCCTAATCTCTCAACCCCAGACCTTCCCTTCCCTAACGTAGCCCTAATCTGATCTAGGAAGACCTTCCTAGACCTTCCCCCTTGCTCAGCCTAGGTGAGTGAATGTCTTTGGTGGAGTGGTTTGTGTGTTTGATCTCTTCTTCTCCTTATTTTGACCTCCATGGTTTCACATAGAAGAAAGAGACCCGCCCCTAGCAATGCACCATCCTCCTCCTCATCTTCTCACTTGATTCCTTTTGATGGGACCCTCTTTATCTCAATTGAGGTTGTAAATAGGTATAAGGACCTTCTTCCTAGGAGTCCTTTTCCTTTTAGAGCCCTTTTTTAGCCTAGCCCTACGCGTCAAGCTATCATCGATCAAGTGGCAAGATTGCTTTATGTTCATCACCTATTTTCCCTGGCTGTCGAGCGTGACTTCTTTCACAATTCTATGTCAAACACGAAAGCAATTCACAAATTCTTTGCAAATTTGTGTTGGAATTACGACTCCGTTGTACCCCCTCTGAATACTCAAGTGATCCTTACTTCTATTATCGCTGGGAAGAAATTTCAAATCTCAGAGGATATCCTGAACATCTTGTTTTCAGGAGCCAATGAGAATGATACCTGGTGTAAGGATTATGGTGAGTATTTTGACCTTTTGGACCCAAATGGTTTCTACAAGAAAAATGAGATCACTCTTCCTGATATCCATCACTATCTGAAGAAACCTGACATTCCCTATAAGAATAAGAGCACCCTACCCCCCTCCTCCTTAGATCTGAAGAAGCGTATATTAGCCTTAGTTGTCAACTGCAACACCCGCCAAAAGAAAAATCAAACAGATATTGTAGAGAACATTGCAGTGATAATGTACTACATCTTAGAGAATGTTGGAGTAAAGTTGTCTAGATATATCCTCCACCACATGACTTGCTTTGACTCTAGAAAGAACACCTGTGGCACCCATCCTCCTTATCCTACCCTAATATGTGATTTTTTCTAGTTCGCCACTAAGAAATCACTCTTCTCTGACTTCCACTACATACCTGCCAGGAAGGGAGTGTGCATTAGTGAGACCACCATTCAGAAATCCATGTCTATCATTTCCTGCACCACACCCGGTACCTCACTCCTTGCCTCTGCCTCAACTACACCTGCCTCAACCCAAGCTCCTCCACCTCCTCAGCCTACCCGACCTAGTCGTGCCTTATTCTGTGTCTCCAATGAAGCCATCATGGGTTATATGATACACCAATAGGCATACAACCTCCAAGTCTAGGATCATCTGCACCAAGATTTATGTTCAATCATGTCAAACATGAACTTATCCTGTGCACACCCATAACCCACCTACCAGCCATACCCCGGTAGTCATTATGCATCTTATGCATACAAACACTTCTATCGAGCACCTGATCCTTCTATTGTTGCTCCCACACCCTCTGCTATTGGTGGTCCTTCTCCTATCTTCTTGTCATTACATGTTGGCCCATTGGCCACTCTGCTTGCCAGTGTGGGTGATTCTACTCCCTCCTTCCCTCAGGCAAATGAGCTTTATGCTCTTGGTATGACTTGGGATGAGCATAATGCTTGTTGGCCCAGTCGACGCTTTGGTCCTTCTATGGATGAGGAGATGCCTGACCTGGATGATGATGAGACTATTGGTGTTGATGAGGATGTTGTTGATGGTGAGGATGTTGATGATGTTGGTGATGGAGAGGATGTTGATGATGGTGAGGATGTTGATGATGATGGTGATGGCTCTGGTGGTGACTCTAGTGATGAAGGCATTACTGTTGCACCTTCAGATGGAGATGATGACTATGAGCCTGAGGATGATGATAATGATGATGTGGATATAGATAGTTTAGATGTCTAGATGTTCTTCATTTTTTAGTCTAGTTTGCTGATCATATATATCTTTCTAGGCTATTTTTTATTAGAAACATCTGAGCACATAATCTTAGATGTACTATTTTATCTTTAGCCTTCATCTACTCTTTCTTGTAGTTGTTTTTATGAGAACATGCTTCTGAGTTGTAATCTATGTTTTGTGCGCTCTTGCTCTTTGATCAGTTATATCTTATGAGTTGGTTCAATATTTCACCATATTTTGATTATAACCTAGCTTGTGTGTTTCTCTCATCTCTATTTGATATATGATAATGAGATTGCATGTATGGATATCTGCTTGATTGTGTTTGGAGAATACCTTCTTGTATGCTCTTCTACCCCCCATACTTTCTGATAATGTCAAAAGGGGGAGAGAAATTTCAATGTCTTGATACTCAATGATATTGTTATTATTTATTATGTGATCCTTTTCTTCTTCATTATATGCTTTATCATGTGACTTGCTAAAGGACCCTATAGTACATGCATGTTATATTGCTTTGTGTAGAAAGACTAACTCTGTAGGTTAAAGTAAGCATAGGTTTAGGGGGAGCAATTCACATTGTTCAAATCTTGAATCCCCCTAATTCACAAGGCAAAGCTATAATTTCAATATCCTTTTCAATATGTTTGAGGAATGGTTTATCATTGTCAAAACGGGGGAGAATGTTGACCTAGAGGTTATACATTGTCCATATTTTGATAATGACTCAACCATTCCATTCATATGTATCTAATATGTGTATTCAAGATTGATCTCAGGTGTTAGGTACATGAAAAGAATCAATTTACACAAGCCCTATCTCATCAAATCTCAAGTCAAAAGCAATGCAAGTGTGCTAATAAGGAAATCCATTCAAACGAACTTAGAAGAATTTTGTAATCACTTATATTGATGCTTGTAACTAAGATGAGAAAAAAATGTGGGACATTTTGTACCAATTTTTAATCACTTTTTAATCACTTTAGAAAATTGATCACGAACTATTGATCGGTCGAGTTTCAATCTCGACTGATCCCTTGGATCACTTTTCAGATATGTGCATCGGTCGAGTTGTGCATTCACAGAACTTGACCGAACGTCTTACTGACCAAATGTGATTTTAACTAATCGGTCGAGTTTCCCAAGACAAACTCGATAGATAGTTTGAAAATTGGATTTATCTTTTAGTCGATCGGTCAAGTTACCTTTATTGAAACTCGACCGAATGTAGTGTACAGGAAACACAGAAAAAGTGATTCTAACCATTGGTGACTTGTTTGGATGAAAATAGATATGTTTCCTTGATAAACAAATGGCTATATTTTTACCCTAAGTGTTCCCCAACTCTAGGGAGCACCCTCATCTATGAATAGGACCTCTTGGAGTTCATTCCAAGGTTGCTCATTCACTACATACAAGGTCCTTACTATAATTGAGTGTTCTACTACTCCATGAGCCCCTTTCTCTCTCCAGTTTACAAATCATTTTGTGATTTGTGAGTGAGTTAGGATTATTGTAAGAGAGATCCTCCTTTGTGCATGTAAAGCTCTCAATCTTCCACTACTTCCCTATCCCCTTCTCTCATAAAGAAAAGCTAAAGAAAGCTCCATCGTGTGAAGAAGGAGTTGTAGCTGGTCCTCTTCAAGGTTGACGAAGAGGTGGTGATCTTCCCCACGTAAAGGGGAAGGCAAAGATTGAAGATCCAAGAGGAGAAGAAAAGTCCTTCAAGGAGGAAGACATGAGCTTGAGTGGGTAAGACCTAGGTGAAGGTTGAAGACTCAAGCTAAGTGGGTAAGTTCCTTGTTAAGGTGGAGATCTCCTTGTGGTTCGATGGGTAAGTCCTTTGGTAGTCTATTGTTGTAAATCTCTATGGTGATATAATAGAGAAAAGCACTTGCAAATTCCTAGATATTTACCTCTATAGGTAGTGGACAAAATCACTTCTAGTTTGAAGTGTGAAACCACTCTACATCCCTTTATCAAGTGCTTTCTATCATCTCTCTCATCCTTTCTATGCTTGTTAGATAGGACTTCAAATTGCCATTAAGCTTTTGCTCCTAATCAATATAATTTAAAGGTCTAATCTATTTTGTGAGAAATTTTTAGCTCTATTCACCTCCCTCTAGAGCCCTTAGATCCAACACTATTGACATATATGGGAAAGCTCTTGCAAAAAAAATGTCTATAAACCTCCCAGTATAAGTAATATATTATGTTTAGTGACCCAATCATAAGATATGAACTAGTTAACTCAATTGGTAAATTCCAATGTGTAGAAAAATATACATGAAAACATGTCACATTCTTTAGTAATGTTCACATTCAATCTAATTTCATCAAAGAAAGTAAAGGTTACTCTTTCACATCAAACTAAGTTCACAAATATTGGTAATGGCATCATATGATCATATCGGTAATCATGGGAACTGATAAGAAGTTTAACCTTACTATTATGGACAAAGTTTTAATGATACTCTATAGAACATGATTAAGGGTCTACACATAATCATACTTGTTTATTAAAACATGAGAAGCTAACTAACAATTAGTAATTAAACCTTCAGAGTTGTATGTCCCACTACAATGTTATACTAATCATAAGTAATGATGACATGAAAGATATCGTTGCAGACATAGGTAACCATTATAAATACAACTATGGTTATTGGTCCCATTCCTTAAGTAACATTCTTCAATAACCAACCGGTATGAAGATATTACCGGATGCATCATACATAGAGTAGTATAGTTTTTATCTTAATAACAAGTCAGATATATAGATATCGTTTCTCTACATAGACCCCAAATAATACCTCAATCCCCTTAGTGACATCAAACTCAATAAGAATTATATAAAAGGTAATATAGTGTGATATTAGATGCAATGACATATAATCTTTGGGATGGGATTATTTTAAGGAAAAAATCATCTTTATGGGCAATGTTGCAACATATTGAATTTTTTATATTTCTAACAATCACATATTAATTCTACATTTTTTTTAAGTTTCCTAGTGGGTAATGGGTACTCAAATAATGTTAAAAAAGAACTAATATTGACTATCATGCATCTATATTCATCATGCAACCTATTATAGGTGACAATAATTTATTAAATAAAAAGTAATAGAAATTATATGAATAATTATGGGTACAAATAGGATGAATGATATTGAGTGATAATTCACATTACCCTAAGTGAATCACTATAATGCATTAATTTATCTTCGTGAAGAGATGAGGTGACTTAGTGAGTGTAACATACTAGAAATTGGATACCAAAATATTAGTTAGTTCAATTCCTCCAATTGAGTCTATCTATAAATTTCTCACTCATTTTGTATTACACCATTTCGTTTTTTAGTATCATGTATACTACAATGATTTTATTCCCATTGAAGTTTATTGTGTCTAAAAAAGTTAACTAACCCCATTTGAAAAAATGGTGACAATCTAGTCCATCAAATTCACTTCATGAACTATATAGATCCCAATTGGTGCAACTTGAATTTTCTTTGCCTAAACATCTTTAATAGACCATGATACAACATGTACTCATTATTGGACAAATAATATTTGGAATCAATGACTAATATGAATCATAATAAAACATATTATTATTGTTTTATAATTCAATTTGTCAACAATATAGATTTTAGATTGACATCAACAAGATAAAATGCTTCCAATCCATTTACTTTTCATTAAATAGTACCATTTTATGTAAAAGATAATCTTTTTGTCACCATAAAACATTCAAAAGAACTATAAATGCATATGAAAACATATACATGTTATAGAGGTAGTAAAGGAGAATCTTTGCCTTATGTATTCATTACTTTTGAAACAAGAATATGACTTGAAAAACAAAAACATGATGAATATGCTAGCATATATCACTAAAGAATTTATAATCTTGGACTGTCCATGTCATAGTCCGTGGCATATATCATTTTCTAAAATGTATTATAAAATTTAATATTTGGATATGTTATGGTTCCTCTTGCCTCCCCTACTTCAAACAAGATAAACCTTTAATGAGATGACTATAATACCAGACTGTCTACATCTGATGGAGTATTTAAATCATGCAATTGAAGGAAGAGCTTTCATTGGCATACCCATTTTCAAAATGGTACACTACCAGAAACTTAAGAGGCTTGGAAATTAGAAGTAATCAACCTCCATTCTGATTGTGATAGTAAAAACGGATCCTAAACAACAATCCAAAATCATGGAACATGTAGGTTCACGATTGCTACACTAATTCTAAATAATTTACGACTTTCTTTTTATACCATTTATTGGTGGACTCACACCTTGTCCAACTCCCCAAAATGTTTAAATTTACTGATACCACAAATCCCCAGTATAAAATGGAAACTTCAATATGAAACTTGCATGGTTTATAAAGACCATATCATAACCTATTTCGTCTACTTGAAATCATTGTCGACCTATGATTTAGCAACAAGATTCTTAACAACTATGTAAGTATCCAAGACACTAATGAAGCTAAAACACACTCCTTTCAACACTACCAAATGTGTGTACAATTAAAGTGTAACACCAATTGTACTAGAATCAAACAATCTAAATCATTATGAAAATACTTAGCATCACCACCACTTGATCCATACCACTAAGATCTGCAATCGTAACATCATCTTCCTCTGACCCCATTTGGAACCTCAAAAACTCCTGGTGAGGAAATTGTTCTCCATGGCACTCTTGTAGGCATCTAATATGGAGGTTGTACTCCAAAATCCAAGAAAATATTGAGGTCATAATTTGTACCTACAACCACTACCCTCTCCATCCATCGTACTATTGGATTTCCAATTATGTAGATCTTAGGAGAAAAACCCCGAGACAAACTAACCCTTTTACACATCAAGATTACAGAGATGGTAAGACATCTTGTCATAGTGAAATATTTGATAATATAATACTAACTAAAATGTAAAAATAAATATATGTTTAATTATTTTATAATATTTGTAGATATTACATTGAGATATCACACATATTAGTTATAAATATACTCAGATAATATTTAAGTTGATATCTTAATTTCTCTATTAACTCTAAATTGAAGAAGCTATTAGATATAACTCATAGTGTTTGAGATTCCAAATGGGGTAAGAGATTATATATAACCTTGACATGTGGTACATAGACACATTAATAATGATGACACAGTGATTTCTTTGTACTCAATAAGATTCAAATATCATTATATTCATTTGGTGTGTATAAGTTTGTAAAGATATGTAGATGAGTGTGTTTTGTGTTCCTATTTCATAGAAGATACTTAGAAAAGGAAGAATACAAACTAATGGGAGACACAAATTTATAACCTACACTAACCCTCAAGTTCATGAGTGATATTATATTAGCATGCCCATTGATGTCTACGCATACTTGAAACTATTAGTGTTTTGTATATCATGTTTTAATAACTTTGTAATTAAAGTATTATTTATAAGAGATTTCTATGTACATATTTTGTTCATCAAACCCTGGATAGTGATAGATTTATTATTTATTCAAGAGATCTGATATTAGTTGTTGAGTTATACAACATATGTTACCGTATATGGATTTTGAAAAAGAGTATTCTATACAATTAGTGTGGTTGCTTTCCTTCATCCATATAAACAAGTAATAAGCACATACTTTCTATAACACACAAATTTCAGCTGCAAATATTGTCATATGAATGTCATTTTAGTATATATTAAAATATTTCAAACTTAAAACCCTAGATCAATAGTGTACCCATACGATAGTAGCTCATTGTTACTCACTTGCAACCATGTGAGTTTTCTGCATATGTAAATTTTTCTATATGAATATTCTTGTACCTAAAAGAATCTAGAGATGCTTTTGATCCTATCTCATGGTGTGTGATTGATGGAATTTTTTGTTCATATTGTTGCCTCTTGGGGTATAGAGAGTCTATGTGAGTTAGAGGTTAACTATGGTTTTTACAAGGTCCATGGGGTGTTTATATTCCATTTTTTGTGTGTACATCATGGGTGGAGATCCATGGTTATATAGGTGAGTCACTCCCAAAGAAATCCACTCATCCCCCAAAAATTCCTTCATTTTAGGCGAGGGTTAACTATTTTTATTATGTGATTTACTATATCCAAAAGACTGGGTCAGTTTGGCCTATGTTGGCTATTAATTAGGATAGTGTTTGATGTTCGTTGACCTTATGTCAAAATCTCTCACTTGGTCAAAAGGACCAAATAGAATTCCTTCCACTATTTGTGTGAAGTCTTCATTCCAATGTGTTTATGCCAAAATTCATTATTATTCATTTTCTTTGATAATTGTGCTTCCAATACTTGTCAGGTACACAAATGTTTTTTATAAAGTGTAATTTCCTATTCCTAGTAAACTGACATGTTTGATGAAAAAATATGCAATCATATCACTTGTTGAGATATATGTAATTTCTATTTTATTTTTTTGTATAATATCACAAATGTCATGCTATTGTACTTCAATGTGCATTCCTTTAAAGCTATTTTCACTACTATTTATCAAACCAATTGGTGCCTAGTTTTTATATTATATTTGAATTGGACCATCTATCAAAAAAATTAATTTAATAAAAAATATTATAATCCATACCACATGGGTAGTGGTTGAGATATAAGCAACATACTCAGCTTCCTATGTGTATATAGTCACACATCTAGTTTTTTTACTTTCCCAAGATATGGCGGCACCATAAAAAATGAGCAAGTGTCTTTATGTGGACTTTCTATCATATTTATTACCCCCAAAGTCTACATCAGAGTAACCTATACCTCAAGCAATTCTGCTTGATACACTAATTTATAGTGCAATGTACCTTTTATATATTTCATGATTCTTTTGATAGTTTTCCAATGCATAAGACTAGGATTACTTTGATATCTACTCACTAGTCCTACCAAAAATGCTAGGTCTATTCTTGTAAATAACATGGAATGCATTAAACTTTTGACTCACTGAGTGTATAGCATATGTAGAGGTTCTTGTCCCTTACTAGGACATTGTTCCTTACATAACCATTTTTCAGACACTTATGGCATAGGTGTCGGGTTGCAATTTTGCATTCCAAACCTTTTCAACACTATATATAAGTCGTTTTCTTGGATTATACTAAGTATTCTAGATTTATAATCTCTTACAATGTGAGTTCTAAGATCATAGGTCTCTTCACCCATGTGTCATCTCAGATTTTCTACTTAGTTCAAATTTGATGTTGTTTATCATGATTATTTCATTTCTTGTAAACAAGATGTCATCCACATACAAGGGTACAATGATGAACTTGCTCCCAATTTTCAAGACGTGAACACAACTATCTAGTTTGTTCGAGAAAAGTCCCAATTGAACCATTATATCATGATATTTGAAATACCATTATCTAGAAGATTATTTTATTCAACTTTCATACTTTATTTTCTTTTCCTTCCAACCTGAAACCCCTCAGGTCGATTCATGTAAATCTCTCCCTTTAATTCACCATTAAGGAAAGAAATTTTTACATCCATTTGATGTAATTCCAAGTCAAGATGTGCAACAATTGCAAAAATCATTCTTATTGAAGCAAATTTTATGATAGGAGAATATGACTCTTGGAAATCAATTGTAAACTTTTGCACAAATTCCTTAGAAACAAATCGGCCTTTATACTTATCAATCGATCCTTCTGTCGTAGCTTTTTCTTAAATACTCTTTTGCATCCAATGGCTTTTGATTTTATCACAAATCACATAATTCCCATACACTATTCTTTTTTCATGTAATCAATTTCTTTCTTCATGGATTCATTCTATGATTCTATTCATGTGTATATTGTGATACCTTATGTGTCATGGGATCTAATTGATTTTTCTCTTTCATGTCTACTAATAAACATGAAGGCTCACATGAATACAAATGATAGTCCCTCATCCATGAAGGTAAAGACCTTTTTCTTTTGTTTCCAATAATGGACATTTTATATTTTGATTTCTACATGTATATTTATAGTCTCATACTTCATTTTTCATATTTTAATCTTCCATGTTTCATTCTCCATATTTTTTGGTTATGGATCATTAAATACTTCATCTTATTTATTATCATTATATTATAATAATTTATAATTTGTAAATATTATGTCTATTTATCTTGGGATTTACTTCCTAAATGTTTTCTAGGAATTTTACATTCCTATATTTAATTATCCCTTTTTATTTATTTAAGAATCTATAAACATGTATATTTTTTAGAATACCCAATGAATCTACACTTCAATATGTTTGAGGCTCCAAATTACTTCAAAGTTGTCTAGGTATCAAGGCATGGGCTATGCTCTCCATTTCCTGATATCACTCAGATCTAGAATCCTCCCATTCCATAACTTTATGATCCTCAAATTTGATAAATTTGAATTCTATAAATATGAGACTTGAGTTGATAACCAAATTATTATAACAACATTATCTTGAATTCACTTTGTGTCATGGGTTCAATCCATGACCCAAAACAAGCCTCATGAGATTAATTTCTTTGTAAATAGGTCCTTGTGGAAAAAGTTTAAGAAATATAAGGAATTCATGCTTAATAAATGAAAATAGCTTTGTGAATTGTCGGATAATTAAATTATGGGGTAATATGCAAGTTTCTAGAATATCTTATGATAATTTGTGGTTAAGATAATTAATGGAGTAATTATCTAATTATGACTTATAGTAGTTTGAGTATCATATAAGGATAATTCAGTCCAACTTTTTGAACACTTGAATATAATAAGGACACTAAGATAATTCTAGATTTTGAGACAAAAAAGGACTTTCCATGTGAAGTGGGTATTTAATTTAAAGAAATACTTGGAGACGGATAAAAAGATATTTAGATGTATCATTTTGACACCAAACTTGACACAATATGAGATTACAGGATTCTAAAGAAATTGTCCACTTTAGGGACTAATCAGAGTAAAGATAATGGAGATATATGAATTTCTTAAGTTTTCCATAATCGGGATTTACAAATGTGTCCCTAGGATACAAAATAGGGAAATAAGTATATATATGTTCATGAAAAATACACATGATAATTTCATGGGATTGATAATCCAAATATAGGAATAATGGAGCAAAATCTAGAAGGTTGTAAGATATCGTATGGCCTACTTAAACAAGTATTAACCCTTATTCTAGAATTTAGACCTGAATTCGATATCATTTATATTTTGTTTGTGTTCCTATATTTTTTATAATTAAAATGATATATAATATCATTATTTTTTTGAGTGATTGATCATTATCTAGAATTATTTCATTATTAACCCCTTTCAAACAAATTAGGCAATCAGACATCAACAAAAGAATTATTTTTCATAAGTCTTTGGTTCCTCTTAGGATATGAGTAGGAAAGACCTTTGTACCGCCACACTTTACATATACATGTTGGGGCATCCCGATCTTTTGACTTTATATCACCCCTAACCTCTCAATGGAGGGGGATCTTCCTTGGCAGATGCAATTGTGGGTTGTCCTCGTGGACTCCCAGGCAGCAAAGCCCTAAAGAAGGTCGGACTGCTTCCTCCCATCATTTCCTTACCCCAGTTGATACCTAACGTGGAGGGAGATGATCGGAGAAGCTAAACATGGTGGATAGGGTTCAGGGTCCTACTCGTTATGTGTAGTAGAAAAAGAGCGTGAGGAGGAAGAGTAGAACCTACTTGCACTGAGCCAAGGAAGAGGGATGAGCGAGAAAATGCTTCACCGTCCCGATCATCCTTCCTGCTCTTCATGGCAGCATCCTTCTCGTGATAAGAGGAGGGTAAGTCCTATCATCTAGTCATTCTTCTTTGAACCAGGGCATCAACCATGCCCACCACTCAATGAACTTCTACAAAATGTAGAAAGATGAAAGTTTAACAAACTAAGGCCATTACAAGGCTTTATGGGATCAGCCATCAAGGGTTTTGGGGGTCCTTATATAGTTCCTATAAGGAACACTATTTCTTAGGGGGGAGGAAACTATCAAAGGTGATGGTGAGGGAGAGGTAAACCATCCTAAAAGGGATACTGGGTATCCTTTTCGATACACACATAGGGTGAGAGTTGAACGCATGCCTTAACATGGGCAGTGATTTAATCTTCTTAACCACCAACTCACATGGCCCTTAGTCTCAAATACATGTCTAGACTACTTATAATGTTGACATAAAATAACCAAATGAAATAATCCCTTCTTTCCTGTATGGATTTGGCTAATCCCCTCAACGCCAAGAAACTTGGTTGGCAAACCAAAAACTATTAACGAATGTATATAACCATATGTCTCATATTGGATTATTGGTATGATCCTTTTTAGGAAATTCTTCATGTATTGAAGTCTGAGTTATCATTTATATCTCTTTTGATATAACCCTCAAATCAAGTTATCCTTATTTCATGAAACACACTAACATATTTTCCATCTCATATCTAATGCATGGAATCAATTGGGGTATACTTCATATATGCAACTATTAGTTTCACATAAAGAAAGATATCATATTCTAAACCCTAGGATAACATGCATCAATGGCTAATGCACATGATCCTCAGAGGGACAATGATAACACCTAAGACAGCATATCTGACATGGGTTACATATGCAATTAAATTTCTAGCTCTAAATTGTAAGTAATTGCTTGATTATATGTTGTTAGCTTATTTGCATAGTTTTTCATGCACCACACTTACAAAGTATAGTTCAATATGCTGATATGTGCTTTGTTTCATGACATTTTAGGTAAATCCAAGATAAGAATATATTGAGACATGATAAATAGAAGAAACTACATGAAGGTAATAAAACTAAGTAAAAGGAGGATTAGATAGATACTTCTTCTCATATGTATAGTTATGATGATATAAATTCATGTAACTCCTTAGAGGAGCATTTCATAAACAATATTTGAGTTAATGGAAATTATTTGCTATTAATTTTTATTTGGTAAAAATCTGGATCCTTGGGATAGGTAATGGGTCTCAACTTTTTTGGGTCTTTCCTTAATTGGGGGATGCTGAAGAGTGGGGTCGTTACATGTGCCCAAATTTGGAAACATGGTGGATGTCTCCCTCAACATCAATAGACAAACAATAGGTGGACACAACAACCATCTTTTTATCTAGAAGGGGGATGCATAATAAAAAGTGGACATAATTCCAAGATCTGGATTGAAGGTCTAAAATGAGATTTGTTCTCTTTCACTGTGAAACATCAGCTATGGGTTCACCTTTTAGTATTATAAAGTGACTACTACTACAAAGGTCTGCTTATAAAGGTCATTTATTTCATCTATATTTAGGAAGTTAATGGAAGTGCACCACTACCTTGCCCTAAACCCTAGATCTTATATACAGTAGAGTGTGGATAGGGAACATTCCCATCTCATATTATGCTCTTAGGTTGTGTTGACGTGTTAGTCATGATCCCACACATAGCCTTACAACCTGGGCTAGATTTCTAGGCCCAAAATACTAATGGTTCATCATACTAAGACCTTCCGCAAGACATTTCACGTCTATTTGGCCCCATTTAAAGCCATGGTATACACCAAAATTTTGGATTTCTCCATTTGGATCTACTTGTCAACTTATATGTTCTTTATTAAGATGAGGAACTTGATTAAAAGCCTTATTTATAAGAAACATTCTTCAAGCCGTAATCTAGAAAGCAATTCATTAAATCATTAAAGACAAACAAGAAATCACAATCATCGATTCTCATTCAAACAAGCGCATAGTGTGAATCCTTATTGAAGTAAGAAACATTCATTTCATGGATCAATTTTAATCCCTTCACGAATATAATTGTGTAAAATCATCATCCTTCATCCATGACAAAAAAATAACTATGCTTAATTTGAAGACTTTATCCATTATCATTAGTGGTTTCACTACCATGCCTCAAACATTGTATTGCAATGGGCAAATCATTGACGGTCCATTTTTTAGTTTATAGGATCCGACTTCTAAAAAAGTGAATCTTGACAAATGTCAAACAAAATGATTGAACAAACCCAATTGAGATATGGAAATAAACATCCAAATTAGAACATATTTGGTGACGAACTATGGGGGAACCATAGTATTTAAACATCAAAATCATAATCAATTTGGTGATGAACTATGTGAGAGGAGTCAACTTGAAATTTTTCTTAGGTCCATGAGAAACCCCCTGAGGAATGCCAAGACATGATAATATGAAACAATGAAAGCTAAGAACATCCAACCATATATAAGAATTATGACTAGATCCATGATCATTTATCAAAATAGGATTCATGATCAATACATTTCACAGTAACTGAATGGATTAGTCTAAAGGATCCCAAAGCTCCTATGAATAGAGGTCATATTTGTGCAAATTCATAAATCAAATTCCCACGAGTGGTAAGGATATCAAGCATAAAAGATGTCAATATAATGGACAATCCATTGTGGACTAAATTTCTTGGATGTTTTCATCAAGGCCCTGACCCAGAGAAATTATATAACTTGATCCTTGTCTCCTAGAGATTCTCTTCATATCAAACCCATGTGGTGCTTCACAAACATGCACCTATATGTGATTCTTGATCGTGTTTAGAATAACATGTTATCTTTTTCTAACCAATCTCCCATAAAGACATAGCTCTGGTGAGGCATCTATCAAGTGGATGCCCCACTATGAAGATCAATATCTACCGCCAACCATCCTTTGGTCAATACAATTTTCACTAAACCTGTACCAAAGAGATATGGTGTGCACCACATGTGCACCCCTTTCCTATGATTTCTCCACTTAATAGAACATTTTTGGAATGCACCAGGAAGCCTCTTGAAGTATTGATATGCACCAAGAAGACACCTCTCTTTCCCGACATTAACTGGTTAAAGAAAACCTAATTAAATGAACACTAAAGACTTTAAAAGGTAGGCTAACCAATTAGCATGTTCCCTACCACCATCCAACTTCCTCATGACTTGTGTAAGGATCCTTTTAGACCCTAACCCTAGGATACCCCTTTGCCTCTATAATATAGCCCTTGGAAACCATTTAGAGAGGTTGAAAGGTTAGAAATCTAGAAATCTAACTATGACCCCAAGCTGTCACTTTTTGTTGTATCATTTTGCTATTTTCAACTTCCATGATTGTATTTCTTGCATGTAGCTAATGCAATATTGTATCTGGTTTATCCTGGATACTTGATGACTTTCCACACATTGAGCTTGTATCTCACACTCTACTAGAACAAATTTTCAAAATCATGTACCAATTAGAAAGGAGTTTTATAAACTACCTATCAAATGAAGTAGTTTGAGAAGGTACCTTAAGAAGTATAGTTTGATAGACACTTATTGGTTTATAATTCTTCCTCAAGTCACAGGAATGTAGGAATGCAAATGAGATAAATTTTTGTGTAAGTGACATTTATGATTTTAATAAAAGTGTAAAATTATTTATTTGCATCTGACATATAAACTAAAAAGGATTCCCACCACTTCTTTAACATCTAATCAACTACTATTAAGTGATATATACATGAGGGTAAAACTTACATGTCTCTGATGATATTCAAGAAAAGTCACCTTGTGAATATATCTAAACATAATATGTGCATGTCTAAATGTTTTCAAATAATTGCTTTGGTGTATGCATTGATTCTTTGAGGACATAATTCTATATAAACTTTTAGTTTAGGCGGTACCACTAGAATAAATCCAAAGATAAATCATCATACATAATATTCAAACAACTAACTAGTGAATGATGTATGAGAGAATGTGTCTGTAATGACCCCGCCTCTCAGTAACCCCTAATTAAGGGAGACTAAGAGGTCAAAGCCGTTATCCCAATTTTCCATATCAAAAGATGACAAATAATCAATAATAATTATAAAATTCTACCAAACTATATTAAAAGCTGGAATAAAATAAAACTTTGCATACCTTTTTAAAAACTTTGGATATCTAACTTCTATCCACAACTTCAATCTATTCTAACTAATCCTCCTTGCACTTTAATTCTTATTTTCATAATATGCCACTTTACTGTTTGTCCTTTTCAAACTTGTACCTAAAATGCCAACAAACAAAATATCAGTCAGCTTAAATGAATATGGCGGTATGTGGGGACAACCAAAATTTCACATATATGCCTAACAATCTAAATATCACAATCAAGTTAATTAACAATTCAATTTACACTTTCAATGTGACATTCTCCACCGCTTTTGCCCTAACCCGAGAATACCCCCCTTTAGGGTTTCTCTTTTGTCATTGACTTAAGACCACCTTCTCCATCCTAAGCTTGGTGCCTGGGGTCACCTCTCATGGTTCCCATTAGTCATGAAATATCATAAGTCCACCTTCTCTATCCTGAGCTTGGTTCCTGGGGTCACCTCTCATGGTTCCCATGGGTCTTCCCTCTTGGGCTTGACCTCATTGCATCTTACATCAGGGTGGCATGTAGGTGTGAGAATACACACTTATATCTTAATTTTGATAATCATATTGACTTTATGATTTTCATATATGAACATCCAAATAGACAGGTTGCATTCAATTCGATTAAACATCTGAGAAATCTCCATGAAACTAAAGTGGTTAACCATATATAACCACATACCAGATCCAGAGCATCTTGATGTCCAAGCAATAATGATAAAGAACAATCAAACAAGTAATCAACAATATCCTGAAATTAATGCATAACATCCAAGTGTTATAGTTTATCCAAAACACTCTCAAGATTGACTTGGATTCCACCTTAGGGTTTCTAGGCCGACCTTAGGGTTTTATTAGGGTTTTAGCCTCCGTAATGCATTTATCACGTTTAATGCTCTTTTAGTTCACAAACCCTAATTTCAACATCAAAAGCATACTTGAAAATCAATTAAGTTTATTATGTCTCTTTTACACTAGAACTACCATTTTTACCCGTTTAAGTTATGTCAAGGACATTAAACCCAATTATCTCCTTTAGTTCTTTCGAATTGACAACTCATATTTCATTATGGTCTAATTCACATATGAACTATATTTATCACGAATTCCACATTTATCCACTAGAAACCCCTAATGACCAAATTAAGGGTATTCATCCACAATTAGGAACTTTTATACTCAAAATAGCTTAGATTCATCATATCTTAGTTTTATTCATGGATTCAAACAATTAAAGCCATTAAGAGTCAAAATTACCAAGATTATGATTTCAAGGCCCATTAAAGCATATATATGTACATGGAACCCTAAATTAATCAAATTACACATAAAGATTATCCTTTTGGATATAATGTATCCTTTTTATAATCAATAGGATAACATCAACTTTAAGCATCCAAATCACCCTTCTCAATTCATTAATCATAATAGATTAGGGTTTCTTAATCATTAATGCACTAAAGTAGATAACTTCAACTACCTTTCGATTTACAAGAGGAATTAGTTTCTGAATATATTTTTAATGGATTCCTTGCATTTTTCTGAGAAAAATTCATATAATTTATGTATCCATCGGAGCTACCATTAATTAGATATGATTTTTGTAAGAATTACTTATTTGGACCAATGGAAGGCTGCCACGTCATCTTTCCCATGCAAAACTTAGCTTTGGTTGATCATAACTAAATTACCCTTTTGGCCTCACTTAAGTGACTGTCACTGCACAACGTGGAGGGGAAAAACCGCCCAACGGCCCTAGGTCGTCTTCAACCTCCAGACAACCGCAACGGCCGCCGATTGCAGCCCTTCATGGGGTTTCCCTCTCCTCCCTAAGCCACGAAACTTACCGCCAACCACCACCCTAGGTCTGCTGCCCACTTCCGCACATGGGACACCACTTGGTCACAGCCACCGCAGCCAATTTCACACTCATCAAGCCTACAACTTGCGGCCATCACTATAGCCAAATGGCTATTGCTGCGCATGATTTAGGACATGGCCACAATGGTTAAGCTGCACCCTGGCATCGTGGCGCATCATGCTTCCATCTCAACCCCTTCTTGGCTCCTTGTTGCTTCATGCTCACGTTGCTCCTTTTAGTTAGGGTTTATGGACGAAAATAAGGAAGAAGAAGGGAGAAGGATGCATGGGATCCTACAAGACTTGGCCAAGGTTCTACCTCTTATATAGGGGAGGGTAACAAAGCCCTAAGATGCCGATCCATGAGGTAACAAGTCCCTTTCCCAAAAGGACACAAATTTCCTTAATTAAGAAGTAATCTTATCTCTCTTAATTATCTTCTTAATAATCTATATCCTTTAGATATTAGAAATTTAAAAGTTATCTATTTCATCATCTTTGTTCTTAGCTTTTAATCCATTAGCCACAAAATCTTATTTTCCTAAAGAAAATAACATTTCTTTTGATAATATCAAAAGGTTATTAATTATGTAGAACATTTTTTCATATTTTGTATTATTTGCATTTTCTCTTTCTTCTTCTTTATTGGGACTCCTTGGACCCTAAGAAATACTAATATTTCGAAATTCCTTTTTAAGGATACTTATTATCCTTCTAGATGCATCTACATTCTTCATTTCTCATCATATTACTTATTTTCTTTATAAAGATATCTCTTTTCATAGATTTCTCTTTATCTTTTATTTTCTTTTTCCTCTTTTCCTATTTCTACCATTAGAAATCACATATAAACAAAATTTATTCAATTGTGGCCATTAATGCCACTTTCTAGAGATTTCCATGTATTTCTCATAAATACTTTGCTTAATATTCATTATATTGTATCTTTTCCTAATATTTGGACTTTTCTTCTTTTCTTCTCTTTTATATCCATTATTGGATTAATATAATAACAGGAACCATGAAATTTCTATCAAAAGGGAGATTTGCAAATAAATCCATCTTTTGAATCAAAGAATACAACCTTTTCAATTAAGTCCAAATTCATAAAATCATTACATTTCAATTATGAAAATACATGCAAAATCGAGGTTGTAACAGTGTCGCACCAAGATCTATCAAAATTGTGACACATGTTTTGTTCAAAATAAGCATTTTTTCCATGATAAACATGGGTGGATAACTCCTTGAAATGGTATCAATAAAAGAAACATGTTGGGGTCCTTTCCCTTCCACACTTTTGACTAGTACATCCAGTCGGCACTTCCATTTTAGATATATAAGATATTCAAGATCTCATTCCTCCATGTGGAGCATGTCGGTTAGCTATCTAATTTTGTATTGGTGAAATCTTGTCAATCTGTGTTGAAGCTTAAAAAATTCCATCTTAGTTTGTCCTTGTTTTTGATAGTAAAGGCATCCTTGGAATTCTATTATCTAAAAGTATCCAAAGTGCAATATGTCCCAAGTATTGCATGATGCTTATTCTTGTCTATATGGATCTATCACTAACAATAAAGAACCAAAGGGTCATGACAATGGTGTCCATCTGGCTAAAGGAGTCTACCTTTAGGGATAGATTAACATTGAACGTAGTAAGATGTGACTTCACTAGATCTAGGACCTCATATACCAAAGCATCCAAACATCTTCCAATCATAAAAAAGTAAGGCATGAAATATCAAATTTCTTTTTACCAAAAGACATTCAATACCACATTCCTTTCAACCCTTATAATGACTTATAGAATTACATGACTAATTAAATATCAAGCACCTTCAACAAATTTCCTAAGTTCTCTCTCATCTCTTATGTTGAACACTGACAAAAAAATTTAATATAAGAGCTCAAACTACCTCAAACCTTCTGCACTTGTTAGTGTCATTGGGAACAAGATGCATACAAAGGTGACCAGTTATGAAAGTATGCCTCATTTTCCCAAACAGTCATATTGTCTTTCTTAGTGCTCTCTTGTTGTCTTATCTTACTTCCAAGGAATGTGGGAGGAAAATGTTTCACGTGAATTTGATCCAAAAAAGCCTTCCACGTCATCATCATACTCTACTCTTGTCTTCAATTTTTTGCCGACTCCATAACTCCACATATCCAAAAAATATATAGATGGCTTGATTCGACTACATAGATTATTATAGCTCCAAAATGCAAAAGAACGTTTCCAACAACAGATGCAATAATTTTTTTCAAAACTTCTAATATGTTCGTATTAGACTATTGTTAGGAAATTTTACCCCTTCTCTTTCTGTTATCCTTTTCTGTGTTCAAGAAAATATGGTATATCATCTCATTTATTGCATCTTCTCTATCATCATCACCTAAATTCACCAGATGATCATCATCAATAACATGAATGAAATCGTGTTAACGACCACGTCCTCTTATTTCTTTTTCAATATTTATAACAACAACCATTGTTATGTAATTGAAGTTAAAAAATGTACATATCGATTCCTATTTGCCTCTTATTACCTGTGTATTTACCAATAGCGTGTTATCAAAGGAGGACACAACCAAACTCCCTTATCATGAAGTAGGCATGTGGTACATGGTGAGATTAACTAACCATTTATTTAATACTAACTGAAACTAGTCCAAACATTTTATTTTACAGTGAACTAAGATTATGGAAAAAAATTATGACATGAACCATACATAATGGGAAAAGAACACTTAACATTCGAGCTAAGTTCCTAAAAAACATCCGTCAGTAAGACTTACGTACGTCATCTAAAAAAATCACAAAACTTCTATTATCATCATAGTTAAAACCAAGGTTATAGGAGGAACAAGACACTATCTAAGCAAAAATACATATCATGTAACCACCTACACTCTCTAGATCAAGCTAGTAGCTAGTTTTTGGAATGTCAAACTATTTTGTACCTAAAAAGTATTTCAATAGAGTGTGATATGCTGCCTCAATATGTTGAATTCTCTAGCTACTAATGATTATCTAGATGATCATTTACTTACATTATAACATGTAAATTTTGATATAAGCAGATTATTTAGATGGTAGAATTAAATAAATAAGTAGGAGAAAATATCATGCAATATGACAGATTATTTAGATGGTAGAATTAAATAAATAATTGATGTACAATAATGAAGTATGAATCCATATTCTATGCCCTGAACTGTATCACAACATTTGAAATTATCACAGAAAGCTATGATCTCACTTTACACGACTTAGAGTAAACTTCTGACTCTAAGACATAACTTGCACACTATTTTTTTGCATTTGCCATAGTATATTTACTAACTGGACCTATAAACTAAAGTGGACCTATAAACTAAAGTGTTTCCCTAAAATTATGTACACTAGATGAGAGTCAAAAAAATTCACTTGTACTATCTACGTCAATGGTTCCAAAGGATCTCACTCACTTGCCTTATTATACTAACTATAACGTGGGTACCATTGAGAATTTGAGTTATTGTTGGATACTGAACTCTTTTAAAGAGATCATCTTCTTCGAGCTCGATCCCGCATACCATATATGTGTTCCGTTACATCATCCTAACTCTTTCATTCCATGTGTCTATATATTCCTACATGGTGCACACATCTTGTGATAAATTCTACAACATTTACAAGCATCTAGAATCCTTATTTTCATTATTGTTCATCAAAACTACATTTCATTTCTTATACATGTACTTATTTTATTCAATTTTACATCAATTTTATAATTTTAAACTGTATTGCAAGGACTCCACAATTTATAATATTTAATTATGATCACACATGAACTCTCTACCCAAAATCATATATTCAGAAAAAGCAAAAAATTCATTCCTTATGGGGTAAATTATTATACAATGGAATGTTGACCGAACTGATATATATACATTCCTTAATTTTCCATATTTATGATGGTTGAACCACTCCCAAGGTATAACCACATTGGTATCCTATCATGGAAGTGTAAACCCCTACCCCGTCTACCCACACACTGGAGGGGCATTTAAACTTACACAGTGGAATAACCTACTTCACAAAATACTTACATTCTAAGGGATAAAATTGGGGATTTGATCCCGAGTTCCATCATTGGGTAGCCCATTGATTTACCACAAAGCTACTACCTTGCTTGCATTCTCTCCTATTTCAAGTATCTAGGATTTTTTAGTAAATTTCATAAATGTTCACTCTCAAATAACCCTATTTGATCCAAAGTTTACTAATTTGATCAATCAAATGTTATAAATATTTGGGTTAAATAGAGTTAACATGATAGAACATGGGAAATTGTATTCCTCTCATTACAATGATTTTTTTTAGATCTTGGTTATATAAAGAAAGTACACCCATCTTAGATGTTTTATTGCTACTCATCGCGAGCCCGTATTTATAAAATGACTTTAACATAATGTGTGTGATACAATTATATTCTTCTCGTACTTATGTTAGACCTAAAATAGAAATAATGAGATTTTAAACTTATACATCTACTGATATAAAAAATTATATGTACTACTAATTGCATAATGGTAGAGAAAAAGAGAAGAAAGGAATGAAATTATTTTCCTCAGTTGAGAAAACAAGGGTGCTGCTATTCTTGAACATATTCGACATTGTTTTGATCACAAAATTGCTTCTAAGTGACCAAAGTTGCAAACTAGTGTTTGTTTAAGGTGTATAAAAATAAAATGGAATTAGGTTCCATATAGATTTGCATAAATAATATAATATAATATAAAAAAATATACGCTTAGATGTTTATTAAATCTCAATGAAAATATATGTAGTGGTTCGTTGATAAAAACATGTTGCTATCTAAAACGTCAGTTAGTCAGTTCATAAGTTGGTTGACTAATGGCCACTAGTGTCCTGACTAGACATTGTCTTGTGTCACTGTCCCTGCTAGGAGTATAAGGTCGACCTCTCTAGTTGGTTGAGTAGATGGCATTAGTCGGTCTGACTTATCTTTATTTGGCTGACTTCTTTGCTCATTTTTATTTTCTCAACTCCGTTATAAGGATTTGGTAAAACATTTTTAGTAGATAGTTCATATGATTATTACAGGCTATATGACTATGATCCTCTATAATAGTGGCCCTCATGAATGAAAGATAGATTTGGATTTGACAAACGACTTATGTAAGAGTCCCTCACAAACGTTGTCTTACTATGATCCCCAGTTATTGATTAGCCAATTGATTAGTCACACTAGTCAGCCAACAATGAAGTTATCCTAGATAAATTACTCATTGCATACTTAATCTAATTAGATCATCCAAAGTTTTAAACTCTTTTTCATATATTTTACTCTATACTTTTGGTTCATTAGTGATCCACATAAATTTCTACTATAAACATTTCTTTCTAACTAAAATTAGATATCCAAATCAATCATGACACTTGAATACATCATTCTTATAAAACACTTATATTAATTCCACTAGAAAGAGATATGAGAATATCATACATTTTTCTACATCTTTCAATTTCAAAAAAAATGAAAACAAATCTTTCATCGTGACCGTACATCTCAATATTTTATCAGTTGTTCAACATCACACATCTTTCATTATTAGAATGAATCATCTCCTATAACTTATCTAGACAACTATTTCATCAAAAATACTCCCTACAAATGTTTGTCATGGTATCATCGACAAAACGATGAACAGGCTTGCTTTGTGGAAAATCAAAAGGCCGATTCGATATGGTAAGGTTGCCCTAATAAATCTTTTCTTTATGGACATTCTGTCTAATTGTATTAGTTATGTTGTTCTTCCTTAAAAATTTAAGAATACCATTAATATATAGGATTACCATGGTGGTTGCCTAAAAGATACAATTAGACTATGTTATGTAAGCCTCATCATCTTAGTGAATGGGGATGCATTAATCTATGACTTTATACATATTGTATATGGGATTCATTTATTCTTCAATAGATAGATATCCTTGTAGTTGTCTTTGATCAATTCAAAACAAATGGTAGAAAACTAATCTTTGTCAGGGCCACAAAAACAAAAACAAAATTGTTCTTTTTCTTGGAATTACTTACAAAATCTGCTCCACTTTATTGACAACACCATCATAACTTGCCCTCAAGTTGATCAATTTATAGTTCTCTTAGTTTTTTCTAGAAAATTAATACAATACAAATAAAACATACACATCCCTACCAAAAAAAATCTATCTCATTTGATGGAGCATAAAAATTAGTTACATCTAATAAAAATAATGTCATGAAGCATTTTCCTGATTCATTGGGTTTAAAAGTGAACATTATACATGTGATTGCCAATCTCACTTGACCTTACAATTGGCCTGAAGTAAGATGGTCTTGGGGAGACACATGTAAGGCCCAAAAGGAAAATTATTTGATTATACATGATGGACTTAGTTCTCATTCTAGAAATATGTTTTGGCATATAAAGTGCTCCAAAATGGTATATACAGTTCTTTATTTTACATGATACAAAAAGCATTGGAGATAATAGACTTAAAAGGGTTGACATGGTCTTTTTATTTTACTTCTTTTTTGGAAACAATATGAAGATATTGAACATACTTTTTTAAATATATTTTTCCGCAAAGAATCTATTCTAGTTTTTATATTGATGATTTCGCTGTTGCCAAGTCTCATGATCGATTATCCATGCTCTTCATAGTTAAGGATTCTATTTATAACAAAATCTAGATTCTCTCTGGATCTCTAATTTCTGAATGTATTATTCCAAAGATCTAGATTGCTAGAAATTTTAGCTATTTTGAAAATAAATTCTTTCATCACAACAAATCATTTCTTATATATACTCCACCCAATCTTTTTGGTCGCATACTCTCAATAGTGAGGCAACCACTGCCCTCATGGATAAGTGAACTCCCAAAACCTTTCCATCATTTTAGATGCTGATGACAGGTTCTTGGAAGGCTTGATTTAGTTTCCTCGTTGAAGACTCTAATGAGATGTTGCATAATGCATTCATGGAACCATGATTGCTAACTTTCATTAATGGTTTCCATGGTTGACTTCTATTGGATGCACCTCTTGTGAAATGTTTTATGTGAATTAGTTGTGTGATATTTTTGCGGGATACCACTCATACAACATGATTTTGTGGGTTTTACTAAAGGGAAGCCCACCCCTCATGTCGTAAACATATTGTCTACTGATGTGGGCAATCTTATTTGCGTTCACAACCCCGTGTATGTTAAATTTTTTCTTCTATTCTTGTTTTTTTGCTTCATTTGAGTACATCACTTGTGTTCTCGTATGAATAAAGGTGATGATGTTCTATAATGGGCTATACAACTTTATTTTCTGGTCCTCAAGACCTTTTGATGATATAAATGGGTTCATAAAAAATATTATACATGGTTTGCGCATATTCTTGTACGATCCAATATCTCTTTTTAAACCTCATTAATGAATTATAGAAGAGACCTTCACAAATGACTTATGTAAGAATCCCTCACAAAAAATGGCATATTGTGATCCACTATCATAGATTAGCCAGTCAAATAGTAACACTTATCAGTCAATATTGAAGTTATCCAGGGTGAATTACTCAAATTGAATACTTAATCTAATTAGACCGTCTAAAGTTTTAAGCTACAATTTCATATATTTTACTTTATATATTTGGTTCATTAGTGATTTAAAAATATTTCTACTATAGACATTTCTTTATGACTAAAATTAGATATACAAATCCATAATTACCTTTGAATTTTATCATTCGTACAAAACACTTCTATTAATTTCTTAAAATAGACATTTAAGAATGTCAGGATTTTTTCAAAATCTTTCAGGTTAAAAAGAAATAAAAAATTCTTCCCTTATGGACATACATCTAGATATCTTAACACTTGTTCAGTATCACACATGTTTAAATATTAAAAAAATCATTTCTTATAACGTATCTAGGCCAATTATTTTACCGAAAAGATCCCAGAAATTGTTTGCCATGCTATTATCGACAAAATGATGAATAGGCCTACCTCATGGAAAATCAAAACCCTTAATATATATGGTCACCTTACCCTAGTAAATCAATTTCCTTATGTAGATTTTATGTTTCTAAATTAGTTTTCTTATTTTGCCATAAAACTTTGGGAATACCATTAAGAAATAGGATTAGCATGGTTGATGCCAAAAAGATCACTTAGACAAACAGAATATCTCATGTAAGCCTCATCACCTTGGTGAATGGGGACTCATGAATCATTGACTTCATTTATTACTCCATAGATAAACATCCTTGTAATTGTTGTTAATCTAATAAAAAGAAATATTAGAAACTAAACCTTGTTTTTTCCACACAAAAAAAATTGTTTTTTTTTTCTCTTGGTATTACCTACCAAAAGTGATAGATTTCATTGAAAGCACCATCATAACTCTTACCTTCAAGTTGGTTAATTTATGGTTTGGTGTTGGTGTTATTATTCTAGCAAACTATATGAATGCTGACAAAATATACGCATCCCGGCCAATATAAAATCTATCACATTGGATGGAGCATACAAATTACATGCATTTAATAAAACAACATCATGGAAGTTATGCTTGATTCTTGGGATTTAAAGTGGAAATTACGTATATGAGTATCCATCTCACTCGGACTTATAATTGATCTCAAGTAAGATGGTTTAGGGGAGATACGTGTAAGGCCAAGAAGGAATATTATTTGGTTATACTTCCTTGACTAACTTTTCAGTGTGGGAAATTGTTTTTGCATTAAATGCTCAACAAAGCTATACAGACTTCTTTATCTTATACGATACAAAAACATCTCATTGGAGAGAATAGACTTCAAGTGGTTCACATGCTCTTTTTGTATGTCTGCTTTGTCGAGAACAATATGATGATATACAACATACTTTATTCAACTTATTTTTTTCACAAAAGATCTACTTTAATTTTTGTGTTGACGACTCCTCTCATGTCAAGTATCATGACCCATTATCAATATTCTTCACAATAATGAATCAGAAATCTATCTGGAGCTCTATTTCTGCATGTATTATTAAAAACTTGATTGTAACAAACTGTAATAATTTTGAAAACAAAATCAATCTTCTCAACAAATCATTTTTTATATCTATTCTACCCATTCTTTTTGGTCTCATACTCTCAACAGGTGACGCCTCTGCCGCCCCCAATGACAAGTCAACTCCCAAAACCTTCGCCATCCTTTTGGATGTTGTCATGTTGATGACTAGTTCCTGGATGCCTTGATCAACTTCCTCGTTGAGGACTCTAAAGAGTTGTTGCGTGATGCCATCATGGCTCCATGGTCACTGACGTCCATCAATGGCATCGACTGTTAACATCTTTTCGACGCACCAGTTCTGAGATGTTTTATGGGTATTAGTCGTGTGATATTTTGGGGGGTTACTAATCATGTGACATGTTTTTTGTGAGTTTGTACTAAAGGGAAACTCACCCCTCATGTTTGTAAACATCTTTAAATGAAGTGGGTTATCTTATTTGGGTTCCAACCCCTTGTATGTTATTTTTCTGATTTTTTGTTTTGTCTGTTTTTTGTTTCGTTTGAATACACCCCTCGTGTTCTCATATGAATAAAGGGATGATGCTCTTTAATGGACTATGAAGCATCATTTTTTGTTTCTTTAGACTTTGTAGTGATATAGATCTGTTCACACAAAAAATATGCTACAAGGTTTGCACATATTTCTGTACAATCCAATTATTGATTTTTAATTTCAACGACAGTGAAGTAATTTTCAAAGAGTCAACGGTTCATATTTTCTCTAATTGTTTAGTTCTGTGAAATCGTATTGCTGATTCAAGATATTGATGATAATGGAGAAAACTTCCAAGATCCACCGCGTCATAGTATGTCTAAATGATTAAACTAAGCAAAAAGAAAATTGGAGTAGTTGGCAGTCGCCTTCTCCGTCGCCATACAACTGACTGGTTCAGAGCCTGCTAAGAACCTAGCCGCTATCATGGTGATTGCCGCGTGAACCAAAACGCCTCGTAGAGTCCTTATACTCGTTCACTTTTAATTGGGAAAACTCCAACTCGTTTCCTCTTGTATAAAATGTACACTGATCATTTGCCGAATTGATGTGTTAGATTACGGATCTCCTTTATTAACCGCGTATGATATAAATTACTGTTTGAAAAAGTTTCCATGGTTAACTCCACGTCACTTCATACTCGAGTCACTCCAGGAATTACTATCTCCTTTTTTATTAAATAGTTTCTGCCCCTTTGGACAGCACACCTACAACTACAACCTGTGAGACTTAGGTCTAAAGTCTCCCAGCTACATACTTAATTGCTTATTCCAAGAGACAATTCTCATCTCAATCAAAATAAAGAATAGACTGATTTCTCCCAAAACGGTACTTCGAATTAAATATTCTAATATAATAAAAAAGAATTCCTTAGTCTATATCTTAACTCTAAAAAGATCCGTACGCATTTGATAGGAGAGCATCGAAAGCTAATATTTTTTTTTTCATAATTTCTAATATATATGAATCAGATATAAATAACTTCATTAAAAGGAGTAATGTTTAAGATGTATCGTGTAGCATTAGTAGGCGAATTACAATTTCTTGCGATACACAACTTCGGTGCCGACCTAAAGTTAACCCGGCCCTCTGCTAAGAAACTCGTCTTCTTCATTAAAGCACGAACACGACTATCATGAGGAGGAGAAAACATTGTATTTGGCCGATGTTGTTTGACCTGTTTCCTAGTTTTGTAATGTTTATTTGGGTATGTGGGACCAGTGATCTCAAAGCAATTGATATTTCCTTGAATTTATATTTCAAATGGAGAAAGCTGATAAATTGTACTCTTATCCACTTGAATGCAAGGCGGCTCACATGGACATTAATTCACAAGTCAATGAGATTTTTATAGATTATTTCTTGCAAATTGCAAATAATGATTAAATGTAAGCTTATACCTGATGATCAGGTTTCCATTCAGTTTCCTGCCCCTATAGGATCCTTCCAATGCTTTCACATTACCAAAAAATTTACAGTCCTTCCATTCAGATTAGAGGACACGAGGAGGAAAGCCTAGAAGACCAGATGAAGGCGGGGAGAGGGGAAAATAGGAAGAGGCGAGAATCCAACGAGAGCATAGAAAGGGAGCACGAGGTTTTGTGTTTCATTCAAACTGAATGTCCGCTGTACCCGTCGCATATATACATTTCCCTGCTCGTGGGCATTACAAGAGTTGGGCCGCACGTTGACGCTGAGAATACATATTGTGCTATATATTAACTAGCAAGGTAGAAATGTAAAATGACCAAGTGATTAATCACCCTATACCCCCTCTTACCACAAACTGGTGATGGATTGCAGGACTCCTAGTTTGGCACGAAGATTCCGAAAGATTGGCTTGGGTAATGTTTTAGTGGACACATTTGTAGGGTGCTCTTTGGTGGATATGTGAGTAGTGATGATATATGCTAATTCCACTTCATCTTGGATTGAATGGTAATCAATTTCCACATGTTTAGTTTGCGAATGGAAGACATGATTAGTTGTAATTGATAGGCAATACGATTATCACATTATAGCACATATGGACTTGGCAATTGTATATGAAGATCCCAAAGCAGAATTGAAATCCATGTAACTTCAGCTGCAGTGATTATGTATATTATTCAAGTCAGAGTTAGAATGTGTGGGGTTTCTAAAGTGAACATTTTGCTTAGTAATAGTGTTTACAGAACAAGATATATCCGGAAGTCCAATGTCAACTAAGATTCGAAAAGGTTAGTGTGAACCTCAGTATTGACTTCCTTACTAGAGAGTTATCTGCATCAGAATCATTTATAAAATTAAAGAAAACTCCAATATCTCCAAGTGAAACAATACTTGGAATATATACTTTGAAAGGGAATATTTCTCGTTGAAGATTACATGTCTTGAGAAGTAAATCTTGTTAGTTGAAATATGTAGAGATATGCATCATTTGTATCTTCCATTGTATCCCAAGAACATGTAAGGCAAGGATCATGGTTCAGGCATGTGGTTGTTATAATCACACAAGAATGGAAGGCATAAGCAACCAAAAGACCTGAGCATGTCATAGTTTGATTCATTATTCAAAAATTTTCTTACAAGAGACACAACAATTTGAGCTTTAGAAGGTAACCAATTTATGATATAGGTTGCAGAAGAAACATCTCTACCCAGTAATGTCTAGGAACATTTGAATCAAACATCATAGCTACACCAAATTCCACTATATGTCTATGCTTCTTTTAAAAAAACAACCTATTCATGAATATAAGAACAAGCAAGTTTACTAGCAATACCATCAGTGAGCATAAATTCTTATTGTTCACAAATTCCTCACCAAAGTTGGTGATTAAGGTTGCAATTCGACTTTGAAGTAATTTTCAATCAATTGATGTAGAAAGACAAAATATGAATAATATTCAGATTTCTATTTCAAAGGAAAGAACCAGGAATAGTCGGTACATTCATACACAATCCTTGTTTCAAATCATTGGATATTTTCCACATGGTTCACAATAGATCTTTGCAAAGGGTACATTGCATTTTTCATGCTTATTTTCAAATGGTACTCTATGACTTTCTCCCCAAAAAAACTTGTTAGAAATCTAAACTTTTATTTGAAGAATCTATCAACTGATTTTTCTGCATGAATTTCTATATCTCATGATTGACCTAGCCTTATGTTCCATGTAGTTGATAATACTCTTAGTCCACCAATGATCTACAATCCTTGAGGGTAGGATCAACTTATTGTGTACATCCATGCTTTAAGCTTCCCCAGGGATAAGATTTTGTGCTTCTATATATTTTTTATTTCAAAGATGTCTTTGAAATATAAGAACTAATAGGGGAAGATATTAGTCAACTTATATATAGATGGTAAGGATCTCTTCATATTAGGAACTACTAGAACTTTTCATGTATATTTGGAGAAGAGACTAAAATATACATTTTCTTGATCTGTGGAATAGATAGTAAATTTCCATCACCTATCATAATCACATCCTAGATAAGATATGACATTTTGCAAGATACATGTGTTTTGTTCTATGTCATTCATAGAACCATAATCAACTTGCCACTCAGTAGAAGTAAACTTCTCAAAATATATTAGTGATATGCATAGCATCTAATGTGCTTGCTTATTCTATGACATTGTCATTTGTGAGAATTTTTAGAATTTGTTGACTCTAAAAGTTGTTGTCAAACTTATGCCAACACTTTATTGATTCATGTCCCCTCTTTCCACATATTTGAAGAAAGACCATCCAAGACCTTTGGTTATAGTTTCCAGCATGTTGGATGCATGGGTTGAAACCTCATCCATGAGAAGTATAACATTAATCAGGTCTATTGTCAAGAAGAGCAACATTCTAATTAAACTGCTATATTTTAGGATATGAGAGTATGTAGGGAACTCATCCTCCATTTCTTCCTCCTATATTTCCTCCATAACATGATCTCTATTTTTTTAAGGATATATTAGTTCTAGGGAATTATTCCACTACTAACTAAAGCTTATAAAGGTCTTTTAGGATAGACACTCACTCATCAATAGTAGGCAAGGGTGGTCTCATCACAACAATAGAAAAGGTTTTGAAATCATTAACTAAACCACTGAGAAGGAAGTACACCTTGTCATCACCAGGAATAGATTTACCAAAGTAGTGAAGTTGATCTCAAGTCTACTTGGACTCTTTCAATTACATAGTGATTGATTTGTTCCCTTTCTGGTTTTTTTGAAGGCATGTCATCAACTCAATGTTCCTAGATTGTGTTGATTTGCAAAAATTATTTGCTAGTTCCTTCCATATCTGAGAAGAGGTAGTAAGGCCATCCAGGACTCCTAAGATTTCCTTTGTGAGAGTACCATGTTCCATCCTTTCACCAAACTATCTATCATTTTCCATGAAGAATAGTTAGTTTTAAAGTTCACATTACTTTCCTCATCCACCAATACTTCTCTGGTTGTTTTTTTTGTGCCATCAATGAACAACTCATGTGAATTACCCTCAAACATGGATCTAACTTGAACTTCCCAATAGAGATATTTGAGTTGTCCAAATTTATATATACAAAGTTTAAGGCATTGAGTCATGTAGGGTATATGCACTTCGTTCTTTCAATTTTGGTAGGTTGTTTCTCTTTAGTAACAACTGATGATGTATAGATCAACAAAGCAATAGTGGTTTCCATGAGAAGAAGGATCAAATCCTTGATATCAATTAAGATCAAAGGAGACAATGAGGAAACCCTAGAAGACCAGATGAAGGAAATTAGAGTAAGAAACACAAAGAGGTGAGAAACCAACAAGAGAGGAGAAAGGAGACGTGAGGTATGTATTTCATTCAAAATGAATATCTACTCTTATTCTCACACGTGACATTGTTGGGTTTTAGGGGAGGCAGAGAAGGCAGCGGAAACAAAAATTTTCTCCCCAAACCCAGCACGAGGAAACACGTCAACGTCTATATAATAGGAAAGGATGGTTTGTGGAATCATACCTTGTCCCAAGGCTTGCTTGGCGATAATACCTCGCGCTATGCGCGGTCTTCAACTCCGGTCTTGGACAGCGTCTGTGCAGCTCCTAGTCGCACCGGGACTGACGACTCCTCCTACCGGACAGTCGGATGATAGTTGTCCTCCTAAGTGGCAGAAACCTCCCGCCTCTGAAGTAGTCCACACGAACCACCTGGAACTCCACTCTCCTTGTCCCACAAGGAAGTGGAAGGAGTCACACCCTCCTGTTGACGTACTAGTCGCCAACACACTCTCCTGCCTCCAGTTGCAACTGCAGTTGTCCTTCCCTTGCTGCACCTCCCTTTGCGGGAAGAACTTGCTCGGGCTCTCTCTCGGTTACCAAAACCAGAGAGAACGACAACTTTGCAGAGAAACTGGTTGCACTGAGTTGTCCTTTGAGAAGCCCCCAATACCCCTATATATAGGAGGGTTATGGGACAGGGTTCTCTATCCCGGGCAATGCGGGACTAAAAGTAGGAGTAGAAGGGTTCGAGATTTTCCACAAAAGTAACTAACTCGCAACCTGAACCGGTCGGTTGGAACACCAACCGATTGGTTGGGACCAATGAGCCGATCGGTTCACTTCTGAACCAGTCGGTTCGTGGTCCTGATCAGTTCCCGATTGACTTTCCTTCTTTTGTTTCTAATTGGTATCGAATACCAATCCTTGTTCCAATCAAATTGGGAAAGTGAAACGCAAGGAAAATTCTCACCGACCTAACTTTCCCAACTTGCTCGGTTGCACCAGTTGAACCGATCGGTTCAACACTTGAACCGCTCGTTTCACTCTGTACATGAGCTGATCGGTTCAACACTTGAGCTGACCGGTTCAGCAACCTCAGCCGACCGGTTCAATCCTTGAACCGATCAGTTGGGAGTGCAGGTTGTGCAGAATCAGTCAATTGCGATTTCAATCAATTCGATACTCTAATCAACATGTCAAACACCTTGAACAGTATGATATTGAGCTATCAATCAATTGAGTGTTTAATTGAACTACTAAACTCCTTTAGTAATCAATCTAAACATTTCTTGTGCACAAAACTCCTCTTCCAGGTTAAATCCTATGTGTGTGACCCTGCAGGTCCATTTCACATTGGCAGTGAAAGTCCATAACACTTATGACTTCACAAGCAAAGAGTGGTGCCTAGTCACACATCAGTGCTACCCAAGTGAAAGTAGAAAGTTGGAGAACAACTTTCAATCCTACAATCCGTGAATGGTGTTACAGTGAATGTATAATTCCTTTGTCACTGATATCCTGAATGAACTCAAGGCATGGAACAGTCATCCTGTCAACGTTCATTCAATTTCTTGATCTCAGAGTAGATTGAACGAGATATGTATGACATCAATATCACATACTGATTCACACATGTGTGCGCACGCCTATATCAATCCTACTCATCAAGTGGCCTTGGATATCAAACTCCCTCAGGAGGGAAAAATCCCATATCTATCACTCACCCCTCAAAAGCCCCATGTGTCAAAGCCACCCAATCATCACCTTTATAACAACCCATGTTTCAGGACTGCATTTAATGATGTCAAAGTGTGCCCAACGACATGTGTTGAGTGTAGTGATTTCAGGTCAAAGAATCACACTCACCACCATCACTGTGAGTACTGACTGTGACTACCATGTCATGGTTCCATGTGTCAAACTCACAGTGGGTCTGTCCGGTACACTTGTTCTCTAACAAGTACCTATGTGTTTGGTTTGATATCTCTATATCATGACTAATGAGATTCTGTCATCAACCAACACCACAATCTAGTCTTGTGTGTCATTGTTTTCTATCTACCTTCCACAACGACATCCGACTAGGGACATAACAAGAATGTACAAACTCTTAGCATCTGTATGATCTCATCGTTCAGGTCCTCAACCTGAAAGCATACGTCATTGAGTACTATCATTATCTAGACATTCAATCTGTTCTATCACTATCTCATATGACTGAACCAGAAAGAATTGGAAGCTTGCCTTTGATGTTTATCAAATCAATCTTAATGTATCCCACCAATCATCCCATGATTGGCTCTCAGGGCATACATACCAACAGACTCCCACTTGCACTGTGAGCCAATCACCCTTGAATCATATTCATAGTGATCCTCAAACATGTCCCACGTGTTACTGTGCTCTTAGTGCAAACATAGTGAGTAATGGCAACACCTTGCCAAAGTCATTATAAATTGCATGTCTCTCATCTCTTCGTTGTACGTCACACGTATGAGATGGAGTTGTCGTAATATGCGATCTAGTATTCCTTGCTAACCTTTTGCCACATTGCATGATCAAGGATTCTAGACTTGTCATCAATGAGCGGAATGTCTTATAAGTTCATCTCATGAACTTCCAGATCCATATAGTATCTATTGCTGTTCTCTAACGCATAGATACTCGGCATTTCCTTTTAAATGGTTTTATTGGAACATTTCCAATTATCAACAAACTTTCACTTTTCGACATGCTATGTATATTTTGCGATTAATTTTTTGTCCTTTCAGAAGTTCGCATCAATGTAACTTTTTACATCGAACTCTTCCTTATCTCCATAGAACTAGTACTTCACAAGTACTTATCAAGTTCTCATGGTATTCCAGTAACCCTTACTGGAAGTAGACAGACATCCACTCATCATGTCCCACATACGAGTTAACAGGATGAGAACATCAAATTGTCATGTCATACATACAAGATGATGAATGCATTTTGTTCTTGCCATGTCCATACATGCAAGGCAATGGGATGATTACATACATGATAGATCCATATCTATTCTTAGTGTTCCCATTCTTCATAAGAATTGGACACTTGGCCTTGGGATACTAACTCCATGTAGCATGGACAAGTTTTCTCCCACTGAAACTGTGCATACTGAACACTTCAGTACAGATTGCCAATGTATGCTCTCTCTTTTCAGGTCAAGAGGTTTTTCAAGAACTATCTCTATATATCTCTATTCCTATCACATAGGAAACATCTCTATCTTCCTTAAAGATAATTTCCACTTTTGGATTTCCATTCTAGAACATTTCCATTTCACATCAACATGTGGAATGTGAACACGCTCCCACTAAATCACAAATCCCTTCTTTATCTTTGACATATCAGTCAAACCCTTTGACTATATCATCAAAGTAAAGATCCAGTTCCGAGTTGCTTGTACTCAATCAATCACATTGATTGGTCCATTGTAACTTATAGACTTTATTTTGCATTAGTGGATTCATAAACCTTATAGGTTGTGTCACATACACATCCTTGTTTTATTCCTCATAGGAATGCGGTTTTAGTATCCATATGCCAAATGTCTCAGTCATTAAGTTGCAATCAACAAGCATCATCCTTCTCAAATGTTATCCATGTGTCTTAACATTTAAGACTCATTTGCACTTATGGATTTCATCCAATGAGTGCTACCATCAACGTCACACCTTATGGTTGACATGGATGTCATTTAGGATGTAATGGTCATAAACCATAACTCAAAATTTGGTTCCTCATATTTATATAGATAGTTGACTCATCACATGAACAACTCATCACATAGATAATTGAGGTGTATCTGTCAAGGATATAAGAACTCACAACTCCTTGTGATTCTCAATGTCCTTTATTAGTGTGGGGTATTCATTTATTAAGAAGAATTTAGTTATTTGATAATCATTCTCTAACTCCTTAGAGTATGATTCCTTCTTGATTTAGACATCACCATGTCGTAATCATGAGTTCACTATGATACACTATCATAATCACTCATAAGGATCTCAAACATTTGGTCCAAGTAATTCATTCATTGATCTCATCAAGAATTAACACTTTACCAAATTTGTACTTCATCTATGATAATCTTGAACACTTCAAGATATTCATATTGGTATTTCTCTAAACACATTTTGAAGTATTAGCATTTACTCCATCAGGTATGTAAATACATCACATGTATTATACCTAATAGGACAATCATTCTCCCACTACCATTAGTGAAGATTGATTAATCATGTACAAGAGATTCATGTCTCTTACTGGTTCTCTAACCAAAAGAGTCTAGATTTATCTATCATATGGAAACTAGAAATGAATTTCTCATGATTGATGCTAATTTTATTGTTTGAGTTATCAATAACTTTAGGTATCATTTTATCTTATACATACAATGTATTACAAGATAAACAAGGCATTGCCACAAAGATCATATCTTTAAGATTGAAACATCAACTTTATTAATTGCCATCATTGTCATACAATATGCAAAAATAAAGTGTTTCTATCTATTGGCAATATATGAAATAACAGTTCTCAACTCTATTTCGTGCCCTTTAGGCTGAAATAAACTGAAAGATACTCCTATCTATGGCAGAAACACTTGCTCCAATGATGGGTACTTCTTTCTTGGTCCTTTCAAAAAGGCCATCACTTCTTTGTGGATATTGCATATCATATATGACATATCCATATCTTGGTATCATATACCTCAGATAAAGAAGCGGTTCATTTCATGATACCTTAGGTGGAGATCTCCATCCCCTCCTTCATCTTCTTTTGTTCTTCCAGATATAGAGGGAAATCCCTCATACACCCTTTCCCCATGTGCCTTGAGGTTGAAGACGGCTTGGGCTGCTGGCTAGCATTAGAACACTTCTTTGCTTTGCCCTTGCCCTTGCCCTTAAGACTTACCTTTTCTTTGATCACATCAAAGATTATGGTTTGTCTTTCTTCATCTTTGCCTCTACTGTCCTCAACATGTCCAACAACTTTGTCAACATTTGTCAAAGTTGTCCATGTCATAGTTCATCATGAACTGTATGATTCTTGCAACATTTGTAGTATCATACCAATAACCAACTCTTGGCTCAGAGGGAATCCATCTTAGTCAGGTTTTCCACATTCCCAATCACATTGAGTGTGTGAATACCTTACTGGATCTCCTTCTATCATGACACACTAGGACAGTGTCTTGGAGACATCACATGTCTCATGTTGTCTCTGCAACTCATAGTTCAGAGAACACAATATCAAGCACTCCTCATCAATGTCATCCTCGGTATACTTCCATAAGCATACTTTCAGCCATTGATGTGGTGGGATCGAGTTCATCTGGTTCTGGTATAACTAGGACTTAGAGCTTTCGCTCTTTGAGAACACTTCTCTTCATCCTAACCAGTCGTGGAATTATTCCCATTTAATTTTTTGGTCTCAAAGACCGATCGCAAATAAAGTGATTTGTTGATTAACCATTTATTTTAATAAAAGGAAATATATGCAATTTTAGTCCAAAACTCTTTTGACTTGTTTGATTGATTTGAAAAGTTGACGATAAAATTAGGCCTTTAATTAATTATCGCTCCCACTATTTTACTTCAAATTGATAGCCCTCACCATCAATTCGGAAGATTGCAGCGTACAACCTTCTAGTGGGCAAGATCTTGAAATCCTCTAAGTCATGGACCAGCTAGGGTTGTCACCCACAACATAGATCTCTCAGGTAGGCAACTCTTGCTAATTTCATCATATGCAACTCTTGATAAAATGTCATATGCAACTCCTTGCCATGAACATATCCATGCCTCAAGATACTAGATCCCATCTAGATCACCTTGTTAAGTCTGACCCAAAGCAAACACGATGAACATGCACCCTGCTAGGGCAGACCCACACATTCATCCTTCATGCTTCCATGAGATAGACGGTGCACCACGCTAGGGTATGCCCACACTTGGTCGATCAAGCTTTTCACGTGTGTCGCATTTGGAAGGCATCTAAAACTTAATATTTTAATGAGGGATTTGGTTTTATATACATATACATATCCAATCACCACAATACATAGTACGTATCATATACATGCTATATCCCACATAAAACATGCACAAATGATAAAAAGTGATGATTATGGCCATCCTAATGTGATTCCTCGAGCTAAGAGGAATCACAGTCATCTAGGTCTACATAATATGCAACCTGTATAAGATGAATTTTGTGCCTTGCCATCCGAGTTGATCAACTCATCTCATGAATGATCTGCTCTCTCTGGCCGGTCGTCTGGGTGCCACCAACCGATCGGTTGGCTCCTCCAACCGATAGGTTCTCCTGGTCGTCGTGCATCTCTCCATGGCCTCCACCCGCTCGTCTCGCTCCTCGAACTGGTCATCAACCGATCAGTTCACTCCTTGAACCGACCGTCTGGAACGTCAACCGATCGGTTCACGCCTTGAACCGATCGTTTCAGCTATCGTCTTGATGTCCGCCGGTCTTCGACATAACAAGAAATAAAATCTATCCTAATATTACATTGCTTAAAAAAGGAAACCCCGAGTTACATTCGGGGGAAGAAAAGGTAGGAAAGAATCTCAAATTATTTCAAGTTACATCAGGAATAGGAGAAGGAAGATCAGTGCGCAGACCGAGATGCGAGCAACCACAAACAACCACACACAGATAGGGGTTTATAGGCCATAATCATGCTACACACATCCACCACAAAACTCGTTTAAGGGTGATGTGTATCGAGTGCATTAATAATACATATCATATATGTAAATTGGGATTTGTGGATTTCAGATTGGACATGCATAAAGCCAATATTATTCGCATCGTATGCAATAAATAAAGGCGACAAACCAAAATCTATCACATATCAATATTCCTAAAATATAGAGCAGTTGACGTGGCTCTGATACCACTGTTGGGTTTTAGGGGAGGCAGAGAAGGCAGCGGAAACAAAAATTTTCTCCCCAAACCCAGCACGAGGAAACGCGTCAACGTCTATATAATAGGAAAGGATGGTTTGTGGAATCATACCTTGTCCCGAGGCTTTCTTGGCGACAATACCTCACGCTATGCGCGGTCTTCAACTCCGATCTTGGCCGGCGTCTGTGCAGCTCCTGGTCGCACAGGGACTGACTCCTCCTCCTCCTATCGGACTGTCGGATGACAGTTGTCCTCCTAAGCGGCAGAAACCTCCCGCCTCTAAAGTAGTCCACACGGACCACCTGGAACTCCACTCTCCTTGTCCCACAAGGAAGTGGAAGGAGTCGCACCCTCCTGTTGACGTACTAGTCACCAACACACTCTCCCGCCTCTAGTTGCAACGGCAGTTGTGTTGCCCTTGCTGTACCTCTTTTTGCGGGAAGCACTTGCTCAGGCTCTCTCTCGGTTACCAAAACCAGAGAGAATGACAACTTTGCAGAGCAACTGGTTGCACTGAGTTGTCCTTTGAGAAGCCCCCAATACCCCTATATATATAGGAGGGTCATGGGACATGGTTCTCTATCCCGGGCAATTCGGGACTAAAAGCAGAAGTAGAAGGGTTCAAGATTTTCCACAAAAGCAACTAACTCACAACCTGAACCAATCAGTACACAAGTGAACCGGTCGGTTGGGGACCTAAACCGGTCGGTTGGAACACCAACCGATCGGTTGGAACCCATGAGATGATCGGTTCACTTCTGAACTGGTCGGTTCGTGGTCCTGATCAGTTCCCGATTGACTTTCCTTCTTTTGTTTCTAATTGGTATCGAATACCAATCCTTGTTCCAATCAAATTGGGCAAGTGAAATGCAAGGAAAATTCTCACCGACCTGACTTTCCCAACTTGCTCGGTTGCACCAGTTGAACCGATCAGTTCAACACTTGAACCGCTCATTTCACTCTGTACATGAGCCGATCGGTTCAACACTTGAGCCGACCGGTTCAGCAACCTCAGCCGACCGGTTCAACCCTTGAACCGATCGGTTGGGAGTGCAGGTTGTGCAGAATCAGTCAATTGCAATTTCAATCAATCCGATACTCCAATCAACATGTCCAACACCTTGAACAGTATGATATTGAGCTATCAATCAATTGAGTGTTTAATTGAACTACTAAACTCCTTTAGTAATCAATCTAAACGTTGCTTGTGCACAAAACTCCTCTTCCAGGTTAAATCCTCTGTGTGTGACCCTACAGGTCCATTTCACGTTGGCAGTGAAAGTCCATAACACTTATGACTTCACAAGCAAAGAGCGGTGCCTAGTCACACATCAATGCTACCCAAGTGAAAGTAGAAAGTTGGAGAACAACTTTCAATCCTACAATCCGTGAATGGTGTTACAATGAATGTATTATTCCTTTGTCACTGATATCCCGAATGAACTCAAGGCATGGAACAGTCATCCTGTCAACGTTTATTCACTTTCTTGATCTCAGAGTAGATTGAACGAGATATGTATGACATCAATATCACATACTGATTCACACATGCGTGCGCATGCCTATCTCAATCCTACTCATCAAGTGGCCTTGGATATCAAACTCCCTCAGGAGGGACAAATCCCATATCTATCACTCACCCCTCAAAAGCCCCATGTGTCAAAGCCACCCAATCATCACCTTTATAACAACCCATGTTTCAGGACTGTGTTTAATTATGTCAAAGTGTGCCCAACGACATGTGTTGAGTGTAGTGATTTCAGGTCAAAGAATCACACTCACCACCATCACTGGGAGTACTGACTGTGACTACCATGTCATGGTTCCATGTGTCAAACTCACGGTGGGTCTGTCCGGTACACTTGTTCTCTAACAAGTACCTATGTGTTTGGTTTGATATCTCTATATCATGACTAATGAGATTCTGTCATCAACCAACACCACAATTTAGTCTTGTGTGTCATTTTTGTCTATCTACCTTCCACAATGACATCCGACTAGGGACATAACAAGAATGTACAAACTCTTAGCATCCGTATGATCTCATCGTTCAGGTCCTCAACCTGAAAGCATACGTCATTGAGTACTGTCATTCTCTAGACATTCAATCTGTTCTATCACTATCTCATATGACTGAACCAGAAAGAATTGGAAGCTTGCCTTTGATGTTTATCAAATCAATCTTAATGTATCCCACCAATCATCCCATGATTGGCTCTCAGGGCATACATACCAATAGACATGGTGTACATTGTCCAACCCGAGGTACTTGAAAGTGTGATGCCCCCGCGCCACACAAAGTGAGCTTACTCAAAACTAAAAGTGAAAACAAAACTAACTACTTGGATTACCATAAAACACAAGAAATTAAAATCAATTTTGCAAGAGCACCACAAGCTAAAAACCTTCACACATAAGTCCTTAACAGGACACCTACATAACATGTCATATATCACAAGGTTCTTACAGCATAGTTCTCAAACATTCTAATCATCAACCTATTATAGAGGACATGTTTCACATATATATACATGTACAAATACCAAGACTATGCAAAAAAGGCACGCAAGCCTAAAACCTGATATCAGTAACATCTCCACAGAACACATCGAAGGCACCCCTAAGACCTGAGTGTACAGGGATGACTCTAGGACTCTACACCAAAAGACTAGCAGCACTTCCCACATGATCAACTACTACTACTCATGTTGCTTCTCTTCCTCAGTTGGACGATCACCACCTCATCGTGCATGACCACCTAAAAGATGTGGAAATCCACAGGGTGAGACCAAATGCCCCAGACAGAGATATAACTATCCACCAACAACTATTCAAGTACAGATAAATAGAAGAACATAGGTAACATAATTACTAACAGAGGAGATCTGATAAATTATATGTATCCAACAGATTAAGTAGGTTAAGAAATACTATGAGATTATCACTGGGCAGTAGAACAATTAATATTCTAAGAAGGAATATGGGGAACATGTACATCATTTATCAATTAAACTGTACAAAAGCAAGGCAAGGCTTCAACCAATATTATCAGCATTTGTCCCTATGAAATTACAGTACATGGTTTTATTATATATATTATTATTCCCTAAGGAGATGAGGTATACCACTCATACTCCAACTGACCACTCCTAAGTTGGCATTAGTGCCATATAAGGTCAATGGAATATCTAGAATCAACAACCTCTCCACACCTCCTGGTCAGCACGAGAGAAATACCACAGTTAGACCTGTCAAATGGGTGGGTGGGTTGGGTTTGGGTTGGGTCATTGCGAGTTTGGGTTTTGTGGGTGCGGCTTAAAAAGACTCAATGTTAAACGGGTGGAGAAGCATCATACCCAAACCCGACCCAGTGGGTTGCGGGTCGCTCGCGGGTGCCCATATAATATGTGCACGGTGATAAGATATTGCTAAATTCTGCTCTACAACAAAAGGTAGAATGATTTATTAATAGCTTTTAGTGTCAACATAGCAAAATGAGGGAAACCTTCACTACCTTTTTTGTCAAACACAAAGTAATATCTATCTTGATGGTTTTAAATAATTTATAAGAGACAAAAGGCAAACAATCATTTCTTCAACGTAAAATTAGAAGAAAAAAAAACAATATACATGTTACAAATAGCATATTATATCACCATAAAAACACTATTTGTTTATCTTATGTAAAAAAATCTTGATATATCATGTTCTTATGATTGTCCACTGCATAAAGTGAACAAAAAGAGTATATAATTGGTATTATTGAATATAAAATATGCATTACTATATGTTAATTATCATAAATAACAATACAGAAGATAACTATTTTGTTTCCATTAGTATAAATAATTAACAAAGGATATCAATCAACAAAGTTAGACATAAACTCTTAATATTGTATGCATTACACATCATCAATATAGTTGCTTTATAAATGTATGAGTGTGGCATGTCTTAAGAGTCGTATAGGTATTCTATTTATATTAATATATTATTTAGTTAAATGGGCACTCGCGGGTGCCCGCCGGTCACCTGTGAAACCCACTAAATAAGCGAGTGGGTATGGGTTTGGGTGATTTCTAGCGGGTGGAAAATTTCATCACCCAAACCCAACTTAAATGGGTCGACCCATGTGTGCCTGCAGATTCTGACCTAGTTTGACAGGTCTAACCACAGTGACATAACATATGAGCCATCTAGAATACAACCTAGACCGCCTTGGTATATAGGCACAATGCAAGTGAAACTGAGCTATGACCCGAAGTCGCACACCTTCCAGGGTATGGCCCGCAGCCGATCCTGGGAAAGCATATACTGAGTCACATCACTGAGCTACAGCCTGTAGCCGTACTCCTACTAGGGTATGGCTCACAGCCAATCATGTGAATGCATATACTCAACAATATATGACTCTGAGCTTCCACTAAGGGAGAATTCATTTCACCATCTAGTACTAAGACTAACATTGGAATGATCTATGGCCCAGGGCACCTATATGATTAGGTTTCACATGATTAATTAAGCCAATTCAATATCTTTTAGCATAAATTAAGTTACAATGTACAAAGCCAAAACAAACTCTATAGGGATAAGATCATAGTACAACTTCAGAAGATATAAAACATATAAGGCATGAACTGATCACATCATCACATAGCATTGTATCACTTCCATTAACAAGGCCATCATCACTATCACACAGCCACCAAGGTTATCACCAATGTCACATCACTATGGGATATCAATCCCTCAATCTAATATATAGAGGATATAACCTCAAATCATTCACAAAGCATATTCCAGGTCATCAGAACCAATCACATGATCCCTACATATACATCATCACATTATATCTCAATCATGACTCATAATCACCATCCTGTATAACATAGGATTTTCCATAGCATTCATATAGACATGTCATTCAAGTTCATATCACCTGTAAGGTTAGTGATTTTTAAACAAGAGAGCAAACATCATACATAATAACCCTTCCAAGTGAGAGGTGCGAACATATCACATGACCCTACAATTAGGGTTAGGGTTTCATACATAGATGATTAGTGTTGTATAACTATATTCATACACTAAACCCTAGGTATGACATCTCTCATATCCTTGGAACACTTTAGAGTTGAGGAAAATGATTAGGGTTGATTAACCCATCATCTAAACATCACTAGACATAGATCAATCATTACTCATATACATGTGTTAATTATGTGTTCAATACGGGTCCCAACCAACCATCATCCAAGAGTAGCTACCGCCCAACACACATGGGTCATGATCACCACCCATCAAGGCATGTCACGACTACCACCAATGTGGATCATGACCTCTAACCATGCACATGTTGCAAACACCAACTCTATGTGTCACAACCACCCACTCTCAAAAAGTATTGACCACCTACAACCATGGTGTCTCGACCTCAAGAACAAGATCATGACTCGACCCAAAACGAAGACTGTATCAACCTCAAGGCCAGGCCATGTCACGACCACAATCACCAAAGCATGTCATAACTCTCCACCTAATAGGGTTAGGTCATGGTCATGACAATAGGCCATGCATCTCGACCAAAAACCAAACCAAGCACCAAGGTGTCTCAACCCAAGGAAGAATAAGGTATAGTGACCATAAAATATCAAACTACCACCAAGGCAAAGGACCAACCTCCAATAGGGATCAAGCATGATCAAAGTGAAGATTGCCACAGCTAAAACAGAAGGTAAAACCAAAAGAATCCATCATCCACATGTAGGAGAAAACATCATGCAAAACGGTCACCAAAACCCTAAAATGAGTCATCAAAACCTCATGAAAGACCCTTGTACAAGAGAGAGAAAACCACATTTGACACCATCAAAATAGAACCTAAAATACATAAAACATCAAGACACTCGTCTATCATGCATGTGATCAAAACCAACATCAAGAGATAGGGGAAAACCACCATTTCACCATAATCACCAAAATTGGGTATCAAAACTAGGGTTTTGTATTACTTACTAACCAAGCATGTTTCTAACATCAAACAAGTCCTAGGGCTTAGAATCATCCACTATCATGTTAAGGGAATGTTTTATAGAGAGAAAACATCAGCATTCATTTAGGAAAAGTGCATTAGTAAAGAAGGATAAGATTTATATAACCCGCCTTAAAGAAGATCACTACAAGGGTGATAGCTTTAAGCACACGATTACCAAGGATGTTGAAGCTCCACTAAAGGCTCTACCTTCGACCAAAATATCACCTCCAGAATAAGAAGATTAAGGAGAAGAAGATGGAGTAGGGGATCCAAGGAAAGCATTGCAAAGGAAAGGTATGAACTTAGTAGGGTTGAAGATGACCAAGGATCACCACAAGCACCACATGCAAGGAAACTCTAACCCCAAGAGATCCAAGACCAAGCTTCCTTGCTAAACCAAGCTCCAAGGATGAGAAAAAGAGAAGGAGGATGAAGGAAGGTCGAAAGGGGTCACTTGAATGGAGATATAAGGGTTATATAGAAAAAGAGGAGGGAAGTAGGTTGGAGATGGGGTGAAAACACCCTAAAAAACCAATGGGACACTTGTCCACCCAAGAAACCAACATGCAACCACATGCAACCACCCTAGCCATACATGCACAAGATGGTGATACACTTTAGGTTGGGTATTGACCTACTTGGGTCACCCACAACATGGTCACGGTTGCGACCCACCATGGAACACCATCCATGGTCGTGACAAAGCACTAAACACCACTAGGTTGAGTCTATTGGATGATATATAGCTCTCTACATGTTTGATGAAATGTCATAGTAAATCTTATATTTCTCATTTATCTTCCTTTGTTGTATTTTATTTGGGCTTTATGTAATGGGTCAGTCCCGATTGTGTATATATACTCTACTGTAATAGAAAGAAATAGATGATGTGAGCCAAATTACCAAATACACTTGTGAACTTCCCTCATTAAATAGAATAGTACTTGTCATCTCTCCTGCCCCTCTCTTTCTCTTAATTTATCTCTCTCTCTCAATCCCTTTCAATCCTAGATCTAGGGTTTCATCTTCTAAACCTATTTTGGTATTAGAGCATCACTTCCATCGTCATCAAGTATGTCTTCTTCCTCATTCATTGGATCATCATCGACATTAGGAGAATCTAAGTATCCATATCCTATCGGCATCAACGGTAACATCCCCAGATTCTACCACCTCAAGACTTAGTAGGCCCAAGAGGACGAATCTAAAAACATTAGCAATCATGTCAGAGAGCAATGCAGAAGCGACATACACATACATGAACATTTGAATTTGATGCATACACCATAACATTCTCAACATTCAACATGTATATTACAAAAATGATGTATTACAACATGAATTACAATTACATATTGAAAGATGATTTGATAAGTCTATGAACATGTATGCTAATCAGGATCTACACAATAGGTACAACATGTACAACTTTCTCACTTCATGTTTTTTAATCCCATGCTAGCTCTGAACCTAAAACATACGTGAAACAACGAATCAACACAATGTGTTGTGTACATTGGTAGAAAGATACATATATTAATTTTTTCATAATTTGAAAATGTTTACAAAATGAAAGAAGGAAGATCATAGAAACATTTCTTGATTAAGAGAAATATGCCAATTTTTTTGTCACTTTTCTAGATGAGTTGCATTATTAAGGTGCACTAGTACCAAAACATATATATTGGGCCCATCCCCATGTATCGAGTACATTAGGGAAACTCCTCGTACATCGTGCACTCTAGGGAGGTGTACTAGTCAACATTAATCCATTCCCTCATAAGGGGGATAATGAAGACCTTAAATAACTACAAAACATCTACTCATCATTTATGTTTTCAAGTGATAAAACATCAAGTACTATATAGCAATATTACATCCAATATTTGCAAATAGAAGAGAGAATACATACATATCATGATTGCAAGCAAGAAAACCATAGTCATATACTTAAATAAAACCCACGTACCTGAGCTCAGAGATTCCTATTTATATTCTGGATCATCTACATCTTTGGTCGTCATCTGATTAATAGTAATTAATCATCATTAATATATATGTACATCATATTCTAGGTATTTTAGGTCCAAATTAGGGTTTAGGCCAAACCTAGGTTCAATCTGATCTAAACTTGTGTTTGATATTTTTCTATTGACCAGGATGTCATTTTAGAGGTCTGGTTCAGATTTCATAATTTTTTGATGCTTGGTCTATTTTCTAGAGTTCAAATAAGGTTAGAAAGCATTTAATTAGTCATTAATAGAAAATGACTAGATGTGATAATAATCAATTAGAATCCATAAATCAGTTTTAATCATAATTAGGATTCTAGAAGAATTTTTGGAGAATTTATTTCAATTGGATATCATTTATTATATTTAATGAGCACTAAAAGAAGCATCATCTAGTAATTTAAAAACCATTAATATTACTACTTCAAAGGTCTGATCTAGGTGTTTTATAATAAGGTAGGAATTTTTCTCAGTCTACTGGTATTTTTGGAGCATTTATTGGCCATGGGAGATAATTATAATGTATTTTCTAAGATAGTACTATATTCTAAAAATTAGGGAAGCAATTACCTTGTAAGAAAAACTACAGACGTTGGATTCTCACAACCAAGGTCTAGAATTAGTGCAACATCACCATCATGAGTGTGGCTCATTAACTTGGTTTAGCCTTGGACGGGCCAGTTCATCTGGGTTCTACTAGATTGATTGCTTGCCTGATCCTTCAACCTGACCTTTCTCTGGTCTCCAGCACGAGAACGTCGTTCTTCGTTGTCTGGCATAGACACCGCAAGGGAAGCTCTAGCGGGCTTCAATGTTGGGATTGAATGAGCCTCTTAATGGATACATGATCGTGACAAGGAGTTTGGAGTTCGTATCCCAAAAGGTAGGGGTGAGAGAGAGAGAGAGATCTTGGACCTCCATATTGGTGGTAGCGATGGAGGAACAGGCTGTGAAATCAGGGGTTTCTTCCTCCGTGCTTGATTCAGCCTACAGTTGCACCAGGATGCTTCACAAGGACCTCCACCACTCCCAAGCATCACCTGAACTAATGGAGAAGCTCCAAGTGTTGTCCTTATTGGTTGCCCAAGACCGCGACCACAATGCCCCAAGATGACTCCGCCAAAGGCTCCTCATTGTTTCCAGTGCTACTGCTAGGAGGGAGCAAGAGGGGAAAAAGGACATGTGACCCTCTTGCTTGAATCAATCACTCTTAGAGAATTTTGGAGGACCAATGAATTCACAGAGATCTTAGGAACTCACTAGGGATGCCTTGATATCTACCCCCAACTCCACCTTCATCCCCGACATCCACCCTACTCGTTGATCATGGTGGGTTTCTGCTCTTCGAATCTGAGCACACTGGAGGTAGCATAGAGATACAGGTTCCTCTTATCCATGATGAGATCTTGCTCGTGGACCCTTCCCCTGATCTTCCTCACTTGACCCACTGGTATGAGCAGGGGATAGAGATGCACTAGAAAGCATGGCTTAGTTCTCCCTCCATACGCCAACTCACACCCAGTAGAAGGGGTCATTGAGTATCCCATGGTATTTTGGATATGAGACGTCGAAAAGATCTATGCGCAAGGCATTGATTGATGAGGTGGTCTAGGTTCCTATCTCATAGACCCATTTCCCCTACCTCCCGTGAAGTTCAGAGGTAGGGGATGATGTTTTGGCTCCCAGATCTAAGATCTACGGCTGGGAGAGTGAGCTCTGCACTCACAATATCTGGGCCGAGTGACATTTAAATGTCACAGTTTCTAAAATCTTAAATAGCAATAAGACTATGGTTTGGCAAGATATCTGAATCAACATTGATAACTACAAATTTTTTTATCTTCTAGTGGGAACCTCCTATTTAAATGAAATTTAAACCATGGATTCCCCATCACATAAGGCCTTGTATAACCATGTTTGAGCTCAAAACTCTAAAATTTCTTCATCCAAATTAAATCCTCAAGTAATCACAGAAAAAGTGCATAAACCTAAAATCCAAACCAATAAATCATCAGTTCTTGATCAAACAAGTTTAACTTGCAAATTTTGATCACGTTACACCTAAAGGCTCACCATTGAATCAATTAAGTCATTTTATACTTCAATTTGACACTTCACTTCATAAGAAATCAAAATAATTAATAGTACATGTTAAGCACTTGCATGTCCAAAGAAGGCCCTTGATAAAAGTATTCATCCTATAATGGATCTGTAGTCATATTTGTGGGTTAAATGCATCTAGCAATGGATAAATGTCACCTCAACTTGTGATTAATCAATTAAGAAAGTCATGAACTCCAAATACTATATTGGGTATGAAAACCTAAAAAAAATCAAGGTTATCACATCAACATTTCGAACTTTGTTTCCTTGAAGCTGACTAGTTCCAATTACTTGTATTGGGAAGTTCAAGTTTGTACACTAATTGAGAGAAACTCTCTTGAGTCCTTCATTGACAGAGCTGAGAAGCCACTGGAGAAGATTGTCATAGATGATTAAGGCATGATCACTTCCAATCATATCTATGTGTTGTGGATGAGGACCAATAGATTGATCAAAGGCTGGATAATGGGAATGGATTGAGGAAGTGCTCAGAGTGGTGGTAGGTTTATCTACATCTACTCAGATCTGGACAGCTCTCGCCAAGAACTTATGTGAGTCTACTTAGTCCAGGATCTTTGAGTTCACTACAAGACTACAGTGAATTCAAAAAGGGAACAGAGCTATTGCTGAATATCTGTGAGAGTTTAAACTCATCTACAATCAGCTTCATGCTACTAGTAAGCCTATGCCCAATGATGACAAAGTATACTTTCTTCTCAGTGTACTTGGAACTGATTTCAAAACATTTATCATGTCTATGATGAGGCCACCACTTCTCTCATATGATGAAGTTGTCTCTCTACTAAAATATCATGATATGCGTAGATCTCCCTCAGAATCCTTCTCTAGTCCTAATCTGGCTTTTCTTGGACAACGATCAAACTTTGGACCTAGAAACCCTGGAAGAGGTAACTATCAGATGAGTAATCTATCCATCCAAAAATACAACTCCAATCCAGGTCTTCTCGAAGTATGACCTCCAAATAAATTTTCCTCACAAGGGCATGGATTCAATCAGAGTATCAATCCTCCTCCTGGAAGGTTAGACACTTCCTTTCATCCTTGATGTGTATTTTACTACACGCTAAAAACGCAAGTATACGCGTCGAGTAGTACAGGCCTTGTGAGGCCCGAGTCGAACACAGGGATACGTGAATTATTGGAGACTCCTACTAACTAATTGCAATCAGCTAGGTCGGATGACAAAGTAGGGTTTGTTGTCGAAATTAAAAGAAAATAAAATGAAACAAAGAAAACAATCGATTAAAGGTTAATTTAATCAATTCAAACGGGTATCTTTAGGATTGCGGTTTCACCGCGGGTCAACATTGTATTAGGTTTTATATAATTCCTCACTCTTCTCTCTCTATCCGGGTAGTGGCCTGAAAACAGAATTACCCACTGTCATGGTGTAATTCACTACTTAGGTTTAGGTTGATTCCACCGTCGTAGTAATCATTCCCCTAAACTAAGCGCATTACGAACGATCTCTCAGTTTCCACCATTAATTTTACACCTCCTTTGTCAAGGGATTTATCAATTAATATAGGTTTCGTCTCTTTTCAACCGTTAATCCTTCTGTCGAAGTGATTAAGGGCATTAGGTTATTATTATGGTGATCAAGCATAACAATATATATGGAGAAAACGAAACTATACCACGGATTTAAGAGAGAAAATATGAATTATTAATATAAAATTGTCATACAATGCATTCCCGGGCTACTCCCGGTCCTAAAGATGGAAGGTTTTAGCCTCGCATGTTCATCTTGCACAAATACATGGTAGAAATTGGGGAATTCATAAGAAAAACATGAATTAAGTGGGAAAACCCCTGAACGGAGAAGAACCGGTGGATCCTTTGCGTAGAACACAAGCTTTCCCACCTCTCGGTGGTGAAATTCGTCTTCGGCAGCGTCCGGATCGACAGGGATGAGCTTCTGGCCTCCGTTCTCCTTTCTCTCCTTCCTCGGCACTCGTGCAATGACCAGAATTCGATCCCCTTTCTCTCGGCGGCCGTCATTAGGTATAAGTCCCTAATTAGTTCATCAAATAACTCCAGCCGTCCGATTGAGATCAAAATGAATCCAACGCATATCTGTCGGCGTCGATACCATCGACGCGGGTCAATAGTATCGACCCAGCGTATTAGCGGTAGCCTTCTTTTCTTTTCATCTGAGTGCCTGTGTCCATCTCGATACCATCGACTAGGGTCGATGGTATCGACTCTCTTTAGCGTCGGTTGTTGTCGTTTAGCGACGTTGTAGCCTCAATGTGTCGATGGCATCGCCTTGAGTCGATGGTATCGACGGATTCCTCGCCAGCAACCTGAAGGGATCTCGATGCCATCGACTTAAATGTCGATGGTATCGACTCTGTGATGCTCCTCTTGGCTGGCAACTTGTGGCTTGGTCGATGGTATCGACTTTCGTATCGACGGAAGCATATACTTGTTTTTCCTGAAATTCCAAAACAAGACCAAATAAATCCACACAAATTATGATAATATGATAAATAATGCTCAAAATGATACAACTAAGGGGATTTGACATAAAATGATGGCAAAGACCGAAATGAGTGAATTATGCAATATTATCCATAAAAATGACTAATTAGAGCATAAAACACATATGAAAAAGGTCTATAAATGCGACTCAAAATCATCGCATCAAACTCCCCTAAGCTTAGACATTGCTCGCCCTCGAGCAACTAATCCTTAGAATAGAATTGCAGATGTCAACTAAAAATCAACACACCAACCCAACATCCCATGTGACTCCCACTGAACATTCTCAAACCGGCCTTCTCTAACCACAGAACAATAATTACCCTAAAGGCGACAATAATCATCCATAAGAGAAATTATCCTTAAAACCGATGAACACTATCACATAAGGCAGTTAACATAATAAAACTCGTCGATTCAGCATTGGTGCATCTTGTGATCGCCTACACTACATTGCTCGCCCTAACTACCATCTACATGGAAGCAGTTCTCCTGATAATCATTAGTGAGGAGAAATTCACGGTGGCCTACCAATCCGAGCAACGGGTGGATGGAAATGGGTGGTTCATGGAAGAACTTGGAAGTATTGTACAAAGTCAACATGCATAAACAAAATGTCCTAAATGATGCAAATGCACATTAGAAATGCCCTAATGCCTCAAATTGGGTGAAATGATGCGTGCACTAACCTTCCACCCCAAAATGAGATGGAAATCTGATTAAGCCACATGTACTCAATTTTCCTGTAATGCGAGTGATATCATGTTCCTTTCTCCCTCTTATTCCACTTTCTTCTAAATTCTCTTTTTTTTCTTTTCTCATTAAAATTTTTTTTCTTTATTTCAGATTTTCAGATTTTTTTTTTCTTTCTTCACTTTAGCCCACGTATCCATAATTGCTTAAAGATAAGTGTATTGGGCTATTTACTTCATGCTTGGAAATCTTTGCAATATTTCGAAGGTGTGGAACAGTTTAGATCACTTTTGAGGAAAAATTGAGATACATGGTGTACTTTATGCATGAAAATCATGAGTGCAACTACATGACATGCACCTAAAAGTAATGTGCATGAATCCCTATATATATATATATTTTATGCAAACGTATGAAAAATATCAATGCGAGTCCTATCTAAATGCTATGCACACAAGAAGGAATTGAAACTGCACTTTACTTCCAATTCTTAGGTGGATTATGGAAAAATGACATGGAATGATCACAAGATTAAATGACTGAACCTTAGAAAGATATTATGTGTCCCTCCTTACTGACCTGTGTAGTGGTTTGGAGGGTTCTCTCTCTTACATCCAATTAAGGTCTCATTACCATTTGGTTAGGTTAGGCTCAAACAACCGTTACTATCCACTTTTCATGAGTCAAAAGGAGTATAGGTGTGAAATGTTGTTTTAAAGTTGACATAATCAATCATTTTCGTAGGATAAGTTCCCCAAGGACAACCAAGTCAAGCTATCCAAAGACACACAAATTTTTAAATTTCCCTTAAATTTCCCATGAATTAACAGCAAGATGACAAACTTTTACGACATCCACAGTTACACTAGATAGCACGTGGATCCTACCAAAACTAAAAATGCAAGAAACAGATAACACTGCTAAAAACTAAAAACAATAAAAGAAAAGATAGAGTTGTTCCAACTACCCCCCTAAGCTTGAATTCGACTATGGCCTCATAGTCAAAAACAACCTTAAGAGTGGAACAGAGATACCCTGATCATTCTTGTGGAGGCGGAGGCGGGTACTGTGGGGCCGTAGGATCCCAAGAAGGATACTCCCCCTCGAAGCTCAGATCGTAATGGGTCCTCGGCGGAGGCTGTGGATAGCCTCCAAAGTAGCTCTGACTCCAGTAGTGGTCATAAAAGGGCTCCTGTTGCATCTCCATCCTTTGCAACCGATTGTGTATCTATTGTTGGTTGTCGAGGAGGAGACGTTCATTCTCGAACATCGCCCTTTGGTTGTCAAGTAACCGGTTCGTAGTATCATGAATACCGATATACATCTCTAGATGCTGCTGCTGTGTCTGATGTATGTCCTGCAGCATCGTATACATGCCTTGCATTGAGTAGGCATCCTCGCCTGGCTGCGAGTGCTGTGGTGATGGCGGCGGGGGCTGTGATGATGAAGACGCACCCGGATGCATCCTAGGACGCTTCCGTGGTGCTACTCGTGCGCGAAGAGGTGTGAAAGCCTCCTCTTCCTCCTCAGCCTCGCCTTCTTGTCCATCGTTGCCGCCTTCTTCTTCATCGGACTCGACGGCTATGATCGGCCACCGGAAGTGTTGTGCTCCCGCGATGTTGAAGACGGCGTCTGGCAGTGCGCATTCCTGGTAAGCGTGGTTGACGTGGCAGTGTGCGTATGCCAACCCATCCCGGAGAAGGATAAGGTTTGAACGGTGCAGATGTTGCACGTTCACCTTACTCCTCATGGAAATCGGAGTCATAGACTGGAAATTCAGCCCCAAGTACATCACCAATTTGGTGATGAGCCCACCGAAATGGATCAGAGCCTTCCTTGTACTCCTCTTCACCGCCAGAACACGCTGCAGAAAGAACGCACCCCATTTGCATTCTTGTCGCTTCAGGAGCATGTAGAGGAAGAAAAGATCGCTCTCCTGAAACTTGCTCAATGCTAAATCGCTCCGAGCAAAGAACGTAAGGCTCAGCATCCGGTGTAAGACCCGGACGAAGGGATGCTCGAAGTCCGCTACCGCAGCATTGTGGTAGCTCACTGTCTTTCCCGCCGGCACTGTGACTAGCTCGGCAAAGCTCTTGTCGTAGTCGGTGCGGGAATCTGGGCGCCGGTGATCATGTTGGGAGTGGTTCCAGTTAAAGATGTTGTTGAACTGCGTAAGAGTGATGTTGTAGTTGATGTTGAACAGCCGGAACGATACCCGACCCTTGATCCACTCACGATCCGATGCAACCACGTTGTTGGGCACGACGCAGACGTCGAGGGATGCCATAAACTCCGCCACCAATTCCTTGTAGGTGGGCCATTTGCCGAAGAACGGCTGCCCATCCGCATGGCGCTCCAGCTCGTCTGGCCTTATGCTGGTGTGGCGTGCTTGACCCTTCAGCACATAGGACAAGTTGGCCTCGAATCCAAGCTCCTGGATCATTCCCCGGTCCACATACCGGGTCGGCTCGATCTTCCGCTTCATGATTTCCTCATAGACCTTCCTCACTTCCGCGGATGGGTGAACCAGGCGCGGACATGAGACTGAAGCAGTAGGGGGTGGAACAAACTCCCCGATCTCCATGGGATTCGTGTGCGAGGACGATGATCCGGTGGCGTGCACCATTGTTGCAAGAAAGATGGGATTAGAAGAAGAGAGCTCGGGGAAGATGGAGAAGTGATTCTCCGCTCGGTGAAGATCCTTGCTCAATGTTGCTTCTCTTCGATCTTGGAGAGCGCGGGGGAGTGCTCGGCGCAAAGGAGGAAGTTTGCTCTGAAGGTGTGACGTCAAATGACATTGCAATTCTCCTTATATAGACTTGGTCGACGCTACTGTCGACCCGTCGATACCATCGACGCGGGTCGATGGTATCGACACGTCTCGATGTTATCCGCCTCCCTCGCGAGTATCGACGGCTGACGATTGCTGGATCGTGAAACCCAGATTGCTGACCTGTCGATACCATCGACGCAAGTCGATAGTATCGACGCAGCACCCGGATCGCTGACGTGGACTTCGTGATCACCGTCAATGTCTTTGCGCGGATCGGTGACATGGATGTTGATACCATCGACGGGGGTCGATGGTATCGACTTGACTTCATTGCGACACCGCCACTTTTTCACTTCAACTTGTGACCATGTCGATACCATCGGCGAGGCCGTCGATGGTATCGAGTTGACTGAGACAAATCGTTCTGAACTTCTCCAGAGATCTCGATGGTATCGACTGGCATGTCGATACCATCGATGATTATTGCGCAACCTGCCTGTAGGTCTGTCGATACCATCGACGGGACCGTCGATAGTATCGACTCAGAGCGATTTTTGCAGCTGTCAACCTGAACCTATGTCGATACCATCGACCAGTGTGTCGATGGTATCGACCCTGCCTGTGCCTGCACATTAAACAAACGGATCAAGGTATCTTCTTTGCACTAGAATTTGAATGAAATGAAAGCAATCTATGACTAGAATTAAACTATCCTAATGTACCAATGGTTGGGTTGCCTCCCAACAAGCGCCCTTCTTTAACGTCTTAGGCTAGACGTCTTCCCAGCATCTCATTCATCCATAAGCGTAATGAGTTTGACCTCATTCACTTTTCTCTTGTAATTTTCACCAAAATACAACTTCAACCGCTATCCGTTCACCAAGAACGTGGCATCTCCATCACGCACAAGAATCGCACCATGCGGTCTCACCTCTTCCACTACGAATGGTCCACTCCACCGGGACTTCAGCTTCCCGGGATGCAACTTGAGGCGGGAGTTAAACAATAGAATGCTGTCTCCCTTTTTGAACGTGCATAGCTCGATATGGCGATCGTGGATCAGCTTTGTGTGCTCCTTGTATATGCGGGCATTCTCATATGCCGTCATGCGTAACTCATCTAGTTCATTCAACTTGAACATCCTCTTTCTCCCGGCTTCATCATAACTCAAATTCAGCCTTCGAAGCGCCCAATGGGCCTTGTGCTCTAACTCCACCGGAAGGTGACAAGCCCGGCCATACGCCAACCTAAAAGGCGTGGTTCCTATAGGTGTTTTGTACGCCGTTCTATACGCCCAAAGTGCGTCCGGTAGTAAGGCACTCCAATTTTTCCTTGTGGATGCCACTGTCCGTTCTAGAATCTTCTTGATTTCCCGATTTGAGACCTCCACTTGGCCTTGCGTCTGTGGATGATATGGGGTGCCGATGTTGTGTTTGACCCCATACTTCTTCAAAAGTGTCGAAAATTTCTGATTCCGGAAGTGTGTGCCCCCATCACTTATTATCATTCGGGGTATCCCGAACTTGCAGAAAATATTTTCCTTCACAAACCTGCACACTACATTAGAATCATTAGTCCTTGTGGGGATTGCTTCCACCCACTTCGACACATAGTCAACAACAAGCAAGAAATACAAATTTGAGTTCGAGGACACAAAGGATCCCATGAAGTCTATGCCCCACAAGTCAAATACCTCAACTTCCTGAAATACAATCAGGGGCATCTCTTGTCTCTTCGAAATGTTACCTGCTCGCTGGCACGGGTCACATTGCCTTACAAAATCGTAGGCATCCCGAAACGAAGTTGGCCAACAAAGGCCGCTTTCCAACACTTTGGCTGCTGTCCGAGAACTGGCATGGTGTCCTCCCGTAGGCGACGCATGGCAATGGTGGAGAACACTCTCGTACTCCATCTCCGGCACACACCTGCGTAGAATACCATCCCTGCACTGCTTCAAAAGAATTAGGTCATCCCAAAAATAGTATCTCAAAGAATGAAAGAACTTCTTTTTCTCTTGATAAGACCAATCTTCCGGAATGATCCCGCAAGCCAAATAGTTAACAATTTCAGCAAACCACGGTTCTTTAGAATTCATTTTTAAAAGCTGTTCATCGGGAAACGTCTCGGTTATGGGTATGTGTAAATCTTTTTCATCTACCCTGTCTAACCTAGACAAATGATCAGCAACCACATTTTCAATTCCGGACTTGTCCTTGATTTCAATATCAAATTCTTGTAAAAGCAAAATCCACCTAATGAGTCTAGGCTTTGCATCCTTTTTCTCCATCAAATATTTTATCGCAGCATGATCGGTCCATACAACTACTTTGGATCCCACTAAATACTGCCGAAATTTTTCAAAAGCAAACACAACGACAAGTAATTCTTTTTCTGTAGTTGTATAGTTCAATTGAGCATCATTAAGCGTTTTGGAAGCGTAGAAAATCACAGCGGGCTTATTATCTACCCTTTTCCCCAAAACGGCTCCTACTGCATAATCTGAAGCGTCACACATCAATTCGAATGGTTTTGTCCAATCCGGCGTTTGAACAACCGGAGCCGAAATCAATTTTTCTTTCAAAACTTCGAATGCGTGAAGACACTTATTGTTGAAATCAAAAACCGCATCTTTCTCCAACAATTCGGATAAAGGTTTTGCAATTTTAGAAAAATCTTTAATGAATCGCCGATAAAACCCGGCGTGTCCCAAAAAGCTTCTCACCCCTTTTACAGAATTTGGTGGGGGTATCTTGGAAATCACCTCAATTTTGACTGGGTCTACCTCAAGACCTTTGCTAGACACCTTGTGTCCTAGCACTATTCCCTCTGTCACCATCATGTGACATTTCTCCCAATTGAGGACCAAGCGTGTGTCCTCACAACGCTGCAGCACCTTGTCCAGATTATATAGACACTCATCAAAAGATGCACCGTAAACTGAGAAGTCGTCCATGAAAACCTCAAGACAACGCTCCACCATGTCAGAGAATATGGCGAGCATGCAGCGTTGAAACGTCGCCGGTGCATTACATAATCCTAACGGCATACGTCGGTAAGCAAAAGTCCCATAGGGACAGGTGAACGTAGACTTCTCTTGATCCAAAGGATCAATCGAAATCTGGTTATACCCCGAATACCCATCCAGAAAACAAAAATGCGACCGACCGGCAAGGCGTTCCAAAATTTGATCGATAAATGGCAAAGGAAAATGATCTTTCAGAGTGGCGGCATTCAGTCGGCGGTAGTCAATGCAAACTCGCCACCCGGTTACCAATCGGGTGGTGACAGGTTCATTCAACAGATTTGTAGTAACAGTAATTCCCCCCTTCTTAGGGACTACCTGTGTGGGACTCACCCACGTCGAGTCTGATATGGCATATATGATTCCTGCAGCAAGAAGTTTTATGACTTCCTTCTTCACAACCTCCATCATGCTCGGATTCAAACATCTCTGAGGCTGAATAACTGGCTTGGTTCCCTCATTGAGCCGAATCTTATGCTGGCAAAGCATAGGGGAGATCCCCTTGATGTCTGCAACAGACCACCCAAAAGCTCCTCGGTGGTTCTTGAGCACTATCAGTAGTTTCTCCTCCTCATCTGCACTCAAGTAAGTAGATACAATCACCGGTAACTTGTACTTCTCAGCTAAAAAGACGTACTTAAGGTGCGGGGGCAGCGGCTTCAACTCCAACTCAGGCGGGCAAATGAGAGATGATTGCAGCGGTGGGGAAAGTGTACCTAAATCTTCATAGTGCCTCGTGTAGAAACATGGAAGCATCTGAAGAATTTTGGCACACTCCTTGAGTGATTTACTCCACATCCAATCATAGGTGACATTCGACAGACACGCCTCCAACGGCAATTCCGGATATGCCTCAACAACTGAAGTAGTAACCGCATCATCCTCCCAAGAAGGTGGAATGTCCTCATTCTCGTCATTCGGAAATCTAACAACTTTGCATAAAGAGACAACTTTAGTTTGCTCCATGATGTCCACAGCTAAGGTTCCATTATCCATCTTGCTCATCACATGAGCCATGTCCAAGAATGGTTTTCCAAGGCAGAGTGAAATATTGTGATCCACATGCTTAACCATGTTACAATGTGCTTTTGCTTTAGTAGATGCAGTGCTAGTAGGCATGACCATCTCAAAGCGATCATCCGCTATGCCCAAGGTCAAGCGACCTCTTCCCATTTCCAAGATCATATCGGCTATAGCTTGGAAAGGACGTCCAAGTAGCAGCTCATTGCCATGCTCATCCTGCATTTCCATAACCACAAAATCAACAGGAAAAACAAATCGGTCCACCTTTACCAAGACATCTTCGCAGATTCCATAAGGTTTCACCACAGAATTATCGGCCAATTGGATAGTCATATTGCTCGGCCGTGACTCCTTTAATCCCAGCTTTTTGAATGTAGAAAGGGGCATCAAATTGATGCTTTCCCCAGAATCACATAGTGCCTCTCCAAATTTGAACTTCCCGATAAAACAAGAAATGTTGAAACATCCGGGATCCTATCTCTTAGGCGGTAAAGTGCCCATAATGAAAGCACTCACTTTCTCCTTCAACACCACGACCTCCGTGTCCGGTATTTTCCTCTTCTTGGTGATGACATCTTTTAGGAACTTCCCGTATGACGGGATTTGCTCAATCGCTTCCAACAACAGAATATTGACCGAAAGTTTCCTAAAGCTGTCCAGAAATTTCTTGAATTGTGCATCTACCTTTCTTGCCTTTGCACTATTCGGATAGGGGACCGGAACGGTATGTTCCCTTTGATGGGGTGGTACATAGGGTGTCAACTTCTGTGGTTCCTCCTCAGTAGCTTGTTCTTCATTACCATCCACAGCTATGTCTTCAGCTTGCCCTGTGACAGGTGTGGGCTGCTCCTTAGTGGTTGCATCTTCAACTTTATCCTGTGGTGTGCTTGTGTCATCCGTCCTTGGATTCAACACCTTCTTGCCGCTTCTCAGTAAGATGGCCTTGGCCTGCTGGTTTCCCCCGGGAACATTGGTGTTCCCTGGAAAACCCGGATGCGTTGGTTTCTTCAGACTTGCAATTTCTGCTGCCATCTGCGCCATGGAGGTCTCTATAGTCCTCATTTGAGCCTCGTGGCTCTGCAAAGTCTGCCCAAATTGGTTCATATATTCACCCTGTTGCTTGATTTGTTGCCCGAATGTGTTCATTAACTCCTGGTTTTGCTTGATGACTTGATTGAGCAACTCCGTGCTCTTGTCCTCTGTGGCTAGTGCAGGCTTGGCGTCTGGATCCTGCAGAAAATTGTTCGGATCCTTCCATGAGAACTTTTTGTCCTTTCGCCATGAATAGTCATTGTTCCTGTACCCTTGTTGTTGCCTCATGTACTTGACTTGAGCCTCCTCCTCGGACTCATTTTCTTCTTTTTGCAATAACTTCTTTGCGAGAAGATCCATCTTCTCATTAAGCTCTTTTATTGCCTTTGATTCGCTGGCGACTCTAGCTTGCTCAACTGGGCCTCTTTCTCTTTCTCCCCAGGATTTCTTTCGTGCCATGTTCTTCAGTATTTCCCAGCATCTCGTGTCAGTGTTATTCAGGAAAAATCCTGAACCGGCTGAATCCAAATTACTCCTATCATGCTCGGAGAGAGCAAAATAGAAGATCTTCACCTGAGTCTCCTTGTCCAACCCATGATGCGGACATCTCCTCAACATGACCTGAAATCTCTCCCAGGTCTCAGAATATGTTTCACCCGCCTGTTGGGTGAAATTGTGAATCTTCCTAATCATGTTGTTGGTCTTCTCAGGAGGGAAAAACCTCTCGAAGAAGACCTCCACCATATGATCCCATGATTCAACGAACTCATCATCGAGGTTATGTAGCCACTCTCTTGCTGCTCCTGCCAAGGAACTTGGGAATAGCTTGAGGTACAAAGCATCTTGTGGGAATCGGTCGATCTTCACCATGTCACAGTTCTCCACGAACTGGCTGATGTGTGCAACTGGGTCCTCATTCTTCAGCCCGTGAAATGCATTTGATTTTACCGAGTTGATCAATGTCGGATCGATCTTATATGTTGGTATGTTGACCGCCTGCTTTTTTATAGGCCCCTTTGAAGCTGATGAAGAAGAGGCTTTGATCTTCTCCCATATGGTCTGTGGCTCGGCCATTTCCTCTGCTTCAGATTCGGAATTTATTTCTTCTAGGTGCTCTTGCTCGAAGTGCTTCTCGTCCTCAAGTCCCAGAAACGGAACCTCGGGTGTGCGATTGTCGTAGTCTGTACTACGTGTATGCACCATACACAGTACCTGAAATAAGAAAATTCGAGTTCAGTACTATGCTTAGATGAGTACAACAATTATAGTGAAATGTAAAAATATTTGAATTTGAATGAAAATAAAAAAAACATTTGTGGCCTAGAGTGGCCGCTCGTAGCACTCGAAGTGCCAACAATTCCGCCGTATCCCCGACAACGGCGCCAGAAACTTGACGTGTATTTTACTACGCACTAAAAACGCAAGTATACGCGTTGAGTAGTACAGGCCTTGTGAGGCCCGAGTCGAACACAGGGATACGTGAATTATTGGAGACTCCTACTAACTAATTGCAATCAGCTAGGCCGGATGACAAAGTAGGGTTTGTTGTCGAAATTAAAAGAAAATAAAATGAAACAAAGAAAACAATCGATTAAAGGTTAATTTAATCAATTCAAAAGGGTATCTTTAGGATTGCGGTTTCACCGCGGGTCAACATTGTATTAGGTTTTATATAATTCCTCACTCTTCTCTCTCTATCCGGGTAGTGGCCTGAAAACAGAATTACCCACTGTCGTGGTGTAATTCACTACTTAGGTTTAGGTTGATTCCACCTTCGTAGTAATCATTCCCCTAAACTAAGCGCATTACGAACGATCTCTCAGTTTCCACCATTAATTTTACACCTCCTTTGTCAAGGGATTTATCGATTAATGTAGGTTTCGTCTCTTTTCAACCGTTAATCCTTCTGTCGAAGTGATTAAGGGCATTAGGTTATTATTATGGTGATCAAGCATAACAATATATATGGAGAAAATGAAACTATACCACGGATTTAAGAGAGAAAATATGAATTATTAATATAAAATTGTCATACAATGCATTCCCGGGCTACTCCCGGTCCTAAAGATGGAAGGTTTTAGCCTTGCATGTTCATCTTGCACAAATACATGGTAGAAATTGGGGAATTCATAAGAAAAACGTGAATTAAGTGGGAAAACCCCTGAACGGAGAAGAACCGGTGGATCCTTTGCGTAGAACACGAGCTTTCCCGCCTCTCGGTGGTGAAATTCGTCTTCGGCAGCGTCCGGATCGACAAGGATGAGCTTCTGGCCTCCGTTCTCTTTTCTCTCCTTCCTCGGCACTCGTGCAATGACCAGAATTCGATCCCCTTTCTCTCGGCGGCCGTCATTAGGTATAAGTCCCTAATTAGGTCATCAAATAACTCCAGCCGTCCGATTGAGATCAAAACGAATCCAACGCATATCTGTCGGTGTCGATACCATCGACGCGGGTCGATAGTATCGACCCAACGTATTAGCGGCAGCCTTCTTTTCTTTTCGTCTGAGTGCATGTGTCCATCTCGATACCATCGACTAGGGTCGATGGTATCGAATCTCTTTAGCGCCGGTTGTTGTCGTTTAGCGACGCTGTAGCCTCAATGTGTCGATGGCATCGACTTGAGTCGATGGTATCGACGGATTCCTCGCCAGCAACCTGAAGGGATCTCGATGCCATCGACTTAAATGTCGATGGTATCGACTCTATGCTGCTCCTCTCGGCTGGCAACTTGTGGCTTGGTCGATGGCATCGACTTCCGTCGATGGTATCGACGGAAGCAGATACTTGTTTTTCCTGAAATTCAAAAACAAGACCAAATAAATCCACACAAATTATGATAATATGATAAATAATGCTCAAAATGATACAACTAAGGGGATTTGACATAAAATGATGGAAAAGACTAAAATGAGTGAATTATGCAATATTATCCATAAAAATGACTAATTAGAGCATAAAACACATATGAAAAAGGTCTATAAATGCGACTCAAAATCATCGCATTAATTCTCTTGTATTATGTCAAATCTGTGGAAAGTGAGGTCACGAAGATCATCGCTATTGGCATCATTTTGACAACTCATACTAGAGCCTAAGATTCCCAGGACCCTCACTAAATATGTTGTTACTGAACAGGAAAAGGCCATGGGTACTTTGTAGATATCTGAACCAAAGACATTTAACATGACTGAATGGCAAGTCGACTCATTGCTACTAATCACATTGCTCAGAGTGCATGTATTCTTAGTAATGTTATTTCCTATAAGGGATATGATTTCATAATGATCAGAGATGGTACCTATCTTCCTATCACTTATATCGGTACATCTCATATCATACGAAGTTATTTTATACCTCTAGAGAGAGTCCTTATTATCCCTTCAATAAAGAAGAACTTGCTATTTGTCGTATAGCTAACATGTGATTTTCCTTGTTACTTCATTTTCTTTAGATACTTATTTCTCATACAACATCTGCAGACACACACAACCCTGGCTCAGGGGGTACTTAAAGACGATGTGTACTCAATCACCTCTGGTATGAATAAATCTCTTCTATAAATCATAGGTTCCACTACTACTACTCAAACCTAGTATAGACAGCTCAATCATACTCACACATAAGTATAGAAACATTTATAAGATAGCAAGTTAATCAGTTCATCAAATAAGCAGTTAGATTTTTGCAATAGTTGTCAATTAGGCAAAAGTCGTAGGTTACCTTTTTTAAATAAACATGTTAAATGATGTGTTCCATCTGGACAAGTTTATTGTGATTTGTGGGGAAAATCTCATGTAATGTCTAAACATGGATTTCACTACTATGCTTTATTAGTTGATGAATGTACTGGTTTCTCCTGGTTTTATCCTCTGAAACCTAAGTCTAATTTCTTTAGTCAGTTTGTCTTGTTTTTCTAAATGATTGACAATCAGTTTCACACCAAGATTCAAGTGCTTATGACTGATGGAGGAGGTGAGTTTGTAAATCAAAAATGCAGGATTTCCTATCTTCAAATGGCATTGTTCATCATCTTTCTTGCCTGAACACTCATGAACATGTTGGATTGGTAGAGAGGAAACACAAGCATGTCATTGAACTAGGATTGACTATGCTTCTTGATGCCAAAGTTCCTCGTTCTTAATGGCCTGAAGCATTTTCCTCAACAGTTTATATCATTAATCATCTACCATCAAAGATGCATGATCATGTATCTCCTCTATTCAGTTTATATGACATGTTCAGTGTATTTGGATGTCTATGCTTTCCCTATCTTCAAGACTTCTATAAACATAAATTATAGACACGTTCTTTACCCTGTGTTTTTCTGGGATATAGTGATACCTACAAAGGATATAGATGAATGAATGTCTCAACTAATCACATCTATTTCTCTCGTCATGTGGTTTTTAATGAAAATATGTTTCCCTTCAAAAAACACATTCCACATAATATTGTTGAGGACCAACTTTTTGTGTTTTCTAACGTTATTACTCCATCAGATGTATCTTTAGATGTTTCTGACTCATTGCAACATGCGGAAGTAATACGCAGTGACTATACTATTGATGTTAATATACTTCTAAATGTTGCATCTGTTGATTCCTAAAGTTCTGACCAACCTAAAACTATAACTCAATCAAGTTCAGTGTCTATTTTTTACTGTCAACCAGCTATTCCCTATGAAAGAACTCAGACAAGCTCTTCTCACAATGTTTCTTCTCCTACTACGAGTAATTCTACTGATAATCAACCTGCACAAGCTCCAGATGTTGTGGAAGTCATGTCCTCTATTCTGCCTACTAATAGCACCAGTCCAGATATAATTAGTTTGCCTTCTCTACAATAGCTAGGTGTCTCCAAACCAAGTCAAAATGTACATCCTATGATCACCAAATCCAAAGCATTCCTTTTAAACCGCACTTCTTTATATGTGATGACTGTACAAGATATACCTGAGATACCTCGCTCCATCAAGGGTGACTTAAAATGCCCTCACTGGGTCCAATCTATGAAAGATGAACTTACTGCACTAGAAAAAAATGCTACATGGACTCTAGTTCCTTGCCCCTCTCATAGTGATGTTGTTGGCTCTAAGTGGGTCTTCAAATCTAAGCTAAAAGAAGATGATAGTTTAGAAAGGCTCAAAGTACGTCTGGTAGCCAAGGGATATAGTCAAGAAGAAGGTGTTGACTACATTGAGGTGTATAGTCTAGTTGTGAAAGCTATCATTGTTCGTGTGGTTCTCACTCTGGTTGTTACCTTTAACCGGAAGCTAGTACAAATTGACATCTACAATGCCTTTCTGAATGGTGATCTATTAGAGGCAGTGTTTCTTGAAAAACCTCCTTGTTTTACTAACAAGTCCTATCCAAACCATGTTTGCAAGATTAATAATGCTCTCTATGGCATTAAACAGGATCCAAGAGCATGGTTCAACAAACTCATTGATTTCCTTCTCATGTTTGGTTTCTTCTGCAACACTGTTGATCCCTCTATCTTTATCTGTTACCACCAATAGGATGTCATCTACTTGCTTCTCTATGTTGATGACATTATTCTCATTGGTAACAACATGACACTCCTCAATCACTTCCAATAGGCTCTTAGTGCTACTTTTAATCTTCATGATATCGGTACATTGTCCTACTATCTGGGCATCCAAATTTTTACATCTGCATCTGGACTTCTACTCAGTCAAGAGAAGTACTTATTAGATGTCCTTCAAAAATCTGATATGAGTGTCTGCAAACCATCTTCAACACCAATAGCACTTAACTTTCACAAAATTTCTGATTCTCCTAGTTTTTAGGATGCTCAACTCTACAGATGACTAGTTGGTTGCTTACAGTATATAACCATCACCAGACCTGATATCACTTATGCAGTAAACACTGGTTGTTAGTTTCTTGCTTCACCAACTCAACATCACTTTCTTCTTATTAAATGAATCATCTGTTACTTAAAGGGCTCACTCTTCTACTAGCCTATCTATTTGTCCATCTACGTCTCTTACTCTCACTATGTTCAGTGATTCTGATTCGGTAGGATGTCCCTCTACGAGACACTCCACAACTGGATTTTGCATCTATCTAGGCACCACTTGTATCTCATGGAGTGCCAAAAAGCAGACTAAAGTTGCTCATTCCAGTTCTAAAGGTGAGTATAGAGCCTAAGCATCCACAACAACTGAGCTCACATGTATTTCCTTTCTTCTTTATGATATTCATATTCCTCTACCTCAACCTGCTAAGCTTTTCTATGACAATCTTGGTTCTCTTTGACTATCTGTCAACCCAGTGTTCCATGCTTGAACAAAGCATGTTGAGATTGACTATCATTTCATACAAGAGAAAGTTGATGTAGGGCATAATGTTACTCCTCACATCACATTGTCTCAACAACTAGTAGATGGAAGCAGTCATTTATTAAGGAGAGGCTATTTCTTTGTTGTCATTTTCATCGTTATCGGAGGAGAAAAAGAGTGAAGAAACGAAGTGGGTCAACAGTTCCAAGGCATTCAGGAGTTCTTCTTTGGGCCATCTACCATTGTGCCAGTTCCTCTGACAACTATTGTCCACTCCAGTTGTAGTAACCACGAGAGACCAGATAAGTCATAGACGACCAAGGAGGTAAAGCCACATGAGAGAACAACTGATACTTGTCATTAAGGGAGAGAAAGTCGGTGACTAGTATACTGACGGAGAGGGACGACTCCGTCCTAATCTTTCTAGTAGGATGACAAGAGTTCTAGGCAGTCAGTGTGGACTACCGTAGAGGAGGGAAGATGTTGTTTTCCGCTTGGAGGACAACATCAACCAGAAATCTGTGATAAGAGTAGTTTCTGAAGAAGAAGACATTCGTGGCAATAGACTGTGGTGCCAACCAGTAGGAGCAGGAGTCAAATGTGTCCCAATGCAACTAGGATTCGGAGTTGCGCATCTAGAGCGATGGGGATTGTCATTGGACTTACTCTAGGACCAGGTATATCCCATAAACCATCCTTCCTGCATTGTAGTTAGTGATGTGATATATTAATTATGGGGAATATGGTAATAAAATTTTAAATTTTGTTTCTTGCTCTGTACCATATTTCCCAACACCCCTCCACTTTTTGCAAGAAGGATTACCTAATGAAGAGGAGGAAGTTGAATGGGGCGGTGCGGTGCTTGCAGGCTCATCCCTCTTCCTCAGATCAATGCAAATAGGTTCTATTCTTCCTCCTTGGCTTCTTGTTCTGCTATATGTAACTAGTGGGACCCTAAACCTTATCCACGTAGTTCGAACCACCTCTGATCATCTCCCACTATGCCAGGTATCTACCCAGGTCCTGTGAGGATAGATAGATCCAGTCCATCCTTCTCTAGGGCTTTGTGGCCTAGGAGTCTACCAAGACAACACACAGTTGCCTCCGCCAAGGAAGAACCACCTCCATGGAAAGGTTTGTGATGATATAGAGTCAAAAGATCAGGATGCCCCAACATGCATATGTAAAGTGTGGGGGTACCATGGTCTTCCCCCCTCAAATTAGAAGTGGAACTAAATATTTATGAAAAATAGTTATTTTTCTGATGAGTCATCACTTAATTGATCTGAAAAGGTTAATCTTGAAATAATTCTACATAATGATCGGTCACTTAGAAAATAATGATACTATATATCATTTTGATCATATAAATGAGAGGAATACAAATAAAATACAAGTAATACCAGATTCTGGTCCCAATTCTAAAAATAATTTTAATACTTGTTTGAGTAGTGGTTAGTAAATGGAAACCCTAGAATTGATAGTTGTCATGTGAAATACATTAATAAATGCTCTTGGTTTATGATGAAATCTGTTATTGTTAAGCATAATGACAATCCCAGGGGATATGATGATAATGATGAATAACCAAGGTTTCTAATTGAATAATCATGCATATGAAGAATTAGAATTTATAGATTATAACTTGTTATGTGGTTAATGAACTTAATCGAACCTAAGTATTCATAATGAATGGATATGATCGATATAAAAATTCGGGTTTCACCCTATGTGTAATATAAAATGGAATTAGGAATGGTACCCTAATTCCATATTCAAACCTGAGGAAAACAAAAAACCTAGATTGGGACTTTAGTAGGGTTTAATCTAAATAACATGATGGTGACACTTCAGGATTTACATATATGCATATTCGATGTTGATTGCTTGATTTTCTTGCTTGATTGGATAACATTCTTTAAGTATGACTACAAGACCTGCATGGTTCTACTAAAGGTATATGGTTACAATTTTGACTACACACAATATTTGAGGTTTTCATAGTGTTTCTCAAGGATTGTCTAAATAATTCACACTATGAGTTCAATTATAATTCCACTATGAGTATTGCATAAAGCACAATATCATATTCTGAACCCTAGGATGACATGCATCGAGGGGTTATGCACACGAGACCTAGAGGGACAATGATCACAGTCAAGAGAGCATAGCTAGGATGGGTTAGAGTATGCAATAAAATTTTCAGTTCTTATCTGCAAGTAATTGCTTGATTATATGTTTATATCTTACTTGCACACTTTGCATGCACCCCACGTACACAATATATTTTGCTATGTTAATTTGTCATTTGTTGTGTGTTGTTTTCAATTAATGCAAGACAAGTATATATCAAGACATGATAAACAGATGAAACTACATGAAGGCTATAAAGTTAAGTAAAAGGAGGATTAGATTGCTGCTTTTTCTCATATGTAAAATTCTGATGATATAAATTTTTGTAACTCCTTTGAGGAAAATATCATAAACAACATTTGAATAAATTAAAATTATTTACTAGTAATTGTTATTCGGTAAAAATATGGATCCTTGGGAAATTTAGGTAATGGCTCTCAACATTTTGGGTCTTTCCTTAATTGGGGGATGCTGAAAAGTGAGGTTGTTACATTTGGTATCAAAGCCTAAGGTTTTTCAAATAATATCTAATAGTTATAAATTCAAGTAATCTATAGAAATATAAGGAAAATCGATGAGGTGTGACGTGATGGTAATGATTTCTAGAAGGGGTCATGGCTTTGGGGGCTGGTAAGATTTTCCTTTGCACCATTAAGTTGGTAAGTGTGGTCTCCCTTTAGCCACAGTGATACTTTCCTAGCTAGAACCTTAGGCTTTCCTAAAGTAACATTTCCTCTAAGTCTTCTCACTCTTATTTCATTCACTTCTCATCATCTTGATTAATAAACCCTAAAAGAAACTTCCCTCCTCATCTCAAGTTAGAGTTTTTGCTAAGAAGTAGGATTAAGGCTTCCTCCTCTAATTAATGTACATGTAATGTGGAAATAATAATTAAAAATTCTTTATGGGTTTTTCGTTACAAAGGTAAACCCTAGAAGGAACTAGGTTTGATCTAAGCAAATCTTAGGGGGTCAAGGGACATAGAAACCTCAAAAGGTAGGGTGTAGACTTTATCTCGAACCCAAAACCCTAATTCTGGGAAATGGGAGTGTACCTATTAACACTAATTAGAGTAAAAGGAATAAGAAAATACACGTGAGTTCAGGAGGCCCACTCTCCCATGCATGTGTGTGGAGAAATTCATGCATGATGCATGTGGAAGGTTTTAAGAAACATAAGAAATAAATGGTTTCATTAAAATTCAACTTTGAGGGTTGGTGTCTCGGCCTCGGGTGGGTCAACCCAAGAGTGGGAAAAGGACCTACGGGGGAGGCAAAACCCAAAACATGTGGGTTCAGGTTGTGTCTAGAGAGCATAATTTCCTCCTATGAGACAAGAACACCCTATGTTAGAACCTTCTCTAGATTAGTGAGTAGACCAATTAGTTCTAGAATTAAGTTAACCTTTAATGTCACCAAAAGTGTGAAGGTTGACTATACAAAATATGAAAGCACATACAATATTTGAACCTAAGTATCCCATCTCTAGGGAACACATGGAAAGTCACTAAGGAAGTGGCTGAAGAGTATGTGACCAAGTCGGGATAGGAAGGTTAGTAATCGGCCAAGTCGGGATAGGAAGGATGATATAAGATGGAAAGTCATTGTAATAACTGGTGATCATGCCGGCATCAGAAGATCACCAATAGGACAATCCCGGAAAGGAAGGTCGATGTAAGAGGAAGTCAGTACAACAAATGGTGACCAATCTTGGATAGGAAGATCACCAAGATGCCAAGACTGGAAAGGAAGGTCGATATAAGAGGAAGTCATTTCAATGACCAATGATCAAGACGGGATAGGTAGCTCACTAATCGGCCAAGCTGGGATAGGAATACCAATATGATAGGAAGTCATTGCAGTGACTAGTGGCCAATCTAGGAAAGGAAGACCTCTATGTAGGACCAAGCCCAGAATAAAAGGTCACCATGAGACCAATGAAGGGACATAAAGTGAATAATGTGTACCCTAATAGATTAAGGAAATTCAGGTTAAAGAATTACATAAGAAAATAATATGTTCAAAAATTGATAAAGTTTTGGTATCCCTATAAACTCTAGGCAGGGTGGAGGCCTAACTCAATCATAATTTCAAGTAGGGAGGATTAAAGGTGCATACGTCCGATGAGATTAGGAGGTGATCATTCCCTAAATGCATTAAGATCATGGGGTTAGGAGATATCCATCCATATTGCCTAAGGCCCATGGGTCAAGAGATTCGCCACCTTCATGAGTTCATAGGGCCCAAGGGGTAAATATGAAAGGCACTCCCTAAGTTCATAAGGCCCACGAAGCCAGGCAGATATCACTCCAAAGGTACATGTACCCTTAGAGACCTTTAGTAAATGACTAAGGCTAATGAGACATTAGGTGTAAATGTGAAGGATACAAGAATTTATGCAATAATGATATCTTAGAGAAAGTTGTGCACAAACATAAGAATGAGAAAGGCACATGACTTCATGGAATGTAGAATATTATGGAATTAAACATAATTTATTGTTTGGAATCACTGATGAGATTGATTCACCCTAACACATAAAATTTTAAGGTAATGTGTGGGTACATCATCTCTACTCTTGAAATGGGATGAACATTGTATTTAAATTGCTGTGAAACACTTATTTCATCTTATGATGAGCATGAGAGATTGGGTAGACACATGTTATGTTTGAAATTGACATATCATAATCAATAGTTTAAGTTTAACTTTAATGACATGACCTAGGGTTTGAGGTGTTACCTCACCCTTATGTAGAAATAAATGGAAAACATGTTGGAAACCTAGGTGAAAAGATAGTCACCAAGTAAAATTGTTAACTCAAGTCCAAATGCAATAATCAAGTGATAAGGACATGAAATGAATAAGGATATGGCTATACACTAGATTGAATCTAGGTCCCAACCTTAGTAATATGAGAATCTTGCATATCCATAAAATTTGTTCAATATAGAAGGGTTGCTAATCCTAAGGTTAGAAACTAAGATGAGTTACCATTCACCTTAGACTCAACGGGTGTGAGTTTTAGGGATGAAATTCCTTTTAATGAGGGGTGAATGTAATATCCTCAATTTTGGCAAAATTGAATTATATAAATATAAGGCATGAATTGACAATTAATTTCCCTAATTGAATTATTAATAGAATAATAAAGTCATATTTGTGGCATGGGTGCAACCCATGGCCCACATAATGACCCGTGAGACTATTTTCTTTCCACGTAGATCCTTATGGCACAAGTTAAAGAAATAAGAGATTTTGTGCATAAATATATGGTAATTACTTTATGGATAATGGGTAATAGAAATATGGAAAAACATGTAAGTTTCCAAAAGAAAAATAAGATATGAAATGTTGTAGATAATAATGGAGTAATTATCTAATCGAGAATGGTTACATGAGAGTGAGGCATCCAATAATGTTATCTCGTCCTGACTTTGAAATACTTATCATTAGGAAATTAAGATTATTTTGGGTGAAAAAGGACATTTTATGAGATAATAGTATTTGTTTATATAAATGCTTAAGGAGTAAGATTTGTCTTCCTAGGAAGCTCTGGGTGGTAGAATTGTAGGGATGTCTTCCTATAATGGTATCTTCTTATTTCCCCTTCTTGGTATATTATCTCATGTTTGGGGTCAAAACTCGACAAAACATTGTATCTTTGCTTCTTATAATGGTTTTTCCCATGGTTGGCCCCATGGTTTTTCCCTCACACTTTGTAAGACTTTTCCAAGTAAAAATTTGTCATTTTCTTTGCTCTATCTTCTTGCATTCTATTTTTAGGATGACAAGCTCATCGGTAATGCTTCTGCATATATTATTTCTTTTTATTGGATGTGGTTGCATAGATTACATGCACGTAACAAAACCTATCAATGGGTATTAGAGCCCAAGTTGGGAAGATCCAGATCCAGATGGTGAAGGATGATGATACAAAGATAATATTATGAGTAGAGTTTTCCTAAAATGTGCATGAAAAGGAGTTATCGTGAGAAGTTTGTAATTACTTTAGTATATTGGGGTTTTAGCTAAAAAGGAAAAGAAAATAAAATGGAAAGAACCCAGTAGAAGTACATGGATAGGGTTTCACTTTCCTTTCCTAGACTCTTTGCTCTCTCCCTTTTATAACCATAGCATATATAAGGCACCAAGGACATAAGACCATAAGAGAGAGGAGAAGAATGAATCACCCTAGCCTTTCTGTGGGATCCAAGATTCTGAAGTTACCTGGGGAATCTCGATCTTCTGTGCATCCACCTCCAAGGTAGGGAAAATTGTGGCAGAGTTGATCCCTTGATCTAAGAACACATGGGGAAGATGGAAGAACTTTGTGGAAGGTCTCTATCTATAAGAGTGAACCAACAGTGCTTATGTAAGTTCTTAAAACCTTCTTTCTATCAGTTATGTACCCTACTGCAACATCCAATATTTGGAGACCTAGTTCTCCTGCCTCCAATCACTATCGATCATACCTAGGGCCTTCATAGGTATGACGATGACAATAAGAGTTGCCCCGATCTTCTTTAGGCATTTAGATCTCAGGAGCAGGGGAGTCAACCACACAGTTGGCTCATCCACGATGAACAAAGGTTGGCGTCATGAGTAAGAAGAAGCTCGGGGCATCATTGACTTCCCTACACATGAACACGTGATGATATAGTTCGTTGTGCCAATGGTAAAGGGGGAATTTTCCACGTATTAGGACCCAACCTTGCTTAGGGGGTCACTTGACCAAATATCTCCTAAAGTCAAGTTTTAAGAGAAAGGGTAAGGTCATCATCATCTCACTTTGATCCCAAGTAGAGTCGGGGATTTATAAAAAAAAATATTTTTGATGATGTGTCAGCATCTAATTGGCCAAAATAGGAACAAATTGCAATACAAGTAGTAAATAGACTATAACTCAGAATATAATGAAATTCAATATCAAATTGATCTAGATAAGATGTGGAATCCAAATAAAATATGTTTGAAACCTAATTCTAATTGTAGTTCCAAAAGTAGGGCTAATGTATGATTAAGTGATGATTAATACATTGAACCCCTAGAATTGATGATTCACATGTTGAGTATATCAAAAATGTTTTCTTGGACTTATTAACTAATAATGTTGACTATAAAAGGAATCCAAGACGATGATGATAATTATAACAATAATTAGGGTTTCTAGATCAATAATGATACATATAAAGAATTAGGGTTTTTGAAATTAGATATCATAACTTTCCATGTTATTAAGTCACATAATCAAATTTTGTTGTTAATAATGCAAGGACATGATAACTTTGATAATTATGATTTCACCTAATGACTAATTAAGGTTTATAACTCCAAATCATGATTCATTGGAATTAGAGTTTATACTCTTATTCCTTTTCAAAACCCAAGACAACCCTACACCCTAGTTTAGGATATATGTTAGATTAGTATGATTTAATTTTTATGGTGACACATTAGAGTATACATACATGCAAATAATGTTCGTTGATTATGTTGAATAATTGGATGTTTGGAGATATGCTTGCCATAAATGTTTCATGGTTTCTGAATGGAAATGAGGTATGATGGTTACTTATGAATAACATATCTTATCAAATTCTAATGATTTTCAAAGTTTTGATGTATGAGTTTCCATTAACTTGTGTGATTGTTTATTTATTTCTTGCAAATTATAAAACCCTATGTGTATCAAATTTAATGAATATAACTTGCTCAAGCCCAATATTTTATCTCTGTAGGGTTGGATGTATGGAAAGAAATTCACTATGAAGATGACTGATGATGAACCTAAAAGGGAAGGCCAACAAGACACCAATACCAGGAGAGGAAAGGTCATGAGAGTCCACTATAGGGACAAAACCCTCAATGAGAGGATATGTCATAGAGATTACCCCCAATGAGAGGGTATGCCATAGAAATTACCCCCATCGAGAGGGAATGCCATAGAGATTACCCCCAGTGAGAGGGTCTACCATAGAGATTGAACAATTATGGGTTGAGAAGTTATAACAAAAAATCCATGTTTGATTATTTATTAATAGTTTATGATATTGTTTCTAAGTTGTTACACATGCATGCAACATTTTGGTTGCACCATGTACACAATATAGAAATATGCTTGCCACATTTGGATTGTTGGCGTTTTAAATAACTCTTGTACATGAAGATACAAGGACATGGTGAATCAGATGAAATATATTCAAGATATTAAACCTAAGGAGGATTAGTTAGATGCTTCTTATAATATGTAATAGTTTTCATGTTTATTTCTTTATGAATATATATATATATATGTTTATATATATATAACTCCTTAGAGGAGCATCATTATACATTTTGTAAACAATATTTGCGAAATAATGGAAATTATTTTCTATGATTTATCATTTGCTAAATCTAGATCTTCATAATTTAGGTAATGGTTGTAGGATATAAGGTACTTCATTATGTTGAAAATTGAGGTTGTTACAGTAACTTAGAAGGTGTAGATATAGTAGATTTAGTGGGAATTTAGTTCAATATATGATTTGTGATTTCTAATGTGTAACATCCCTGACCTGGGTTATGCTTTAACCCTAGGTGTTTTGATTAATAAAGATAATTATATGCTTAATCTTATTTTGTGGAAAGCAATTAAGGCTCAAGATGAACTTATATTTCAATTTTAGTCCTTTCTGAATAATGTTGAAACATTGTTTTGCTTGTTTTGGATTAAAATACAAATTACCCAAGTTGAGGGCTTAAATTGCAAATGTTACATGATAAGATGTTCCTCATGTGTTGAAGAATCATGAGAATGAATATGACGTAGAGGTATGGCTTGTGGTAGCCTGAGTACCAAGAAAGAGCTGATAAAGCAATGTTTGTGCATTAAAACCTAGTTTTGGTGTAATGAGCAATTTACCAAAAACCCAAGGTTCAATATGCAAATTAAAAATTCAATAAGCTCCCTAATGTATCTTGGCATCATGTTGAGGCAATAAAATGAGAGGGGCGCCTCATTAGAATCATTTTGGAGGAGAGAGAATATTGATATTAAAATAATCAAGATTTAAGCATAATTGGAACTTTACTTCCATTTATTGCAAAAAAATATAAAATAATTGAAGGGCCTTAAACAAAAAACCATATGGTTGAATTTTTTCAAGTGTGAAAACCTTTGTTCCTTTGCAAGGCCATGAAAATATCCAAGGGAAGTGGATAACTCACTCATATTATTATAAGAAAAAGAAATATCCACTCACTTATGGATATTAGTATTATATGATTTAAGGTGCTTGATTTTCTTTTCTTTAAATCATGGATAATTGAGAGCAATAAGAGGCAAAGAAGATAGCCTCGGATCCAATAAGTTGAGGGGGAAGAGGAATCTCTATTTTTGGGATTAAATGAATTTGTATAAAGCATTTTCTCTATCATTGATTTTCTTATAAAAAGACCCTTTGCAAGCCAAAACAAAGGCTTTTCCATTTCTACTTCTTTCCCTTGCTTGGAAAACGACCAAAGGAGCTTTTAAGGATCAGGAGGAAGACCCACAAACTGTTGGTAATCTTCTTGACCTCCTTTCACCTTGAATCCATGGTGAAAATCGAAAATTCATACATGAATTCTTCATATCTTGATCCCCTCTTCAATTCTAACCATTCCTTTTCACTCAAAGCTTGAAGACGAGCCTTGGAATAGTGAAAGGAGTTGAATCCACCATTGTTGACGTGATATTGAAGCTTTGGAGCTCAATTGGAGGTGGGTTTTATAACTTGAACCTTTAATATTGTTATTGCATTCAATACCTTATCAATTGTTGATGTTTCCTTAATTTTCGGAATTTAATTTGGTTGATTGATGCAACCACCATGGAAATCACAGAAAAATTCATGGGTTTGGAGCTTGATGATGATGACATCATCATAAGCACACACTTCCCCAAATATCTCTTGCAAATAGTTTCAACAAAATGGTCCAAACGGTTTCACCAAACCGTTTGGAGACCAATCGATTTCCAAACAGTTTGGAGACTTGAACCCCAAACCGTTTAGAGTTGTTGACCATTTGGATGGGTTGACCATTTGAGGTCTGAACCCTAGTATGTGTTGGATGATGATCCAATGGCTCCAATTGATTAATTCAACATATGGACAATCCTACAAATAGAAACCCTAATCGGCTAAGTGTTGATTTTGCAATTTATTAAGTTGATGTTTTGGGTTGATTGACCCTAACGGTTTCAAAACCTATTGGGAATCACCCAAAAGGTCTAAAGACCGTTTGTAGGTCAACCAAGACAATTTGGAGGTCTATGTTTGAGTATTTTTGAGTATCTGAACACCCAAAGATATCAAATTGAATTACAATCAATAGCTCAAGTGATGATTGATTCAATGATGCAAACCCTAAGTGAATGTAATAGATTTCAATGGTGGTTTGAGGAAAACGGTCTCAAGACCATTTGGAGATCATCCAAACGACCTCAAGACCGTTTGGGGTTCATTCAAGACCGTTTGAGGTCAGGTCATATCATATAATGATGATGGTTCACTGATTTCAATTGAATCAGCTCCACAATGTTAACCATTGATGGATCCTCGGTTTCAAAACCCTAAGTGATGGTTTCTTGATTATCAACCCTAGTTCAATTGGGTTCAAAACCCTAATTGAAGGTCCAATTGAAGTGTGATTCAGTGGTTCAATTGAAGAATAAATTGGTGGCCCAATTGATATTTGGTCCATGGATTGGAACCTTGAATTGTTTAAATGTTGAAGACCCTTTTTGGGCCATTCGGTTTTGAGAGGATTTGGACCAAATGATCAAAAGACCATTTGAGTCAAAATGGTCTCAAGACCATTTGGGACCAAACGTTCTCAAGACCATTTGAGTCCAAATGGTCTCAAACCGTTTGGAGACCCAAGTCATTCGGTTTCAATATGTTTGATCTAAACGGTTTCAAGTACTAGCTTTGCCAAATGGTTTCAAATCGTTTGAACTATTTTGGTCAAGACAGTTTGAGGTCTAAGTGACCAAGATCATTTGAGGTCTAAGTGACCAAGACCTTTTGAGGTTCAAATTGGTTAAACCATTTGGACACCTAATATGATCAAAGGTCAAATAGCTACTTGGTTATTAGTGATGTGGATCAATGATGATTATGAAGGTTAACACTAACTATGTGTACTTAATTGAAGAGTTGACCTAGATCAATATTGGAGTATTTAACATCCTAGATAGGATGAGAGGGAGAGAGAATGGGAGAGATGATTGCTTACATAATAAGCTCCAATTCTCTCATTACGAATAAATATGGAATTAGGGTTTGATCCATAATGATGAGATCATGATATCCTCATTGAAAAGATTGATGTACCTTGACCCTAATTTGGCGCAAAGCTGAGTGAAACCATAATATAGGGTGATGATGTAACCCTAACTTAGTGTAATAATGCAAGAAACCCTACTTGGATGTTAATGGTAAACCTTAATCCCTAAAATGGGGTAAAGGTGCATGAAGCCCTATCACTGGGTGATGTATTATGAAATCTTAATTTCACATAATACTAGGTGAAACCCTGGTATAGAAGGATGATTATGTGAATCTCTAATGAATAGTAATACTATGTGAAATCCATATAATATATGGAAAATGCTATGTGAATCCTCAAATTATAAATATGGAGAATCCTATTCCTAATAATGGAATAGTGATTAATTTATTGACAAATGTAATACTTAGATGGGTTGATAATGGATATACTAACAATAATAATTCCTAATTCAAGGATGAGTCCATATCATAGGCAATGGTTGTATATTCTAAACACGTGGATTATGACCAATACATTACATGATGAATGTGATGAACTGGTACATAAAATATTAGGATGGGTAATATCCTAATATAAGCTAAGTGGATGAACTCAAGTAAGATGAAGGTGTTAAGGGAAGTGATACATCAAGATATGATAGATATCACATCCAACACCCCAATACTAATATACCTTGATGTGTTTTAAGTCCAATATAATTGGATGAGTGACACATGAGATGTGTCATGTCAATTATTACATTGAGATGTAATGTACCTTGTTGAATGTAAGATAGCGTGCCTTATGAAAAGGTTAATCCAAACCTATAAACTATGATGTAATCATATTCTGGTAAAGATGAGAGAGAACTCATATTGTGTGTTGATAATTCATTTAATGATGAATGATGAGAATAAATAAGTATGAATGAATATTTATGTTATCCATATTGATTCGTATCTATGTGAAGCAATGAAATAGGACTTGATCATTAATAAAATTATCTTGAGAACCTATATGGTTATTATGTGACACCCTAAGATAGGGTAATGCTATGTGAAACTCTAATACATGATGATGCTATATGCAGTCTTAACACAGAGTAATCCTATGTGAAGTTCAATTACATATTGATGAATTATAAATATAATAAGAAAAAAACCCTTGTACTGCATGGTACTGATATATGATTGTTATCATGAGTATTAATCATGCAGGAATATTGAGATGATGAGCATATCCAGGTATGGACTATGATGCTTTATATATTGAAACTGTTTATGGGCTTTATAAGCCATAATATGCCTTATTGCCTATTAAGGGGTAATAAGAGGTGATATGGGCTTTGTGAACTATGTGCAATTCTTTATGTAGCAAGAATCATAATGTCCTTGGTCATATGACTTAAAGGTATTAAGTTTCCTAATAAGTGGTAACAAGTACTCTATGATGAGTTAAGAGTTCAAATACCCATATTCTATAATCATGATGATGAACTTCTTAAGAAATGGAATTGTACTTGATGAGCTGAGGGATTAAGATTCCAATACTTTGTGAAAAGAGTATGGCTACAAGCCATAACTCCACAAAGACAATGTCAGGCATTAGCTATGTGATCTAAGCCTAAAGAAAGTATATGCTGCAGTTATAACTCTACAATGATCAAATGTTATACATGTTCTTTATATTCCTTAAATGGATAAGTGACATGATGCTTTATCAAGTTATAACTGCAATGCTTTAGATAAGAATAATGTTCTAATATGTTGGACAATGAAGTAACTATTGTCAAACAATTATGATTCCTCTATTCAATTTATTCTTATTAAACTACAATAATAATGTTTCTGGCGGAGAGTTATAACTCTCACTGCGGCAATTTACAATTGTCTCACCCCCGTAGGAACCACTTTTTTTAGGTAGACGCAGACGAGGTGGCAGGAATCCTTCAGTAGGTGAAGGACAGCGGCAGTAGCAGCATGCACAACAGTGAAGTCTCAAGTGGAGATACTGGCTGTTATGCCTTGTTTAGATGTATATAGAGTCTTATGTGTCGTCTATGTATTCTCAGGTCCTCGGAGTAGTAGTTAGTGATTTTGAGATTTTGGCTCAGTGCCTCAAAATTTTATAATTCATGTATTTAGTTTAACAAGAGAAGTTGATTCTTGTAATTTTTAGAAAGAGATGATAGAGGACGTACCTTTAAACCAGAATATAAATGTGTTACTTTGGTTCTATGTGAGAAAGTTTTCCTTTGATGGACCTCTTGGTAAAAAGGTTTTAATTTTTAGTGATTTTCGGTAATCCGCTGCTTAGTGAATGCTTCTACATTTAGTTAATCATGTTTTTATGAGTTGAATGCTACAATTTAGTGGTATCAGAGCTCTAGGTCCGTTGAGTCTACAGAGACATAGGACTAAGGATGTTGAGTCTGTTCTAAGTGTCTTCCAGTTTATCTGATAGTATCTTCTGCTCACATAGGAGAAGAAGAACTTGAAGATGTCTGGACCACATGAAGAACATGCTGCTAAGAGCAGCGCTGCTGTACCAGGAGAAGGTGCAAGAGACCAGAATAGGGAAGGGCATGTACCTGAACATCCCCAGGATTGACCCAGCTGTGATAGAAAACCCAGCCCTTCATGCTCTATTTGATAAATTCCTGACAACCATGACACACATGGCAGATAGGATGCCACCACCTACACATAGGGCACCAGCCCATCATGAGGGTTACAGAGCCAGCAAGACTTTGGAGAGACTTTGATGAGTTGGAGCCATAGATTATGCTGGTACTTCTGATCCAGCAGATGTTGATTTGTGGCTGACAGAGCTGGAAAAGGCTTTCAGGATCCTTGATATTCCTGAAACTGAAAAGGTAAGACATGTTGTGTACCTCCTAAAAGCGAGTTTTGGTCATTGGTGGATGATAGAGGAAGATAAGAGACCAGGTGAAGAAATTGGATGGGAGGTATTCCAACAAGAGTTCGTCAGTAGATACTTCCCTAAAACATATCTAGATAAGAAGATCTCTCAATTTGAGAGGATCAAACAAGGAAAGATGAACGTTAGAGAGTATGGAGCTAAGTTCATGGAGTTGTTGCAGTTTTGTCTGCATATGGTAGCTAATGATGAGGAAAGATTTTGGCATTTTGAGAAGGGGTTGAACACTGAATTGACCACTCATGTGTCTTCTCTAGAGAACAGGGAGAGGTTTTCCACCTTTGTGGAGTCAGTAAGGAGGATAGAGAGGTCTAAAACTGAGAAATGATAGACTAGTGGCAAGAAGGTATGCACTTAGTCTCAAGGACAAAGATCTGAAAGTTTTAAGAAGCCGAGATTTTCTACATCGGCAGCATCATTGAGATTTCATACCAAGACACAATGGATGTCAAGTAGGGGTAGGGATCGTACTAATGTTCCAAGTAGAGCCCCCGACATAGAATCCACATCGGTGACTGGATCTTATAGACCCTATTTTGCACCCAGGATATGTTACCAATGTAGACAACTGGGACATCTAGCAAAGGATTGTCCAGATAGGAATTCAATGATGACTCAGCCTCAGGGGCAGAGTCAACAAGGCTCACAAAGGAGGCAGTTTTCTAGTAACAATAGAGGACGTGGGAAAACATCCCAGACATGTCAGATGAAATAGTGTCATTTTAATATTTCATTTCATGATTCTATGTGTCAAAAATAAGAAAGTAGTTATTTTGAGCTTTCCCTGATTAGTCCTATAAGGACATAAGGAAGAAGAGAACTTACATTTTACTCAGTACTCCTTCAAATGCTTTATAATCTCTCTTATATGTGTGATAAAAGATGAGATATAGAAGTGACGTGTGAAGAAAATTCAGAAAAGAAAAATCTTGTGTGTATAATGATGTGAAAAGTGAGGAACATAATAGTAAATAAAGTGCATACTACCTGATCTCAATACTTGTAAACCCTGGCCAGGTATATGATTATTCAAGATAAGGTAAGTATGAAACTCTTAGACTGTTATCTTTTGATTACTCTGATCAAGCAGTCATTCTGAAACAATCTAGAGAGTATAATGAAATTAGAAAGGAATAGCTAAGTGAGCATTCCCAATTAAAAAGGAATAGCGAAGTGGGCATTCCCAATTAAAAAGGATTAGCTAAGTGAGTATTCCCAATTAAAAAGGAATATCTAAGTGAGCATTCCCAATTAAAAAGTAATAGCTAAGTGAGCATTCCTAATTAAAAAGGAATAGCTAAGTGAGCATTCCCAATTAAAAAGGAATAGCTAAGTGAGCATTCCCAATTAAAAACGAATAGTTAAGTGAGCATTCCCAATTAAAAAGGAATAGCTAAGTGAGCATTCCCAATTAAAAAGGAATAGCTAAGTGATCATTCCCAATTAAAAAGGAATAGCTAAGTGAGCATTCCCAACTAAAAAGAAATAGCTAAGTGAGCATTCCCAATTAAATAAGGAATAGCTAAGTGAACATTCCCAATTACACAGAGTTTGCTAAGGGAACTTTTCCAAACAAATAAAGGATTGTTGAGTGGATTATCTATATATGTCTCTTTTGGTAAACACTCTTGGGTGATGACAGGAGTATGTTCTTTTATACTTCTTCCTTTCAAATAATATGGACATCATATGTTAGGGGTTTATGCTCTGCATAAACATAAAACATTGATAAGGTTGAATTAATAAAAGGAACTTTGTGTGTATTATATATCTATGGTATCTCCATGACATTAAGAAGTTATGTGGAGACTTGAGGGTATGATAAATGAATAAATTTGTCCCTCCTTTTTCCTGGGATTTCGGGGACGAAATCCTTGTTAGGGGTTTATAACTTGTAACATCCCTGACATGGGTTATGCTTTAACCCTAGGTCTTTTGATTAATAAAGATAATTATATTCTTAATCTTATTTTGTGGAAAGTAATTAAGGCTCAAGAGGAACTTATATTTCAATTTTAGTCCTTTTTGAATAATGTTGAAATATTGTTTTGCTTGTTTTGGACTAAAATACAAATTACCCAAGTTGAGGGGTTAAATTGCAAATGTTACATGATAAGATGTTCCTCATGTGTTGAATCATAATGAGAATGAATATGATGTAGAGGTATGGCTTGTGGTAGCCTGAGTACCAAGAAAGAGTTGATAAAGTAATGTTTGTGCATTAAAACCTAGTTTTGGTGTAATGTGCAGTTTACCCAAAACTCAGGGTTCAATATGCAAATTACCAATTCAATAAGGTCCCTAATGTATATTGGCATCATTTTAAGGCAATAAAATGAGAGGGGCGCCTCATTAGAATCATTTTCGAGGAGAGAGAATCTTGATATTAAAACAATCAAGATTTAAGCATAATTGGAACTTTACTTCCATTTAATGCAAAAATAAATAAAATAATTGAAGGGCCTTCAACCAAAAACCAGATGGTTGAATTTGTTCAAGTTCGAACACCTTTGCGCCTTTTCTAGGCCACGAAAATATCCAAGGGAAGTGGATAACTCACTCACATTATTATAAGAAAAAGAAATATCCACTCACTTATGGACATTAGTATTATATGATTTAAGGTGCTTGATTTGCTTTTCTTTAAATCATGGATAATTGAGAGGAATAAGAGGAAAAGAAGATACCCTCAGATACAAGAAGTTGAGGGGGAAGAGGTGGCTCTATTTTTGGGATTAAATGAATTTTAAAAAGCATTTTCTCTCTCATTGATTTTCTTATAAAAAGATCATTTACAAGCCAAAACAAAGACTTTTCCGTTTCCACTTCTTTCCCTTTCTTGGAAAACGACCAAAGAAGCTTTGGAGGATCCGTAGGACGACCCCCAACCTGTTGGTAAGCTTTTTGACCTCCTTTCACCTTGAATCCATGGTGAAAATCGAAAACCAATGCATGAATTCTTCATATCTTGATCCCCTCTTCAATTCTAACCATTCCTTTACACTCAAAGCTTGAGGACGAGCCTTGGAATAGTGAAAGGAGTTGCATACACCATTTTTGAATTGAGATTGAAGCTTTGGATCTCAATTGTAGGTGGGTTTTATAACTTGAACCCTTAATATTGTTATTGCATTCAATTCCTTATCAATTGTTGATGTTTCCTTAATTTTTGGAATTTAATTTGGTTGATTGATGCAACCACCATGGAAATCACAGAAAACTTCGTGGGTTTGGAGCTTGATGATGATGACATCATCATAAGCACACACCTCCCCAAATATCTCTTGCAAACGGTTTCAACAAAATGGTCCAAACGGTTTCACCAAACCATTTGGAGACCAAACGGTTTCCAAACCGTTTGGAGACTTGAACCTCAAACCATTTAGAGGAGTTCACCATTTGGATGGGTTGACCATTTGAGGTTTGAACCCTAGTATGTGTTGGATGATGATCCAATGGCTCCAATTGATTAATTCAACATATGGACAATCCTTCAAATAGAAACCCTAATCGGCTAAGTGCTGATTTTTCAATTTATTAAGTTGATGTTTTGGGTTGATGGACCCAAACGGTTTCAAAACCGTTTGGGAATCACCCAAATGGTCTCAAGACCGTTTGGAGGTCAATCAAGATCGTTTGGAGGTCTAGGGTTGAGTATGGTTGAGTATTTGAAGACCCAAAGATATCAAATTGAATTACAATCAATAACTCAAGTGATGATTGATTCAATGATGCAAACCCTGAGTGAATGTCATAGATTTCAATGGTGGTTTGATGAAAATGGTCGCAAGACCATTTGGAGATCATCCAAATGACCTCAAGACCGTTTGGGGGTCATTCAAGACCGTTTGAGATCAGGTCATATCATGTAATGATGATGGTTCACTGATTTCAATTGAATTAGCTCCACATTGTTAACCATTGATGGATCCTCGGTTTCAAAACCCTAAGTGATGGTTTCTTGATTATCAACCCTAGTTAAATTGGGTTCAAAACCCTAATTGAAGGTCCAATTGAAGGGTGATTCAGTGGTTCAATTGAAGAATAAAATGGTGGCCTAATGATATTTGGTCCATGGATTGGAACCTTGAATTGTTTAAGTGTTGAAGACCCTTTTTGGTCCATTCAGTTTTGAGAGGGTTTGGACCAAACAGTCTCAAAACTGTTTGATTCCAAATGGTCTCAAACCATTTGGAGACCCAAGTCATTCAGTTTCAATATGTTTGGTCTAAACATTTTCAAGTACTAGCTTTTCCAAACGATTTCAAACCATTTGAACTATTTTGGTCAAGACCGTTTGAGGTCTAAGTGACCAAGACCATTTGAGGTCTAAGTGACCAAGACCTTTTGAGGTTCAAATTAGTTAAACCATTTGGACACCTAATATGATCAAAGGCCAAATAGCTACTTGGTTATTAATGATGTGGATCAATGATGATTATGAAGGTTAACCCTAACAATGTGTACTTAATTGAAGATTTGACCTAGATCAATCTTGGAGTATTTAACATCCTAGAGAGGATGAGGGAGAGAGAATGGGCGAGATGATTGCTTACATAATAAGCTCTAATTCTCTCATTACTAATAAATATGTAATCAGGGTTTGATCCATAATGATGAGATCATGAAATACTCATTGAAAAGATTGATGTACCTTGACCCTAATTTGGGGCAAAGCTGAGTGAAACCATAATATAGGGTGATGATGTAACCCTAACTTAGTGTAATAATGCAAGAAACCCTACTTGGATGTTAATGGTAAACCTTAATCCCTAAAATGGGGTAAAGGTGCATGAAGCCCTATCACTGGGTGATGTATTGTGAAATCTTAATTTCACATAATACTAGTTGAAACTATGGTATAGAAGGATGATTATGTGAATCTCTAATAAAGAGTAATACTATGTGAAAGCAATATAATATATGGAAAATGCTATGTGAATCCTCAAATTATAAATATGGAGAATCCAATTCCTAATAATGGAATAGTGATTAATGTATTGACAAATGTATTACCTAGATGGGTTGATAATGGATATCCTTACAATAATAATTTTTAATTCAAGGATGAGTCCATATCATTGGCAATGGTTGTATATTCTAAACAGGTGGATTATGACCAATACATTACATGATGAATGTGATGAATTGGTACATAAAATATTAGGATGGGGAATATCCTAATATAAGCTAAGTGGATGAACTCAAGTAAGATGAAGGTGTTAAGGGAAGTGATACATCAAGATATGATAGATATCACATCCAACACCACAACACTGATATATCTTGATGTGTTTTAAGTCCAATATAATTGGATGAGTGACACATGAGATGTGTCATGTCAATTGTTAAATTTAGATGTAATGCACCTTATTGAATGCAAGATAACGTTCCTTATGAAAAGGTTAATCCAAACCTATAAACTATGATGTAATCATATTCTGGTAAAGATGAGAGAGAACTCGTATTGTGTGTTGATAATTCATTTAATGATGAGTGATGATAATAAATAAGTATGAATGAATACTTATGTTATCCATATTGATTCGTAGCTATGTGAAGCAATGAAATAGGACTTGATCATTAATAGAATGATCTTGAGAACCTATATGGTTATTATGTGAAACCCTAAAATTGGGTAATGCTATGTGAAACTCTAATATAGGATGATGCTATGTGAAGTCTTAACACAGAGTAATCCTATGTGAAGTTCAAATACATATTGATGAATTATAAATCTAATAAGAAAAAAACCCTTGTATTGCATGGTACTGATATATGATTGTTATCATGAGTATTAATCATGCAGAAATATTGAGATGATGAGCATAGCCAGGTATGGACTATGATGCTCTATATATTGATACTGTTTATGGGCTTTATAAGCCATAATATGCCTTATTTCCTATTAAGGGGTAATAAGAGGTGATATGAGCTTTATGAACTATGTGCAATGCTTTGTGTAGCAATAATCATAATGTCCTTGGTCATATGACTTTAAGGTATTAAGTTACCTAATAAGTGGTAACAAGTACTCTATGATGAGTTAAGAGTTCAAATACCCATATTCTATAATCATGATGATGAACTTGTTAAGAAATGGAATTGTACTTGATGAGGTGAGGGATTAAGATTCCAATACTTTGTGAAAAGAGTATGGCTACAAGCCATAACTCCTCAAAGACAATGCCAGCCATTAGCTATGTGATCTAAGTCTAAAGAAAGTATATGCTGCAGTTATAACTCTACAAGGATCGAATGTTATACATGTTCTTTATATTCCTTAAATGGATAAGTGACATGATGCTTTATCAAGTTATAGCTGCAATGCTTTAGATAAGATTAATGTTCTAATATGTTGGACAATAAAGTAACTATTGTCAAACATTTATGATTCCTCTATTCAGTTTATTCTTATTAAACTGCAATAATAATGTTTCTGGCAGAGTTATAACTCTCGCTGGGGCAATTTACAATTGTCTCACCCCCATTAAAACCACTTTTTTTAGGTAGACGCAGATGAGGTGGCAGGAATCCTTCAGTAGGTGAAAGACAACAACAGGGACAGTAGTGAAGTCTTAAGTGGAGACACTGGTTGTTATGCCTTGTTTAGATGTATATAGAGTCCCATGTGTCGTCTCTGTATTCTCAGGTCCTCAGAGTACTAGTTAGTGCTTTCAAGATTTTGGCTCAGTGCCTCGAAATTTTATAGTGCTTGTATTTAGTTTAACAAGAGCAGTTGATTCTTGTAATTTTTAGAAAGAGATGATACATGACGTACCTTTAAACCAAAATATAAATGTGTTACTTTGGTTCTATGTGAGAAAGTTTTCCTTTGATGGACCTCTTGGTAAAAAGGTTTTATTTTTTAGTGATTTTCGATAATCCGTTGCTTAGTGAATGCTTCCGCATTTAGTTAATCATGTTTTTACGAGTTGGATGCTACAATTTAGTGGTATCAGAGCTCTAGGTTCGTTGAGTCTACAAAGACATAGAACTAAGGATGTTGAGTCTGTTCTAAGTGTCTTCCAGTTTGTCTGATAGTATCTTCTGCTCACATAGGAGAAGAAGAACTTGAAGATGTCTGGACCACATGAAGAACATGCTGCTAAGAGCAGTGCTGCTGCACCAAGAGAAGGTGCAAGAGACCAGAATAGGGAAGAGCTAGTACCTAAACATCCTCAGATTGACCCAGCTGTGATAGAAAACCCAGCCCTCCATGCTCTATTTGATAAATTCCTGACAACCATGACACACATGGCAGACAAGATGCCACCACCTACACATAGGGCACCAGCCCATCATGAGGGTTATGGAGCCGGCAAGACTTTCGTGAGACTTTGCCGAGTTGGAGCCATAGATTATGCTGGTACATCTAATCTAGCAGATGTTCATTTGTGGCTGACAGAGCTGGAAAAGGCTTTCAGGATCCTTGATATTCCTGAAGCTGAAAAGGTAAGACATGTTGTGTACCTCCTAAAAGGGAGTGGTGGTCATTGGTGGATGATAGAGGAAGATAAGAGACCAGGTGAAGAAATTGGATGGGAGGTATTCTGACGAGAGTTTGTCAGTAGATACTTCCCTAAAACGTATCTAGACGAGAAGATCTCTCAATTTGAGAGGATCAAACAAGGAAAGATGAACGTTAGTGAAGTTCATGGAGTTGTTGTGGTTTTGTCCGCATATGGCAGTTAATGATGAGGAAAGAATTCGGCATTTTCAGAAGGGGTTAAACGCTGAGTTGACCACTCTTGTGTCTTCTCTAGAGAACAGGGAGAGGTTTGCCACCTTTGTGGAGTCAGTAAGGAGGATAGAGAGGTCTGAAACTGATAAACGACAGACTAGTGGCAAGAAGGTATGCACTTAGTCTCAAGGAAAAAGATCTGAAAGTTTTAAGAAGCTGAGATTTTCTACATCGGCAGCATCATCAAGATTCCATACCCAGACACAATGGACGTCAAGTTGGGGTAGGGATCATAGTAATGTTCCAAGTAGAGCCCCCGACATAGCATCAACATCGGTGATTGGATCTTACAGACCCTATTTTTCACCCAGGATATTTTACCAATGTAGACAACCGGGACATCTAGCAAATGATTCTCCAGACAGGAATTCAATGATGACTCAACCTTAGGGGCAGAGTCAGCAAGGCTCACAAAGGAGGCAGTTTTCTAGTAACAATAGAGGACGTTGGACAACATCCCAGACAGGTCATATGAAATAGTGTCATTTTAAAATTTCATTTCATGATTATATGTGTTAAAAACAAGAAAGTATTTATTTTGAGCTTTCCCTGATTAGTTCTATAAGGACATAAGTAAGAAGAGAACTTACATTTTACTCAGTGCTCCATAAAATGCTTTATAATCTCTCTTATATGTGTGACAAAAGATGAGATATAGAAGTGATGTCTGAAGAAAATTTAGAAATGAAAAATCATGTGTGTATAATGATATGAAAAGTGAGGAACATAATAGTAAATAAAGTACATACTACCTGATCTTAATACTTGTATACTCTGTCCAGGTATATGATTATGGAAGATAAGGCAAGTATGAAACTCTTAGATTGTTATCTTTTCGATTACTCTAATCAAGTAGTCATTCTGAAACAATCTAGAGAGTATAATGAAATTAAAAAGGAATAGCTAAGTGAGCATTCCCAATTAAAAAGGAATAGCTAAATGATCACTCCCAATTAAAAAGGAATAGCTAAGTGAGTATTCCCAATTAAAAAGGAATAGCTAAGTGAGCATTCCCAATTAATAAGGAATAGCTAAGTGAGCATTCCCAATTAAAAAGGAATAGCTAAGTGAACGTTCCCAATTAAAAAGGAATAGCTAAGTGAGCATTCCCAATTAAAAAGGAATAGCTAAGTGAGCATTCCCAATTAAAAAGGAATAGCTAAGTGAGCATTCCCAATTAAAAAGGAATAACAAAGTGAGCATTCCCAATTAAAATGGAATAGCTAAGTGAGCATTCCCAATTAAAATGGAATAGCTAAGTGAGCATTCCCAATTAAAAAGGAATAGCTAAGTGAGCATTCCCAATTAAAAAGGAATAGCTAAGTGAGTGTTCCCAACTAAAAAGAAATAGCTAAGTGAGCATTCCCAATTAAATAAGGAATAGCTAAGTGAACATTCCCAATTACACAGAGTTTGCTAAGGGAACTTTTCCAAACAAATAAAGGATTGTTGAGTGGATTATCTCTATTAGATATATATGTTTCTCTTTTGGTAAACACTCTTGGGTGATGATAGGAGTATGTTCTTTTATACTTCTTCCTTTCAAATAATATGGACATCATATGTTAGGGGTTTATGCTCTGCATAAACATAAAACATTGATAAGGTTGAATTACTGAAACGAACTTTGTGTGGATTACAGATATATGGTATCTCCATGACATTAAGAAGTTATGTGGAGACTTGAGGGTATGATAAGTGAATAAATATGTCCCTCCTTTTTCCTGGGATTTCGGGGACGAAATCCTTGTTAGGGGTTTATAACTTATAACATCCCTGACCTGGGCTATGCTTTAACCCTAGGTCTTTTGATTAAGAAAGATAATTATATGCTTAATCTTATTTTGTGGAAAGTAATTAAGGCTCAAGAGGAACTTATATTTCAATTTGAGTCCTTTTTGAATAATGTTGAAACATTGTTTTGCTTGTTTTGGACTAAAATGCAAATTACCCAAGTTGAGGGGTTAAATTGCAAATGTTACATGATAAGATGTTACTCATGTGTTGAAGCATCATGAGAATGAATATGATGCAGAGGTATGGCTTGTGGTAGCCTGAGTACCAAGAAAGAGCTGATAAAGCAATGTTTGTGCATTAAAACCTAGTTTTGGTGTAATGTGCAATTTACCCAAACCCAGGGTTCATTATGCAAATTACCAATTCAATAAGGTCCCTAATGTATCTTGGCATCATGTTGAGGCAATAAAATGAGAGGGCCACCTCATTAGAATCATTTTGGAGGAGAGAGAATCTTGATATTAAAATAATCAAGATTTTAGCATAATTGGAACTTTACTTCCATTTAATGCAAAAATAAATAAAATAATTGAAGGGACTTCAACCAAAAACTAGATGGATGGATTTGTTCAAGTGTGAAAACCTTTTTGCCTTTTCTAGTCCACGAAAATATCCAAGGGAAGTGGATAACTCACTCACATTATTATATGAAAAAGAAATATCCACTCACTTATGGATATTAGTATTATATGATTTAAGGTGCTTGATTTGCTTTTCTTTAAATCATGGATAATTGAGAGGATTAAGAGGCAAAGAAGATAGCCTCGAATCCAAGAAGTTGAGGGGGAATAGGTGTCTCTATTTTTGGGATTAAATGAATTTTTATAAAGCATTTTCTCTCTCATTGGTTTTCTTATAAAAAGACCCTTTACAAGCCAAAATAAAGGCTTTTCCGTTTCCACTTATTTCCCTTGCTTGGAAAATGACCAAAGGAGATTTGGAGGATTAGGAGGACGATCCCCAACCTGTTGGTAAGCGTCTTGACCTCCTTTCATCTTGAATCCATGGTGAAAATCAAAAATCAATGCATGAATTCTTCATATCTTGATCCCCTCTTCAATTCTAACCATTCCTTTTCACTCAAAGCTTGAGGACGAGCCTTGGAATAGTGAAAGGAGTTGCATCCACAATTGTTGACATGAGATTGAAGCTTTGGATCTCAATTGGAGGTATTTAACATCCTAGAGAGGATGAGAGGGAGAGAGAATGGGAGAGATGATTGCTTACATAATAAGCTCCAATTCTCTCATTACGAATAAATATGGAATTAGGGTTTGATCCATAATGATGAGATCATGAAATCCTCATTGAAAAGATTGATGTACCTTGACCCTAATTTGGGGCAAAGCTGAGTGAAACCATAATATAGGGTGATGATGTAACCCTAACTTAGTGTAATAATGCAAGAAACCCTACTTGGATGTTAATGGTAAACCTTAATCCCTAAAATGGGGTAAAGGTGCATGAAGCCCTATCACTGGGTGATGTATTGTGAAATCTTAATTTCACATAATACTAGGTGAAACCCTGGTATAGAAGGATGATTATGTGAATCTCTAATGAAGAGTAATACTATGTGAAATCCATATAATATATGGAAAATGCTATGTGAATCCTCAAATTATAAATATGGAGAATCCTATTCCTAATAATGGAATAGTGATTAATGTATTGACAAATGTAATACTTAGATGGGTTGATAATGGATATCTTAACAATAATAATTCCTAATTCAAGGATGAGTCCATATCATAGGCAATGGTTGTATATTCTAAACAGGTGGATTATGAGCAATACATTACATGATGAATGTGATGAACTGGTACATAAAATATTAGGATGGGTAATATCCTAATATAAGCTAAGTGGATGAACTCAAGTAAGATGAAGGTGTTAAGGGAAGTGATACATCCAGATACGATAGATATCACATCCAACACCCCAATACTAATATACCTTGATGTGTTTTAAGTCCAATATAATTGGATGAGTGACACATGAGATGTGTCATGTCAATTATTACATTGAGATGTAATGTACCTTGTTGAATGTAAGATAGCGTGCCTTATGAAAAGGTTAATCCAAACCTATAAACTATGATGTAATCATATTCTGGTAAAGATGAGAGAGAACTCATATTGTGTGTTGATAATTCATTTAATGATGAATGATGAGAATAAATAAGTATGAATGAATACTTATGTTATCCATATTGATTTGTATCTATGTGAAGCAATGAAATAGGACTTGATCATTAATAAATTTATCTTGAGAACCTATATGGTTATTATGTGAAACCCTAATATAGGGTAATGCTATGTGAAACTCTAATACATGATGATTCTATATGCAGTCTTAACACAGAGTAATCCTATGTGAAGTTCAATTACATATTGATGAATTATAAATCTAATAAGAAAAAAACCCTTGTACTGCATGGTACTGATATATGATTGTTATCATGAGTATTAATCATGCAGGAATATTGAGATGATGAGCATATCCAGGTATGGACTATGATGCTTTATATATTGAAACTGTTTATGGGCTTTATAAGCCATAATTTGCCTTATTGCCTATTAAGGGGTAATAAGAGGTGATATGGGCTTTGTGAACTATGTGCAATGCTTTGTGTAGCAAGAATCATAATGTCCTTGGTCATATGACTTGAAGGTATTAAGTTACCTAATAAGTGGTAACAAGTACTCTATGATGAGTTAAGAGTTCAAATACCCATATTCTATAATCATGATGATGAACTTCTTAAGAAATGGAATTGTACTTGATGAGCTGAGGGATTAAGATTCCAATACTTTGTGAAAAGAGTATGGCTATAAGCCATAACTCCACAAAGACAATGTCAGGCATTAGCTATGTGATCTAAGCCTAAAGAAAGTATATGCTGCAGTTATAACTCTACAATGATCAAATGTTATACATGTTCTTTATATTCCTTAAATGGATAAGTGACATGATGCTTTATCAAGTTATAGCTGCAATGCTTTAGATAAGAATAATGTTCTAATATGTTGGACAATGAAGTAACTATTGTCAAACAATTATGATTCCTCTATTCAATTTATTCTTATTAAACTACAATAATAATCTTTCTGGCGGAGAGTTATAACTCTCGCTGGGGCAATTTACAATTGTCTCACCCCCGTAGGAACCACTTTTTTGAGGTAGACGCAGACGAGGTGGCAGGAATCCTTCAGTAGGTGAAGGACAGCGACAGTAGCAGCATGCACAATAGTGAAGTCTCAAGTGGAGATACTGGTTGTTATGCCTTGTTTAGATGTATATAGAGTCTTATGTGTCGTCTATGTATTCTCAGGTCCTCGGAGTACTAGTTAGTGATTTTGAGATTTTGGCTCAGTGCCTCAAAATTTTATAATTCTTGTATTTAGTTTAACAAGAGAAGTTGATTCTTGTAATTTTTAGAAAGAGATGATAGAGGATGTACCTTTAAACCAGAATATAAATGTGTTACTTTGGTTCTATGTGAGAAAGTTTTCCTTTGATGGACCTCTTGGTAAAAAGGTTTTAATTTTTAGTGATTTTCGGTAATCCGCTGCTTAGTGAATGCTTCTACATTTAGTTAATCATGTTTTTATGAGTTGAATGCTACAATTTAGTGGTATCAGAGCTCTAGGTTCGTTGAGTCTACAGAGACATAGGACTAAGGATGTTGAGTCTGTTCTAAGTGTCTTCCAGTTTATCTGATAGTATCTTATGCTCACATAGGAGAAGAAGAACTTGAAGATGTCTGGACCACATGAAGAACATGCTGCTAAGAGCAGCGTTGCTGTACCAGGAGAAGGTGCAAGAGACCAGAATAGGGAAGGGCATGTACCTGAACATCCCCAGGATTGACCCAGCTGTGATAGAAAACCCAGCCCTTCATGCTCTATTTGATAAATTCCTGACAACCATGACACACATGGCAGATAGGATGCCACCACCTGCACATAGGGCACCATCCCATCATGAGGGTTACGGAGCCAGCAAGACTTTGGATAGACTTTGCTGAGTTGGAGCCATAGATTATGCTGGTACATCTGATCCAGCAGATGTTGATTTGTGGCTGACAGAGCTGGAAAAGGCTTTCAGGATCCTTGATATTCCTGAAGCTGAAAAGGTAAGACATGTTATGTTCCTCCTAAAAGCGAGTTTTGGTCATTGGTGGATGATAGAGGAAGATAAGAGACAAGGTGAAGAAATTGGATGGGAGGTATTCCGACGAGAGTTCGTCAGTAGATACTTCCCTAAAACATATCTAGATAAGAAGATCTCTCAATTTGAGAGGATCAAACAAGGAAAGATGAACGTTAGAGAGTATGAAGCTAAGTTCATGGAGCTGTTGCAGTTTTGTCTGCATATGGTAGCTAATGATGAGGAAAGAATTCGACATTTTGAGAAGGGGTTGAACGCTGAATTGACCACTCATGTGTTTTCTCTAGAGAACAGGGAGAGGTTTGCCACCTTTGTGGAGTCAGTAAAGAGGATAGAGAGGTCTGAAACTGAGAAATGATAGACTAGTGGCAAGAAGGTATGCACTTAGTCTCAAGGACAAAGATCTGAAAGTTTTAAGAAGCCGAGATTTTCTACATCGGGAGCATCATCGAGATTTCATACCAAGACACAATGGATGTCAAGTAGGGGTAGGGATCGTACTAATGTTCCAAGTAGAGCCCCTGACATAGAATCCACATCGGTGACTGGATCTTATAGACCCTATTTTGCACCCAGGATATGTTACCAATGTAGACAACTGGGACATCTAGCAAAGGATTGTCCAGATAGGAATTCAATGATGACTCAACCTCAGGGGCAGAGTCAGCAAGGATCACAAAGGAGGCAGTCTTCTAGTAACAATAGAGGACGTGGGAAAACATCCCAGACATGTCAGATGAAATAGTGTCATTTTAATATTTCATTTCATGATTCTATGTGTCAAAAATAAGAAAGTAGTTATTTTGAGCTTTCCCTGATTAGTCCTATAAGGACATAAGGAAGAAGAGAACTTACATTTTACTCAGTACTCATTAAAATGCTTTATAATCTCTCTTATATGTGTGATAAAAGATGAGATATAGAAGTGACGTCTGAAGAAAATTCAGAAATGAAAAATCTTGTGTGTATAATGATGTGAAAAGTGAGGAACATAATAGTAAATAAAGTGCATACTAACTGATCTCAATACTTGTAAACCCTGGCCAGGTATATGATTATTCAAGATAAGGTAAGTATGAAACTCTTAGACTGTTATCTTTTGATTACTCTGATCAAGTAGTCATTCTGAAACAATCTAGAGAGTATAATGAAATTAGAAAGGAATAGCTAAGTGAGCATTCCCAATTAAAAAGGAATAGCGAAGTGGGCATTCCCAATTAAAAAGGATTAGCTAAGTGAGTATTCCCAATTAAAAAGGAATAGCTAAGTGAGCATTCCCAATTAAAAAGTAATAGCTAAGTGAGCATTCCTAATTAAAAAGGAATAGCTAAGTGAGCATTCCCAATTAAAAAGGAATATCTAAGTGATCATTCCCAATTAAAAAGGAATAGTTAAGTGAGTATTCCCAATTAAAAAGGAATAGCTAAGTGAGCATTCCCAATTAAAAAGGAATAGCTAAGTGAGCATTCCCAATTAAAAAGGAATAGCTAAGTGAACATTCCCAACTAAAAAGAAATAGCTAAGTGAGCATTCCCAATTAAATAAGGAATAGCTAAGTGAACATTCCCAATTACACAGAGTTTGCTAAGGGAACTTTTCCAAATAAATAAAGGATTGTTGAGTGGATTATCTATATATGTTTCTCTTTTGGTAAACACTCTTGGGTGATGACAGGAGTATGTTCTTTTATACTTCTTCCTTTCAAATAATATGGACATCATATGTTAGGGGTTTATGCTCTGCATAAACATAAAACATTGATAAGGTTGAATTAATAAAAGGAACTTTGTGTGGATTACAGATCTATGGTATCTCCACGACATTAAGAAGTTCTGTGGAGACTTGAGGGTATGATAAATGAATAAATTTGTCCCTCCTTTTTCCTGGGATTTCGGGGACGAAATCCTTGTTAGGGGTTTATAACTTGTAACATCCCTGATCTGGGTTATGCTTTAACCCTATGTCTTTTGATTAATAAAGATAATTATATGCTTAATCTTATTTTGTGGAAAGTAATTAAGGCTCAAGAGGAACTTATATTTCAATTTTAGTCCTTTTTGAATAATGTTGAAATATTGTTTTGCTTGTTTTGGACTAAAATACAAATTACCCAAGTTGAGGGGTTAAATTGCAAATGTTACATGATAAGATGTTCCTCATGTGTTGAAGTATAGTGAGAATGAATATGATGTAGAGGTATGGCTTGTAGTAGCCTGAGTACCAAGAAAGAGTTGATAAAGCAATGTTTGTGCATTAAAACCTAGTTTTGGTGTAATGTGTAGTTTACCCAAAACCCAGGGTTCAATATGCAAATTACCAATTCAATAAGGTCCCTAATGTATCTTGGCATCATTTTAAGGCAATAAAATTATAGGGGCGCCTCATTAGAATCATGTTTGAGGAGAGAGAATCTTGATATTAAAACAATCAAGATTTAAGCATAATTGGAACTTTACTTCCATTTAATGCAAAAATAAATAAAATAATTCAAGGGCCTTCAACCAAAAACCAGATGATTGAATTTGTTCAAGTTTGAACACCTTTGCGCCTTTTCTAGGCCACGAAAATATCCAAGGGAAGTGGATAACTCACTCACATTATTATAAGAAAAAGAAATATCCACTCACTTATGGACATTAGTATTATATGATTTAAGGTGCTTGATTTTCTTTTCTTTAAATCATGGATAATTGAGAGGAATAAGAGGAAAAGAAGATAGCCTCAGATACAATAAGTTGAGGGGGAAGAGTTGGCTCTATTTTTGGGATTAAATGAATTTTTATAAAGCATTTTCTCTCTCATTGATTTTCTTATAAAAAGACCATTTACAAGCCAAAACAAAGACTTTTCCATTTCCACTTCTTTCCCTTGCTTGGAAAACGACCAAAGGAGCTTTGGAGGATCCGTAGGACGACCCCCAACCTGTTGTTAAGCTTTTTGACCTCCTTTCACCTTGAATCCATGGTGAAAATCGAAAATCAATGCATGAATTCTTCATATCTTGATCCCCTCTTCAATTCTAACCATTCCTTTACACTCAAAGCTTGAGGACGAGCCTTGGAATAGTGAAAGGAGTTGCATACACCATTTTTGAATTGAGATTGAAGCTTTGGAGCTCAATTGGAGGTGGGTTTTATAACTTGAACCCTTAATATTGTTATTGCATTCAATGCCTTATCAATTGTTGATGTTTCCTTCATTTTTGGAATTTAATTTGGTTGATTGATGCAACCACCATGGAAATCAAAGCAAACTTCGTGGGTTTGGAGCTTGATGATGATGAAATCATCATAATCACACACCTCCCCAAATATCTCTTGCAAACAGTTTCAACAAAATGGTCCAAACGGTTTCACCAAACCGTTTGGAGACCAGACGGTTTCACCAAACCGTTTGGAGACCAAACGGTTTCCAAACCGTTTGGAGACTTGAACCCCAAACCATTTAGAGGAGTTGACCGTTTGGATGGGTTGACCGTTTGCGATCTGAACCCTAGTATGTGTTGGATGATGATCCAATGGCTCCAATTGATTAATTCAACATATGGACAATCCTTCAAATAGAAACCCTAATCGGCAAAGTGTTGATTTTGCAATTTATTAAGTTGATGTTTTGGGTTGATTGACCCAAACGGTTTCAAAACCGTTTGGGAATCACCCAAATGGTCTCAAGACCGTTTGGAGGTCAACCAAGATCGTTTGGAGGTCTAGGGTTGAGTATGGTTGAGTATTTGAAGACCCAAAGATATCAAATTGAATTACAATCAATAGCTCAAGTGATGATTAATTAAATGATGCAAACCCTAATTGAATGTCATAGATTTCAATGGTGGTTTGATGCAAACGGTCTCAAGACCATTTGGAGATCATCCAAACTACCTCAAGACCATTTGGGGGTCATTCAAAACCATTTGAGGTCAGGTCATATCATGTAATGATGATGGTTCACTGATTTCAATTGAATTAGCTCCACAATGTTAACCATTGATGGATCCTCAGTTTCAAAACCCTAAGTGATGGTTTCTTGATTATCAACCCTAGTTCAATTGGGTTCAAAACCCTAATTGAAAGTCCAATTGAAGGGTGCTTCAGTGGTTCAATTGAAGAATAAATTGGTGGCCCAATTGATATTTGGTCCATGGCTTGGAACCTTGAATTCTTTAAGTGTTGAAGACCCATTTTGGTCCATTCAGTTTTGAGAGGGTTTGGACCGAATGGTCTCAAGACCGTTTGAGTCCAAATAGTCTCAAACCGTTTGGAGACCCAAGTCATTCAGTTTCAATATGTTTGGTCTAAACAGTTTCAAGTACTAGCTTTGCCAAACGATTTCAAACCATTTGAACTATTTTGGTCAAGACCGTTTGAGGTCTAAGTGACCAAGACCATTTGAGGTCTAAGTGACCAAGACCTTTTGAGGTTCAAATTGGTTAAACCATTTGGACACCTAATATGATCAAAGGTCAAATAGCTACTTGGTTATTAATGATGTGGATCAATGATGATTATGAAGGTTAACCCTAACTATGTGTACTTAATTGAAGAGTAGACCTAGATCAATCTTAGAGTATTTAACATCCTAGAGAGGATGAGAGGGATAGAGAATGCGAGAGATGATATCTTACATAATAAGCTCTAATTCTCTCGTTATGAATAAATATGTAATTAGGGTTTGATCCATAATGATGAGATCATGAAATCCTCATTGAAAAGATTGATGTACCTTGACCCTAATTTGGGGCAAAGCTGAGTGAAACCATAATCTAGGGTGATGATGTAACCCTAATTTAGTGTAATAATGCACGAAACCCTACTTGGATGTTAATGGTAAGCCTTAATCCCTAAAATGGGGTAAAGATGCATGAAGCCCTATCACTGGGTGATGTATTGTGAAATCTTAATTTCACATAATACTAGGTGAAACCCTGGTATAGAAGGATGATTATGTGAATCTCTAATGAAGAGTAATACTATGTGAAATCCATATAATATATGGAAAATGCTATGTGAATCCTCAAATTATAAATATGGAGAATCCTATTCCTAATAATGGAATAGTGATTAATGTATTGACAAATGTAATACCTAGATGGGTCGATAATGGATATCCTTAAAATAATAATTCCTAATTCAAGGATGAGTCCATATCATTGTCAATGGTTGTATATTCTAAATAGGTGTATTATGACCAATACATTACATGATGAATGTGATGAACTGGTACATAAAATATTAGGATGGGGAATATCCTAATATAAGCTAAGTGGATGAACTCAAGTAAGATGAAGGTGTTAAGGGAAGTGATACATCAAGATATGATAGATATCACATCCAACACCCCAATACTGATATACCTTGATGTGTTTTAAGTCCAATATAATTGGATGAGTGACACATGAGATGTGTCATGTCAATTGTAACATTGGGATGTAATGCACCTTGTTGAATGTAATGTAACGTTCCTTATGAAAAGTTTAATCCAAACCTATAAACTATGATGTAATCATATTCTGGTAAAGATGAGAGAGAACTCATATTGTGTGTTGATAATTCATTTAATGATGAATTATGAGAATAAATAAGTATGAATGAATACTTATGTTATCCATATTGATTCCTAGCTATGTGAAGAAATGAAATAGGACTTGATCATTAATAAAATGATCTTGAGAACCTATATGTTTATTATGTGAAACCCTAAAATAGGGTAATGCAATGTGAAACCCTAATACTGGATGATGCTATGTGAAGTCTTAACATAGAGTAATCCTATGTGAAGTTCAAATATATATTGATGAATTATAAATCTAATAAGAAAAACACCCTTGTTTTGCTTGGTACTGATATATGATTGTTATCATGAGTATTAATCATGCAGGAATATTGATATGATGAGTATAGCCAGGTATGGACTATGAGGCTCTGTATATTGAAACTATTTATGGGCTTTAGAAGACATAATATGCCTTATTGCCTATTAAGGGGTAATAAGAGGTGATATGAGCTTTGTGAACTATGTGCAATGCTTTGTGTAGCAAGAATCATAATGTCCTTGGTCAGATGACTTGAAGGTATTAAGTTACCTAATAAGTGTTAACAAGTACTCTATGATGAGTTAAGAGTTCAAATACCCATATTCTATAATCATGATGATGAACTTGTTAAGAAATGGAATTGTACTTGATGAGCTGAGGGATTAAGATTCCAATACTTTGTGAAAAGATTATGACTACAAGCCATAACTCCACAAAGACAATGCCAGACATTAGCTATGTGATCTAAGCCTAAATAAAGTATATGTTGCAGTTATAACTCTACAATGATCAAATGTTATACATGTTCTTTATATTCCTTAAATGGATAAGTGACATGATGCTTTATCAAGTTATAGATGCAATACTTTAGATAAGAATCGTGTTCTAATCTATTGGACAATGAAGTAACTGCTGCCAAACAATTATGATTCCTCGTTTCAGTTTATTCTTATTAAAATACAATAATAATGTTTTTGGCAGAGAGTTATAACTCTCGCTGGGGAAATTTACAATTGTCTCAACCCCGTGGGAACCACTTTTTTTAGGTAGACACAAACGAGGAGGGAGGAATCCTTCAGTAGGTGAAGGACAGCAACAACAACAGCAGGGACAACAGTGAAGTCTCAGGTGGAGACACTGGCTGTTATGCCTTGTTTAGATGTATATAGAGTCCTATGTGTCGTCTCTGTACTCTCAGGTCCTCAGATTGTTAGTTAATTCTTTTGAGATTTTGGCTCAGTGCCTCGAAATTTTATAATGCTTGTGTTTAGTTTAACAAGAGCAGTTGATGCTTGTAATTTTCAGAAATAGATGATACAGGACATGTACCTTTAAACCAGAATATAAATGTGTTACTTTGGTTCTATGTGACAAAGTTTTCCTTTGATGGACCTCTTGGTAAAATGGTTTTAATTTTTAGTGATTTTCGGTAATCCGCTTCTTAGTGAATGCTTCTGCATATAGTTAATAATGTTTTTGTGAGTTGGATGCTACATAATGCTTCTACCCAAATATTTCTAGGGAGTCAAGAATGAGACAGTTTGCATCTTACTAGATATATTAAGGTTCCATTCTTCCCTTTTGCCACACCATTTTGTTGTGTGTAAGACATTGTGTTGTGTTTTTTAATTTCATGTTCTTGACAAGATGATACCAATTCTCTTGAATTGTATTCCCTCACCTCTATCAGTTTGAAGAACCTTAGTATTCCTTCTAAATAGCCATTCTAATTCCTTTTTATATCTTTTAAAACATTTTAGTGCTTCTAATTTCGTAGCAATTAAGTATACATAGGAAAATCTTGAATGTCGTCTATAAATGTTATGAAAAATTGTTTTTTTATATGCTTTTACACTTAATAATCAACAAATATATGAATGGATTAGATCTAACAATTGATTTGATCCATATCGAACTCCATATTATTTTTTGGTCATTTATACAACAAAGTAATGTTCACATAGAGTTATATTCATACTTTTTTAGTTAGTAAGTATTTTCTTTTTTTCATTTGTTCCACTTTAGATTTTCCAAGATGACCTAATATGCAATTCCATAAATCACATTCAGATAGAGCATACAAGTAGTAACCAAAAGAAGCATTGATATTATTGACTTCACTACTTACTATAGGGATGCAGAAAGGATCATGTTTTGATACAAATTGTCCATAGTAAAAATCTTCTTGTCTTTTCCTGTGAACACCCTCTTATTACAAACAAACTTCTAGGCCATTTTTCATAAGTTTTGTAGTAGAAATCAAATTACATTTTATGTCTAAATCACAAAGAACATCTTTGAGAACCCTAATACTTTCTCAACGGTCAAGATGATAAGTATCAACACCTTCCACACCAAGGTATGTGTTGTAACCCATATATATGTGTTGTTCCCTTGGATTAAGTTTTTCGAAAGATTCCAACCCCTATTTTATGTTTATAATGTGACAGGTTGTACCATAGTCAACCCACTATGCATCAAATTTAGCCAAGACTGTATTATTGCATTCAAACACTTGAGTGAAAACTCTTTTGTTTCATCCTCTTTGTTATAGGCCTTTTCCCTTGTTTCCTTCTTTATTTGGAAATCTTAATCTGAAGTGACTAAGTTGCCCACAAGAATGACAAGAGTAGCTAGGTTTCTTTTCATGTGCATGGTTGGATTTAAACTGTGGCTTGTTTGGTTTGGTCCTCCTATTATGTCCCTTTTGATAATCATATTAGGGCCTACAATGTAGAAGGTTTTCTTCTTGCACATTCATTTTCTAGTTCTTTCAGTTAGACATTATTTCTTGCTCAATTCTTAGCCGAGCAAGAAGTTTAGAAAGTTGAATAGAAGGGATAGATCAGTCGTCAAAGAGAAGGTCCTTGGAACCCATCGTAGGAGAATCATGTAGTAGTCAACATATAAAAACTACATGAAAAGATATTAAGTACAGTCTCTATTTATAATTTTTCGACACTAGAGTTCCTACATAGAAAAACAGTTAGTCATAACAATCATATTATTAACATTCAATGATGATTTTTCCCTATTGTATTTTATAAGAGTTGTACCTGTGCAGGAAAAGTTGAGTGTTTATCTCAATCATTTTGTCATACTAAACCTTCAAAGCTTTCCAAAATTCGTGTGACTAGTCATAAGTCTCAAAAATGTAGAGGGACTATCCTCGATGAATATGAGCATCAGGCTTCTTGCCTTCTTGTCATAATTCTTCCACTCGTCATGTTTTTTGACTTCCTCCTCAAAGGCATTAGTATCAGATTCTAGAGCAACATTTTCAATGACGTGTTCCAGGTTGTCATAGATAAGGGCATGTATAATCTTTCTATGCCGCTTTCAAAATTAACCCCATCTAGTTTCTCAACTTGTGCCAACTTAGCGGTTATGAGCTTGCTAGAAGCCATGTGTACCTGAATTGTAAGCAAAATACATTTGTAAATAGAAGAGAAAGAAGTGTGCTTATAAGAAGATTTATTATTGGGTATATTTTAAGTTTGAGAACAATAATTAAAACAAAGAAAAAAAGATTTCTATGCAAAGTTTACGGTGATAGAGATGTGAAAAATAGTTTTGTGAATAAGGTAGTTTGGATGCTAGATTAAGATCTAATCACTATAATACAATAAAATATTATGCTACCGAGATGTATAACATGTGACAAAAATGACATGATATTATAAAATAAAAAATAAGCACTATATATTATCTGAATAATGTTGCAGCTACACTTAAAAAGTTACAATACTCACACCTAAGTGATGATGATAAAGAAAGTGAAGAACGATATGAAAGAGTTGAATACTCGTATATACTAAACAAAAAAAAGATGGCTTTCGATCGCATGAACTAAAGAGATATAGATGCTCGATTAATAAACAAGCACACAATATGATGTTGAAATTTAAAGAGCAAGTAAAACAAAACTAATGCACTAACAAGCATTATAAAATTGTATGGCTCAATATATATTCAAGACACCACAACAACATATTTATATTAACTAGATCGACTTGATTAAGAGAGCATATCTTCAAAGGGATAAAGGTAAATCTTGACTTGCTTAAAAATTGTTCAAAAAGTTAATACAAGTATTTTTAGCTAGGAAGGTAGGCAGGCAACAAGTTGTGCCACAACCCCTTTCTGAATGACAAAACCAATTCTACGGAAAACTATATCCATAGCCTTTGGGGTCATAACATTAGTATTCATAACTTTTTGAATCCTTTTGAGAAGTCCTAAAGTATCTGGTGCTAAGAAACCAAAAGTATCAAATGTAAAAGATATGAAAACGTGTTGATTGTCAATGCACATTTTTTCATGCTTAAAAATAACAACCACAAGAAGAGAAGATATTGATATCACTATGTTTAGATGTAAGATCGACCAGCGTGCAGTGTCCGGTAGGTGTTAGATTATAAGAGAAGCCTTTGATATCACTTTTGCCTCTTGGGGTATAGATAGGATATGCGAGGGAGAGGGTGGCTAGGACTTTTAGGTGATTTTTGGGTAGTTGCCATTCCACTTTTTGTGTTTTTGTCATGGGTGGAGAACCCATGAATATATACGCATGATAATCCCCAAGCACAGTGCTCCACCTCCAGAATGTTTCTTCGTTTTACATGATAGTCAACTATTCGTATTGCATGATTTCCCATACCCCGAGATCTGGATTAGTTTGTCCCACGTTCACTATAAATAAAGGAAGCTCGTGTGACCATATGCCACCTCATACTAGATAGATGGCTAGTACGGAATTGCTGTTATGAAAATGGGCTTCATGCATATGGTGAAGATTACTACTTTCATGCTTTGTAGAAAATTCCCCAATAAACTTACGAGCTACTCCATATTCTAGAAGGTGAGATCTGATTTTAATATAGCTAATCTTCAAATATGAGATGAATTGCTATAGGAATAACCGCAGTTGCATAAAATTGTAGATTCTTGAACCTAGTGTGAGAGCATATTCATTGTGATTGTTTGTTGATCATTTTTAAGAATTAATTACATGACGGGAACTTTGAAAAACATCTTGTAACCTAAATTAAGTGCATGCCTATATAAAGTTTTACTTTTATAATTTATCATCTTTTTCTAATGTTAATGAAGTGAAAGTCCACTATATAATATAATATGATTTCATTTTTATCTTGCAACTTGTCACTACTATCTCGTGGCATATTACATATAAAAACTGTGACCTTTCTCTTCGTGTTTCCATACTTGTACTGAAGGGCGTCAATTATAACAAACCGTAAGGCAACTTTGTATTCATTTAGAAATCGCAAGGATCAAACCGGATAATAATAAACAACGATGTATCTAACTGTCTTTACATTCTTTGAAAGTTACCAGCCGACGGCCGATTACAATAGCCTGATGCATGGCCGATTTCAATACAATCGGAAATTATTTATTTATATAAAACAGTGAAGTTGCCAGTCGATAAGACCTGTTGTGGAGGTTGACTCCGGTGGAAAAAGCTCAGTAACCGCCTCCACCGTATCCGCTGCCATAGCCCGAACCAGATCCTCCGTATCCCGGGCTACTTCCACCTCCACCGCCACCGCCGCCTCCTCCTCCGCCATTTCCACCTCCAGAACCGTATCCTGAGCCAGAGCCATACCCGCTCCCACCACCGTACCCGCCTCCTTGGCCACCCCCGCCTCCTCCCCCACCACCTTGCCCACCACCGTAGCTTCCGTTACCTCCGCCATAACCGGACCCAGAGCCTGATCCGTAGCCAGAACCTCCTCCGTTGCCACCTCCACCACCTCCACCACCACCTCCACCGCCACTACCCTTACCATAACCACCTCCGGAACCGTAGCCACTTCCTGAGCCATACCCGCTACCTCCACCCTGGCCGCCGCCTCCACCACCACCCTGTCCACCACCATAGCCGCCGCCTACTCCACCGTATCCGGAACCGGAACCCGAGCCGTATCCCGATCCTCCACCCTGTCCGCCTCCACCGCCGCCGCCTCCTCCACCCCCGTACTGGGTTAGAACCCTGGTGGCAGAGGTCATGCCCACTAGGAGCAGAACCAGAAAGGAAGCACCTATAATCTTCGAAGACCCCATGTCTTAGAATGAAGAAGCAAATGAAGAGGATGGTTTTTCATGAGGGGCATATGGCACGTATTTATAGAGGTTATTTTGTGCATTAGTTTGAAACATAAAACCGGGAAGAAAGTGAAGGTCTGTAGAACTCCCCATAATGTGATAGAATGACATGGGCAACGTATACCAGATCAACTATAAAATATATCGGTGTGAGCCGCCTCTGCATGAAGCAAGCAGAACTCCAAGTTGAGAAAGAAAAACAATTAATAACTGTCTCCATCTCATTTGTTTGACTAGTTATACAACCAAGGTTAACGACTGAATCCTCGACTTTCTCGTATTTAAATATAAACTCAAGAAAATATCAACTGTATTCTTGATCACGGATCCCATTTCCACGGAGAAAACATTAGTAGACAAGGGAACTTGTCAAACATTGGTGGCAAAATCTCAACTACTACGTTTCCCCATGACAGTTGTATTCATGCTTAATGACGAAGATAAATAGCTTAATTAATTGTGGGATTAACTTTTTAGTCTACACTAAAGCTTTATATAGCAAGATATAGTAATGGACCAACAAACGCGCCATGCTTAAAAAGATTTCGACAGATTGAATTATACAATTTAAGCACTACTCCTTTTATGAACTTGTTTATATCTGACTCTTTTATACAGATGGTGCTTAAAAGAAAACTAATTACGTTACTCCAATCTTCTAATCTAATCATTGGCTCTTATTAGAATTAGGTATGTATTAGAACAATATATCATTCTATGTGATATTTTGAAAGAGGTAATTATGTCACTTATATCTCATTGACGTGAAATTTGCTTCTCGGGAGATGGGCAATTCATTACAAGACCGTAGTACCAAAATGGGTTAGCCCCACTGGTTGAAATCCAATTTATAATTTTAGGGGAATTCCTTTTCAATTATCAAGATTATGGTAGTGAGCATATGTTGACCAAGAAACACGATGCATAGCATCTGTACATTAAAAAAAAAAGTAAATAGGATGTATTGTGTGACCCTGTACGAAATGATATAAACTAGAGAGGAACAAATACCGTTCAAAATCACTGGATGAATCGTAGAAAATAAATTGTCGATGATACCGATTCTAGATTGCTTAATGGGCTGCTGTGAACCGGTCCACTAAACCTTCTTTGTTAATTTAAAAAAAAGGTTGTGTTCAAAAAGTAAAATGACAGCGCAGTCTGGAAAATAGGTTAGGATGCACACCAGCACACGGCTTTCAGGTGCCGACATATTCGGCAAGAAGGCTTCAATGATGGTGAGGATACGAACATGCATCCTGATTCACGCGGTAAGCACGATAGCTGCTTAGCTCTTTGGAACGAGTCTGCCCGACGGCTACGTCGATCCCCAACTACTCTAATATTTTTCATAGTTTAATCATATAGAGAGTATATGACGCTTAGGATCTCTGAATATTTCTTCATGGTCACTGAAATGTAAAATCTGCAACTAGATCTTCAAAGAGTTTATTCGTTAAGAGAAAATATTACACGTTCAAGCTCAGAATATTTCCCCACGGTCTTTATAATTCAAAACCAGCAATTGCATAGTTAAAGTATATCACCAAACCCTAATCTCCTCAAAGCCACTTGATGCATCATACTTGTCCTCCAACCAAAATTTAGTAATTTGCTATTATTATTATTATTTGTTGTATTTTTAATATCATCATAACCATTACAGATAGGTTTATTGATGGAGAATATGTGTATGTATTCTAGGCAACTACGATGTAACAAAAATAATAATAATATATGCAGAAGCGTCACCGATGAGCTTGTAAACTCAAGAATAGAACAATAAGAACATAGATAGAAGAAAAAAATATATATTTTTAGGTGGAAAACCCTCACAATGTGTGAAGGAAAAATCACGAGACCAACTATGGACAAATCTACTATATCAAGCAAAGATATAATTTTTCCTCTCAAATTTTGACCCCAAACCCGAGATTATATACTAAGAAAGAGAAATAAGAAGATATCATCGTAGGAAGAGACCCTAACAATTCTACCACCCTAGAACTTTTCAAAAAGACACCCTTCCACAAAGTGCACAAAGGTAGATGGCCCGAAGAAGAATATTCAGATGCCTTGACAATCATGTCCCGCTTTCTTTTTTTCCTTTCTTCTTCATTTACTCTTTTACTCCTATCATCACGATGAACACATCAACAAAGCAATAACCTCTCCCAAACAAATGACAGTTGTTGTTTCATTTGTTTTGATCTGTCAAAGATTTGCAGTTGTTTGAAATGGGATTTATAATCCCTTGCATGCGGCACCAACATCCTCAAAAAGCCCTAACAGGTTTCCCTCTTTGGGTTGAAAAGTTTAGGCCCAACAATCTCCCCCTTCAGCCCAAGGAGGAGACTGCATCACATAATCATCATTGAGAATGTATACTGTAAAGCTCTTTACAGAGCTCTAGCTTGTCTTGTCAACATCGTGGACATCATGTCAGAAACATTCTTCTTAGTAAGGTTCTTCTTCAGTGTCAATAACTTTTTATAAAACGAATAACAAAGTAAATGATATCTCACATCAATGTGCTTTGTATGTGCATGATTCATTGTGTTCTTGCTCAATTCGATAGCACTATGACTATCACAAAAAATAGTTGGTTCAACCCTATTCTTACCCATCTCTCTCAGAAATCTCAGATTCCAATGTATTTCTTTTCATAATTCCACTGCTGTAATATACTCTTCCTCTGCTGTAGAAAGTACAACACACTTTTACAACCTATACTATCAAGATATGGCTCCCCCTGCAAAAGTGAAAACATCCTTAGAGGTAGACTTCCTATGATCTAGGTCACCTTCCATGTCATCATCAATGAAGCCTTTAAGAACTAGTTCAGAACCACCAAACATAAACATGTGTTGCTAGTGTCTCTTAAGTTTTTGAAGATCTACTTTACCACCTTCTAGTGGTCTTTTCCAGAGGTTGAGAGAAACCTACTCTCAACATCTACCACATGAGAAATACCAAGACAAGTACACACCGTTGTGTACCTCAAACTCCTCATAGTAGAAGAATAGGGAATCCTAGCCATCTCCTCATTCTCCTCTTTAGTTGATGGGCATGACTTCTTACTTAGCTTGAAATGACCTGATAGTGGAGTATTCACAACTTTGGACTTGCTCGTGTTGGACCGCTCTAGAATCTGTTCAACATATATCTTATTTGACAACCAAAACCATGTTCTTCATGTCACCTATGATCTACATCCTCAAAATTTGTTGTATTAGTCCCAAATCCTTCAGCTCTAAGGCTTTGGAAAGCTCTATCTTCAGTTTTTTTGATAAAATTGACATCTTATCCCACTGTCAACATGTCATCCACATAGAGCAGAAGAATCATGAATTTGTCATTATGAAAGCTCCTGATGTAAACCCATAGATCTGCACTTATGTTTTGGTACCCATGACTTTGCATGAAATAATCAAACTTCTTGTACCACTGTTTGGGAGCTTGTTTCGAACCATACAAACTCTTCTTCAATCAGCATACTAAGTGTTATTTCCCCTTTTCTTGAAAACCTCTTGTCTATTCCATGTAAATTTCCTCTACTAGGTTATTGTGAAGAAATGGCATCTTCACATCCATCTACTAAAGCTCTAAATCTAGGCTAGAAAACAAGACTAGAACCTATCTAATAGAAGTCATCTTCACAATGGTAGAAAAAGTGTCATCAAAATCCACCATGGTCATTGACTAAAGCCCTTGACAACTAGTCTGACTTTGTATTTGATACCCTTGTTGTTGTCAACTCTCTTCATCATGTAGACCCACTTGCTCTTTAGTTCTCTCTGGCCCTTTTAAAGATCCACAAGCTCATAGGTATCATTTTTCTACAAAGAAGATATATCCTCCTGCATCACTTGATGCTAGTGTGCTTTATCTCTATGATTTTGTGCCTTTTGAAAAATCTCTGGCAACCCCTGATCTCAAAGGAGAATATACTAAGATGTAGGACATACAAATGAAGGATGACGAACTCTATAAGACCTTCTCAACTATTGTTATAAGGTCTCTTTCTAATGATGGTTTGCTCCCCCTGCCTAGATGTCTCTAATTGTGAGTCTAAATCACTCATTTGTGCATCTGGAGCTACAACCTTTGATGTTCAATCACTATGATACTCAAGGTGATCTTGCTGCTCTTCTTTGTTATCTGAACACTATACTTATAAAGAGATTGAAGCATCTTCATACTCATCATCAGAAGAACTGTCACGTGATCATATAACATGTGAATCATCACTCTCAGGCTATGTAACTATCTGACTCCCTCAAAAAAGTCACATCTTTGTGTCTGCTCATTGTCTTTTTCATAGGATCCCATAACATGTAGCCAAATTGTTGATCTCCATAGTCAAGAAAGATACATGGCATCTCTTTGTCAATCATATTTTGTATCTTTTCCTTTGAAACATGTTCATACACCTTTCCCTCATATACTTATAAATGAGCACAAATAGCATTCTTGTGTGTTCATACCTTCTCAGCTACATTAAACCCAAAATAGAACTAATGGAGATCGATTAATCAAATAGCATGTGGTACTCAATGTCTCACCCCAGAATGTCTTTGGAAACTGTGTAGTCTTCAACATGCATATAACTTTCTCTACTATGTTACTGTCCATCCTCTCAGTTGTACCATTATATTGTGGTGTGTCGGGCTCTGTCCTTTGTTTTCATATTGTGTATTTCATACAACAATCATGGGAGTCCCTAGAAGTATGCTCTCCTCCACTTCCATGAAGAGTCAATTCAACTCCTTAGAGGAGCATCATTATATATTTTGTAAACAATATTGGTGAAATAATGGAAATTATTTGCTATGATTTGTCATTTGCAAAATCTAAATCTTCATAATTTAGGTAATGGTTGTAGGCTATAACGTACTTCATTATTTTGAAAAGTAAGGTCGTTACAGTAACTTAGAAGGTGTAGATACAGTAGATTTAGTGGGAATTTAGTTCAATATATGATTTGTGGTTTGTAATGCTTCTACCCAAATATTTCTAGGGAGTCAGGAATGAGACAGTTTGCATCTTACTAGATATATTAAGGTGCCATTCTTCCCTTTTGCCACACCATTTTTTGTTGTGTGTAAGACATTGTGATGTGTCTTTTAATTCCATGTTCTTGACAAAATGATACCAATTCTCTTGAATTGATTCCCCCACCTCTATCAGTTTGAAGAACCTTAGTATTCCTTCTAAATAGCCATTCTAATTCCTTTTTATATCTTTTAAAACATTCCAATGCTTCTAATTTCGTAGCAATTAAGTATACATAGGAAAATCTTGAATGTCATCTATAAATGTTATGAAAAATTGTTTTTGTTATACACTTTTACACTTAATAATCAACAAATATATGAATGGATTAGATCTAACAATTGATTTGATCTATATCGAACTCCATACTATTTTTTGGTCATTTATACAACAAAGTAATGTTCACATAGAGTTATATTCATACTTTTTCAGTTAGTAAGTATTTTATTTTTTTCATTTGTTCCACTTTAGATTTTCCAAGATGATCTAATATGCAATTCCATAAATCACATTCAGATAGAGCATACAACTAGTAACCAAAAGTAGCATTGATATTATTGACTTCACTACTTACTATAGGGATGCAAAAAGGATCATGTTTTGATACAAATTGTCCATAGTAAAAATCTTCTTGTCCTTTCTTGTGAACACCCTCTTATTACAAACAAACTTCTAGGCCATTTTTCTTAAGTTTTGTAGTAGAAATCAAATTACGTTTTATGTCTAAATCACAAAGAACATCTTTGAGAATCCTAATACTTTCTCAATGGTCAAGATGATAAGTACCAACACCTTCCACATCAAGGTATGTGTTGTAACCCATATATATGTGTTGTTCCCCTGGATTAAGTTTTTTGAAAGATTCCAACACCTGTTTTATGTTTACAATGTGACAGGTTGTACCATAGTCAACCCACTATGCATCGAATTTAGCCAAGACTGTATTATTGCATTCAAACACTTAAGTGAAAACTCTTTTGTTTTATCCTCCTTGTTATAGGCCTTTTCCCTTGTTTCCATCCTTATTTGGAAATCTTAATCTAAAGTAACTAAATTGCCCACAAGAATGACAAGAGTATGTAGGTTTCTTTTCATGTGCATGGTTGGATTTAAACTGTGGCTTGTTTGGTTTGGTCCTCCTATTATGTCCCTTTTGATAATCATATTAGGGCCTACAGTGTAGAAGGTTTGCTTCCTACACATTCACTTTCTAGTTCTTTCAGTTAGACATTATTTCTTGCTCAATTGTTAGCCAAGCTAGAAGTTTAGAAAGTTGAATAGAAGGGATAGATCAGTCATCAAAGAGAAGGTCCTTAGAACTCATCGTAGGAGAATCATGTAGTAGTCAACATATAAAAACTACATGAAAAGATATTAAGTACAATCTCTATTTATAATTTTTCGACACTGGAGTTCCTGCATAGAAAAATAGTTAGTCATAACAATCATAGTATTAACATTCAATGATGATTTGTCCCTATTGTATTTTACAAGAGTTGTACCTGTGCAGGAAAAGTTGAGTGTTTATCTCAATCATTTTGTGATACTAATCCTTCAAATCTTCCCAAAATTTGTGTGACTAGTCATACGTCTCAAAGATGTAAGGGGACTATCCTCGAAGAATATGAGCAACATTTTTCTTTGTGAGGATACGAACATGCATCCTTATTCACGCGGTAAGCATGATATCTGCTTAGCTCTTTGGATCGAGTCCACCCGATGGCTACTTCGATCCCCAACTACTCTAATATTTTTCATAGTTTAATTATATAGGGAGTATACGACGCTTAGGATCTCTGAATATTTCTTCATTATCACTGAAATGTAAAATCAGCAACTAGATCTTCAAAGAGTCTATTCGTTAAGAGAAAATATTACACGTTCAAGCTCTGAATATTTCCTCACGGTCTTTATAATTCAAAACCACCAATTGCATAGTTAAAGAACATCACCAAACCCTAATCTCCTCAAAGCCACTTGATGCATCATACTTGTCCTCCAACCAAAATTTAGTAATTTGCTATTATTATTATTATTTGTTGTATTTTTAATATCATCATAACCATTACATATAGGTTTATTGATGGAGAATATGTGTATGTATTCTAGGCAACCACGATGTAACAAAAATAATAATAATATATGCAGAAGCATCATCGATGAGCTTGTAAACTCAAGAATAGAACAATAAGAACATAGATAGAAGAAGAAAAAAAATCAGATTTTTAGGTGGAAAACCCTCACAATGTGTGAAGGAAAAACCACAAGACCAACTATGGAAAAATCTACTATATCAAACAAAGACATAATTTTTCCTCTCGAATTTTGACCCCAAACCCGAGATCATATACTAAGAAAGAGAATCAAGATGATATCACTATAGGAAGAGACCCTAACAATTCTACCACCCTAGAACTTTTCAAAAAGACACCCTTCCACAAAGTGCGCAAAGGTAGATGGCCCGAAGAAGAATATTCAGATGCCTTGACAATCATGCCCCGCTTCCATTTTTTCCTTTCTTCTTCATTTACTCTTTTACTCCTCTCATCATGATGAACACAGTAACAAGGCAATAGCCTCTCCCAAACAAATGACCGTTGTTGTTTTATTTGTTTTGATCTATCAAAGATTTGCAGTTGTTTGAAATGGGATTTATAATCCCTTGAATGCGGCACCAACATCCAGAAAATTCCCTAACAGGTTTCCCTCTTTGGGTTGAAAAGTTTAGGCCCAACAATCTCCCCCTTCAGCCCAAGGAGGAGACTGTCATCACATAATCATCATTAAAAATGTATACTGTAAAGCTCTTTACAGAGCTCTAGCTTGTCTTGTCAACACCCTGGACATCATGTCAGAAACATTCTTCTTAGTAAGATTCTTCTTCAGTGTCAATAACTTTTTATAAACCGAATAACAAAGTAAATGATATCTCACATCAATGTGATTTGTATGTGCATGATTCATTGTGTTCTTGCTCAAGTCGATAGCACTCTAACATCACAAAAAATAGTTGGGTAAACCTGATTCTTACCCAACTCTCTCAAAAATCTCAAATTCTGATGTATTTCTTTTCATACTTCCACTGCTGCAATATACTCTTCCTCTGCAGTATAAAGTACAACACACTTTTACAACCTAGACTGTCAAGATATGGCTCCCCCTGCAAAAGTGAAAACAACGTTAGAGGTAGACTTCCTATGATCTAGGTCACCTTCCATGTCATCATCAACGAAGCCTTTAAGAACTAGTTCAGAACCACCAAACATAAACATCTGTTGCTAGTGTCTCTGATGTTTTTGAAGATCTACTTTACCACCTTCTAGTGGTCTTTTCCAGGGGTTGAGACAAACCTACTCTCAACATCTACCACATGAGAAATACCAAGACAAGTACACACCGTTGTGTACCTCAAACTCCTCATAGTAGAAAAATAGGGAATCCTAGCCATCTCCTCCTTCTCCTCTTTAGTAGATGGGCATGACTTCTTACTTAGCTTGAAATGACCTGATAGTGGAGTATTCACAACTTTGTATTTGCTCATGTTGGACCTCTCTAGAATCCGTTCAACATATATCTTCTTTAACAACCAAAACCATGTTGCTTCATGTAACCTATGATCGACATCCTCAAAATTTGTTGTATTAGTCCCAAATCCTTCATCTCTAAGGCCTTAGAAAGCTCTATCTTTAGTTTTTTTTGATAAAATTGACATCTTATCCCACTGTCAACATGTCATCCACATAGAGTAGAAGAATCATGAACTTGTCATTAGGAAAGATCCTGATGTAAACCCATGGATTTGCACTTGTGTTCTGGTACCCACAACTTTGCATGAAACAATCAAACTTCTTGTACCACTATCTGGGATCTTGTTTCGAACAATACAAACTCTTCTTCAATCAGCATACTAAGTGTTCTTTCACCTTTTCTTGAAAACCTCTTGTCTATTCCATGTAAATTTCCTCTACTAGGTTATTGTGAAGAAATGCCATCTTCACATCCATCTGCTAAAGCTCTAAATCTAGGCTAGAAAACAAGACTACAACCTATCTAATAGAAGTCATCTTCACAATGGGAGAAAAAGTGTCATCAAAATCCACCATGGTCATTGACTAAAGCCCTTGACAACTAGTCTGACTTTGTATCTGATACGCTTGTTATTGTCATCTCTCTTCATCATGTAGACACTTGCTCTTTAGTTCTCTCTTCCCTTTGAAAGATCTACAAGCTCATAGGTATCATTTTTCTACAAAGAAGATATCTCCTCCTGCATCATTTGATGATAGTGTGCTTTATCTCTATGAGTTTGTGCCTTTTGAAAAGTCTCTGGCTCCCCCTGATCTCAAAGGATAATATACTAAGATGTAGGACATATATATGAAGGATGAAGAACTCTATAAGACCCTCTCAACTATTGTTATAAGGTCTCTTTCTAAAGATGGTTTGATCCCCCTGCCTAGATGTCTCTGATTGTGAGTCTAAATCACTCATTTGTGCATCTGGAGCGACAACCTTTGATGTTCAATCACTATGATACTCAAGGTGATCTTGCTGCTCTTCTTTGTTATCTGAAGACTGCACCTATAAAGAGGTTGAAGCATCCTCATACTCATCATCAAAATAACTATCACATGATCATATAACATGTGAATCATCACTCTTAGGCTATGTAACTGTCTGACTCCCACAAAAAAGTCACATCTTTGTGTCTGCTCATGGTCTTTTTCATAGGATCCCATAACATGTAGCCAAATTGTTGATCTCCATAGTCAAGAAAGATACATGGCATCTCATTATCAATCATCTTTTGTATCTTTTCCTTTGAAACATGTGCATACACCTTTCCCTCATATACTTATAAATGAGCACAAGTAGCATTCTTGTGTGTTCATACCTTCTCAGCTACATTAAACTAAAAATATAACTAATGGAGATCGATTAATCAGATAGCAGGTGGTACTCATTGTCTCACCCTAGATTGTCTTTGGAAACTGTGTAGTCTTCAACATGCATATAACTTTCTCTACTATGTTACGGTCCATCCTCTCAGTTGTACCATTATGTTGTGGTGTGTCGAGCTCTGTCCTTTCTTTTCATATTGTGTATTTCACACTACAATCCTGGGAGTCCCTAGAAGTCTACTCTCCTCCACTTCCATGCAGAGTCAATTCAACGTTTTCTCTATCTCCTACTCCACCATGGCATAAAATTTCAAAAAATAGTGAAAGACATGATCCTTTATCTTTGACAAATAGGCCCATACCTTCATAGATGCATCATGAATGAATGTGAAAAAATATCTATTGCCACCCAGTGAAGCTATCTCAAATGAACTATAGACATCTAAATGAACCAACTATAAAACATCTGGATTCACCTTTGATCTTATCTTGAAAGTAACTCATTGATGCTTTCCCATCTGACATGAATCACATGAGATGAGCCTAGTGTCCTCGTCAAAAGAAATCAAACACTACTTTAATACCAGCTGCATGCTTTTCTCACTCATGTGACCTAGTCATCATGCCACAAACCTTCCTGGTGATCCTCAACTGTTTGTATATCACCACCCTTGAGAACCTTAAGTTTGGTCTTGTACAATGTTCAACACAATTTCCCTGTACAATAATCAAAGCCCCTTTTGTGATTTTAGATTTTCCACCACCAATATCCAGACAACAACCTTCTCTATCAAAGAAAGAATCAGATATCAAATTGAGTCACAAATCTAGAATGTGACAAACATCCTTGAGTGTGAGCGTGCAATCATCACTTGTGTAAGGCCCCTAAACTTACTTAATGAGTTGAACAAGCTTAATTACCATAATTTAATGCTTATAACCCCAATCTAACCTTGGTATATGCTTTGAAATCATAATACAAGCTTAAGTTTCAAATTTGGTACAATTTGGACACTGTTTGAGCAAGTTAAGAAATTTTATGCACATTTTGGATTTTCTGCAATTTACCCAATTGAGAGGTTTTCTTTACAATTTATAACTTTCATTATGTTTCTTGGATATTCTCTCATCATTCTTGAGGTTTTTAAGCCACGGGGTGCCTATTTAAACCTTAGTTTGAAGGTGTTTTCTCCAAGGGTATTTTAGAGTTTTCCCCTTCACGGATGAGCTACCTTTAGTAGCTATCAACTAATTAATTAATTGATTGGCTGGGATATTCGGAAAAGGAAAGCTAAGTAGGTCTATACACATGGTGGGGGAGCTTCTTGTGTGTGTGCTTGTATATTCTTAATAAATTAATGCCATGGACACTTGGATAGATACTAGAATTTCAAATTTTTCTTTTTCTTTATCTTAAAGTGTCATATACTTATCCCAAAGCACCAAAACAAGCCATTTTCTCTCCACCACTTCCCTCCTTCTCCCAACCCCGTTCTCCCTCTGTTCAGTTGCAAATTTTTGTGATAAAGTGGATTTTTCATCTTTTGACTCTAAAATATAGTTCTATATTTCTTGTATTCAATAACCCCACTTTATCATCAAATAGGTGTCAAACACTCTTTTGGAAAAAGAAAAAAAATTGGATAATAGTGAGATTTGAGGAATTTGGTGACACTTAATTGAGGAATTTTGATGGCAATGTATACTACTAATCTTAGTCTTGCTATTCTTTTATCTCAATCTAGTATCTATATTTATTATTTGGATCCCAAAATATTTGTGAATATTCGTGACCATATTATAAGCCTTGTGGCCAAATTTTAGTTCATTATGAGCTTCCTAACTCCCTAGAGAAATTCTTGAAATTCCATGTTTAAACCACTTTTTCCTCTTTCTTTTCCTTCATTTTCACCTTGTTGGGCCAATTTCCGCCCTAAATGGGCCGCACAGAGGGCCTGACCCAGGGCGGGGCACTGACCCGTGCACCCTCGAATCCCGATCTGACGGCTGTGGAGTCATCCCCTACCTCGGGTCGGCCTGCTACAGTGTCGCCGGATAGAGGAGCCTGAGCGAACCGGTTCTCTACCATTTCAAGGCCGTTTCGCGTGATTCTTTTGCCATTCTCTCCTAAATTTGAAATACCATTTGTTTCCCACCATTTTTCACCTGCAATCACAAAGTTTCTCGAACTTTCTAATCCCTTTGGGGTGGCCGCCGCCATGGCCGAAAGTGGTTGGAATACACCCTAACCCTAGACCCTCACACTTATATAAGACCCTCTTTGGCTCCCATTCTTCCCCACGAACACATCCATACCTTCGGATTTCACTTTCGTGCACTTTAGCTTGTTCCCCATCTTGGCCAAAGTTGTGCAGCCATGGAAATCACTGTAACAACTCCATTTTCGTGAGCTTTCTCTCGCTTTGGGTATGATTCCCTCTCCTTCTCTCTCTAGAAACTTACTTTGACCATAACTTTCGATTCTATGCTCGGAAATATGTAAAATTATAGTCGATTTTGATCACAAGAAAGAGCCAGACGCAATGAAAATGCTTGAAACACCTGATTCATGATCTTTTTCCGAATTATATTTATGCGGTATCTTTGATGGTGGTATGCAAATCAAGTGTGTATCTTTTTCCGAATCTTGACTTGATATCATTAAATTTGTGGAACTAGTATTGATCTATCAATCAAATCACAACATTTAGCTTTTGCATCTATTACTTTTATGAAAGATCTAAATGTAACTTTGTTGACTTGTTTATGATTTATGTACCCTAAATAATGACAAGTATTGATGACGGATTTTAACCCTAGTATTGTAGATATGAACATTCTAAATCTTATTTTGTTTTACTTTTGACAATGTTTAATTGATCTAACATAAAGATATGATTCTAGACTTATGGACCTATCATGTTATGTAAAATTTGATTCCTTGCAATCTAGATCTAGTCAAAATGATATTTCGAGTCACTCTTATAGCTATGTTATACTTTTGCTCATGAAATCTAAATATTACAATCCAATCTTGATCTTATGATTATTGAATCTAATAAAGATTAAACCTTGTGATCTCATCATTCTAAGATCATGAAATACTATTCATAGAAATCTCTATATCAATATTGATCTAGAAGTTAACTAGTGACCTTGACTTCAGGTAAGGTCCTATTATAAACTAAGTATGGTTCGTGATAATCCAAAAAAATGAAATATTGATCATAATGAGATACCACATCCAAGGACAATAACGAGGCTTAATAAATTGTAATGTTGGTCCTTGTGACTCCCTATTATAGTCTGAAATACTAATGCATGAATACCCATTAAGGTGTCAGGGCTTGACTTTGACTCTACTCTAACTCTCGAGATCTTACTCAAAATTTTTGGTGAAAGGTATGCTATTATATAACTCCTCCTTAATTGTATTGAAGATACTTTTATGTATCTCTTGACTGTATACTTGGCTACTTATTTGGATGAGCTATTGTTCCCTATGATTAGTCTTCTATTTTTCTATACTATATTTTAAAAAACATGAAAACATAAATTGCATGCTCATTATGACTGGCCGTATATTGATAATGATGATGATATTAATAATGTTGATAATGTTGATATTGAGTGCAACAACTCCCTCATTTGGAGGTGGGACTTGTACATTGGCCTCCTATGTTCCTATGGTGAGAAGGAGCCTAGTGACCTTCCCCATCGCGTTGGGGTAATAGAGTCACACAAAATATATAAGCATGCTTATTTGATTACAACATAATGGGAACTCGTAATAAAAATTGAATCATTGAATAACACACATTTTTTCGAATGATATTGGTTTTGGAAATCATTTGTTAGTCTTTTGAATATAAGTCTTGCCAAGTATACTCTTTTGTTATAAACTATTTTACTTGATTTTGATAGCGTACTGTGCAATTGCATGATTGTGTCTCGATTTTCTTGATTTTAGGGAATACAAATGGAATACTGAATAAGATCACTTCCGCAGTCTACATACTCTGATGACAAAGATAAATTGAAAAAATATCCATATTGGGTTAGTTTGTTATTTAATTATCCAGTTTTTGAGTTATTATTTCTTATTGTATATGCCAGTGTGATAGATCCTATCAGGCTACTCAGGGGGCACTTCAATCCCTTTACCACTGTCTAGGCAGTGAGATTGGGATTTGGGTAAGAACAGTTCTGTGACAATTTTTCTGCCCAAAGAAGAAGAAAGTGGGGATCTTCTTGGAGAAAGGCTCTAAGGTTCAAATTGACTTCATTTTAGGGTTTCCAAGGTCATCTTCTAGGGATTCTGACCAAGGCAAGTTATTTTATTCTTTCCTTCTCTGTTTCTCTTACTCTTCTCCTTCCTTAGACCTTCCCCCAGGTCAAAACCTTGCTTTTCTATGGTAGAATTTTCTCTAAAGCTCTAAAACCCTACCTTTCTTGCCCCTTATGCTTAGGGTTTGCTCATTTGATGAAGAAATGTGCTAGATAGACAAATTCATAGCTTATTCTTGGATTTTCTACCCTACCTGCTTGAGATTTCTTCTGTGTGGGGTTTTATCTTACCATTATAGGAAAGTTTTATAACTTGATCCACGTTAATTGCTTACTATAAGCTTTCCAGATCATGTTCTTACTTGGAAATGATGATTCATTCACTAAAAATCTATGTTTGACTTGGATTTCGATTTTTATAATGTTCCCTATTCTAATTTCAGTAATATATGAACATGTGATCATGTGTATGTTATTCCTAAGGTATAATATGACTTGGATCAGGTTGGTTTGACAACCTATGGTGCTAAGCACCTATCAAACAATGGCCAAATTTAGGGTTTTAAGCTGATTTCTTCTATAAACCATGACCTGATGATGGTACCATTGCAACGACCCTATGGTGTTGTCTTCATAACAACTGATCAAATGATGGTGAAAACCTATGGTCACCCCCTTAGGTCAGGTTTTGGATCAATTAGAAGTTTAATGATCAACCATTAAGTACCCTACTAATGTTATCAATCAATTGCGACATTAGCTTAATATTTGATGTTGATTAATGAATATAGAATTGATCTAACAACCTATGGTGATTTAAGGGTCACTAATGATGTTGGATCCGGTCTCCAAAACCTATGTTGAGTCAAGAATTGTAGTTGTAGCATCAACTAAGCCTTAGACCAATGGTTTCTTTGGTTACTTGATGCAATGGTCAGACCTATATTGTAATTGATGGTTTTAATATATAAACTTGACCCAATGGCAAGATATAATGTATATTCCTCCAATAAAGTGGAATGATGGATAATTTAATATGTTGGTCCTAATAATGTGACTTAGATGGTTTCCTTTATATGATCAACTTAAGGAGCTTACTTGTTGACAATGGATGGCTTGTTTTAAATGAACAATCAATTGTGGGTTTTACCCTGCTTTCAATGGAACTTTTTGTGTTGTTAATCAAGGGATGCCTAGGGTTAGAAGGTGAATATTTCTAGAGAACAAATCAAGTACTTCATAGATGTATTATCTAAGGTGTTTACTTATGTAAACAACCAATGACCTTACCTTTTAAACCTCCAATGATTTTGGGTGACATTGTGGTATGGTGATATAGGTTGAATGATGATGGAACAAATGGAGGGTTACCCTTAATAAGGTAGTCTTACCTATTCACTCATATGAATAGGAGGGTTGATAACCATATTGTGTTGATATGTATCCCTAAATAGGTTTAGCTTGTTATACCTAGCTTTAATATAACTAAATGATGGTAATTGGGTAAGAATAGTCCTTGAATGATTAATACAATCATGGAGTACTCTCTTATTATTGTTGAAGCCCTAGTATGCTATAACCTGATGGTTACACCTTAAATTATGTGTTGGTTCATATTTGAGAATAGAATGGAATGTGATGGTGATGCTTCACCTTATGCATCTATGATCCAATCGGGATGTCGTGAGTCAGGGTTTGGGTATGAGTGTTGATTAGTAACATTGATATAATTTATCATGTTGAACCTAACATCTAATGAAAATAGATAAATATGAGTATTCATGTTTAACATTCTTATATGATGGAATGATGGTGGAATAACCTCCTTAACCCGATCATAACTTTAATGTGTTAATTGGTGGTTATCATAGCCACATGGTTGATACTTTATTATGCTAAACATGTGCATTATGAATTTGATGAGTGTTAATAATATCTAGATTCCTTGCATGTTGATTTAATAAAGGAATGTTCTGAATGTTAATATAACCCTTCTATGATTGTTTATGAATATCTCCTAGCTCATTAATATAATATTGTGCCGATCTGGTGTATTATATGTAAGTGATGTTGTTGAACCTTGTTATAAGGCATGCAAAGATAATGATGATCTTGCAAGGAATAGTATGATGGTCTTAATGACCTTTGGGCATGGTTGAGCCCTGAATGAGGTGTAATCCTCTTATGTTGGTAAGGGTTGATACCCTATGATATTGTGAAAATGATTTATATCTTGTGATAATATGATGACTAGTGTAGTCTCATGAATGGCAAGTAAACAATACCATGTGATGATGAGATGAGAAATTATGTTTCATACATTTTATATCTTTTCAAGTTTTGATATTTATATGATTGCTAGAAGTGAATTAGGGTTTGTATGTCCACTTGTTTGATGCATCCTTAATTCACCCAATTGGCATAACTAATCAAGTGCAACTCTAATCATGTAGTTCCCTATGTCGTAGAGCCATCTTTAGTGTCAAACTTGTCAAATGGTGAAATAAGTATTCCTAACAAAAACTCAGAGCACATATTGTTAAGTATGTGGGGGTGGCAGGTTGAGGATATATCCTAGTCATCCACAATGCAGATTGTGGAGGTTGACTATGGTCATGCCTCATACATCTGATGTGATTGAGAATGGCTGCAGTCGTGTCTCGGTGATTATAATATGATGTGATTAGAGGACAACTGCGGTTGTACCTTAGTGATTGGGTTTGAATTCCCTACTTTCTAGTGTCGTGACCTGTACCAAGGTCGGACTTGTGGTAATCAGCTTGACTATATGTCGTTGCGGTGGCAGCTTTGACTGATATGTCACTACCTTTTTACTCATAATGACTGAGGGGAAGATATCTTAGGATACCGACACTCCTAGATCTTATACGAAACTGAATAGCCCTTCCCAGGGGTCGGTTGGACTTTGAATGGTACGATTCAAATTCCCCAGGGCATAATAAAAGATGTAATACAGTCATGTAGCATATTTATTTAGGGTTATACACAACGTTTCAAATCGGATGATAACCCTTGTTTGTCATCTTTACATAAAGATGATGCTTACAACAATTAAGAGATAGTAGATATACTTATGTTGTGGATATTCTTAAGATTGTAGATGTGTACATATAGTAGCCATGATTATGTTGATAACTATACTTCTACTGCTGATTATAATCATGATGCTAGATATCTCATCTTGTTTGTTATGTTTAGCATGCTAGCCATGCCTTTGTAACTAGAGATGCATATAATGCTAATCATGCTTATCTAGATAATTATGCTTATGTTGTTAGCTCTTTTTATGATGTTGATCTGTTCAACCTATTAGACATGATAATGTTGTTAGCTATGCTTATGGGGCTAGACTTATTCATAATGATAGAGATTCTATGTTACTAGACTTGCTCATGATGCTAGATATGCATATGCTACTGAATTGCTTATATTGTCAATAAGATAAATGATGATAGTATGGCTAATGATGATAGTTATTATCTACTCCTTTATGTATTTTGTTAATCATCAATGATGCTGAGCTTATTTGTTATATCTGATTAAACTACTTAAAAATGTTGTAATCAATAATCATTGTAGGAGGTTATATCTCTTGCTGGGACATGGGTCTCACCCTTGTGGTTCGCCACAAATTTTTTAGGTAATCAGAAGTGACGAAAACAAACATGTGGCAGCAAAGAGGAGATTTAGTCATGAATCTTTGAGTAATTTGATTAGATGTCTAGTGTATCCTAGAGTCATCCTTGTACTCTCAGGTCTGGGCATGAAAAGTTTATATATGATGTTTCAAACGAATCAGACTTTTCTTAGCATATTAATGCTTGTTTGTGTGGTATATATGAATATTGTTCTCCTGTGTATATATGTTGTGGCTAAGGCAATATAATAATCTGTATCAAATTCTTAGCATAGTATAGATATAAGAGATGTTGAGCTCTCATGCAAATGTTTTTGAGTGGGTGTTGACATTGAAATCAGTTTTAATTTACCCATATTTTTGGGTATGTGATTAATTAGAGATTGATAGTGTTTTATGTTTTGAGTAATCTCATTTAGTGTAATGGGTTCTCACAGGTTGGTATCAGAGCCTGGTTCATTGAGTCTATAGGGACACTAGGACTTAGGACTAGAATGATGTCTAAGTTAGGAATATGACATAAAAATATGGTGCATACTGCCTAATCTCAGTCTTTGGGTGCCCTGGCCAGGTATTCAATTATTGAAGAAAATGTAAGTATGGAACTCTTAGATTTTTATCATTTTTATTACTCTGATCAAGTATTCATTTTGAGACAATCTAAAGAACATAACAAATAAGAAATCATGGTGTGAATATCTCAATTCTACCTTAAAGAAGATGAGAATTTCATCATTATCTATCAAAACTTGAATGTTTGGTAACTATAAGAGAAAGATACAACACCATGAAATCTAAATCTGAATACAAATAAGAAAAAGAGGAGTTCTTGATGATGTGATTTAAGAAGATAATAAAGTAAAAGACAGATAAGTCTATGCTTGTAAAGTGAATAAAGGTATGAAATCCACATAAGATGGAGAGAACTCCTATAACAAGTACAAAATGAGAAGATGAATGGGAACAATGACAAAGGAAAAAGGTGGAACCTGAGTTAATCTCAGACCAACCTATGTATGTAAGAAACTTTTAATGAAAAATCAGCATGGCATGTGAAAGAAATTAAGGGAGATGATCCATGTTTAATGAAGGAAATGTGGAATATGATGATTTACTTGTTGATAAGTGGTTGAAAAACATAATAAAATAAGAGAACATACCCAAGTGTGATAAATAGTCATCAAGGAAGGAGTAATGAGATATATTAATCATGATGATTCCTATGCTAATGGCAAGGAACCAAAAATGAAAAAGGTAAACTAATACATAAGAAGTTGTAATATGCATAATGAAAATAGAATTGGTTACCTTTTTGCTAGTGACCCCTGAACAATGCTGCTATGATGTGGGAAGTATGTTTCCCTTTGTGTCTTTTCTTTCTAGGGCACAACTTTCAATTGGATCATTGCAACTTGGTATGTGTGGATTCGCTGCAAACATGAGGGTGGATAGCTTATTATAGCAAAAGGTTGTTTGGACTATGGTTCCAAGATCATAAAGTTTATGATGATTTTGCTTTTGAGCCTTCCAATAATTAGGAAGACTCCTCTTATGTGTTTTGAAAATTTTTATGCTGGTAAAAGTAGATGAGATAAGGATGTGAGTTCCTTATAGCACATGAGGCGGATACCAAGGTAATAAATCCTAGTATCCAAGATGTATCAATTGTATGGGAAGTATGTGAAGGTTGGAAATGTTTATTAAATGAACATTCCAAGTGTTTCTCTCCCTTAGAGAGAGAAAGAGAGTTGATGATGACCCTCTAAATGTTGTTTTGAAGGAAAAATAAAAGTGATTCTATAATATTGTGTATGGTTCAGTGATAGTTGGGCAAGACCACTATCAAGGATAGATGGTTGTTGGTCAATAGATATGTGATACTATGTTCCTTTAAGATAAACCCATGATCAAATATCAATGCATAAGAGTTAGATTGGATGCCATGTAAAAGTATTTCAAATATGATCAATATTTCTTCAAAAACCTTAGGGTTGCCGAAGCAACAATAGCTATGAGACAAGTTGAACAAGAGTGAGATGGGGTTGATTAAATGTCTTTATGGGATCATGATATGTCTTCTAAGTAGGTTGTGTAAATCCTTGTAAGGTGAAGATAGTGTTGTTGTTTCACCCCTAACAAGATTGACCAGGAATGATGTTTCCTTGTATGGAATGATAGGTGCCAGTGTCAACATTTCTTTTTATGCTAAAAAAGAATTGACAAGTGTTCCAGTGTTAGTGTATCAAAAAAAAGGATGGATACATCACCTTTTTTATGTGCTTCAAGGAATGGTATGGGACACGTGTCATGATTGATAAAAAGCTAACAGGTATGACTTTTGAGTAATGTGTTAGTACAATAGATATAATTTTAGGATGATAGCTAGAATTTAAAGTTAAACATTACTACTAGAGTTGTACAGATGACACAACAAGTTTCTACATTCCATATTGAGAATGTCTTCTTAGATGGGGGTTTTTGTATTGACCCAAGATGAGATATGTATGAATGATGTGACATCACCATGATATGCAAGTAATCATGTGAAGGTAATAGGATGAGGTGCAAAGGAAGTACCCATCATTGTTTACCTTAGATTTTAGGGGGAAAATCCCTGTTAGGGGTTTATAATTATAAGACCCCTAAACTTTCTTAATGCGCTCAACAAGCTTAATTACTTCATCAAGAAAGTGGGGATCTTCTTGGAGAAAGGCTCTAAGGTTCAAATTGACTTCATTTTAGGGTTTCCAAGGTCATCTTCTAGGGATTCTGACCAAGGCAAGTTATTTTATTCTTTCCTTCTATGTTTCTCTTGCGCTTCTTCTTCCTTAGACCTTCCTCCAGGTCAGAATCTTTCTGTTCCATGGTAGAATTTTCTCTAAAGCTCTAAAGCCCTACCTTTCTTGCACCTTATGCTTAGGGTTTGCTCATTTCATGAAGAAAGGTGCTAGATGGACGAATTCATAGCTTATTCTTGGATTTTATACCATACCTACTCAAGATTTCTTATGTTTGGGGTTTCATCTTCTCATTAGAGGCAAGTTTTATAACTTTCTCCACGTTTATTGCTTGCTATAAGCTTTCCAGATCATGTTCTTGCTTGAAAATGATGATTCATGTACTAAAAAGCTATGCTTGACTTGGATTTCGATTTTTATAATGTTCCCTATTCTGATTTCAATTATATATAAACTTGTGATCATGTGTATGTTATTCCTAAGGTATAATAGGACTTTTATCAGGTTGGTTTGACAACCTATGGTGCTAAGCACCTATCAAACAATGGCCAATTTTAGGGTTTTAAGTTGATTTCTTTTATAAACCATGACCCGATGATGGTACCATTACAACAACCCTATGATGTTGTCTTCATAACAACTGATGGTCATGATAAAGGGTGTCAAATGATGGTGACAACCTATGGTCACCCCCTTAGGTCAGGTTTTGGATCAATTAGAAGTTTAATGATCAACCATTAAGTACCCTATTGATGTTATCCATCAATTGTGACATTAGCTTAATATTTGATGTTGATTAATGAATATAGAATCAATCTAACAACCTATGGTGATTTAAGGATCACTAATGATGGTGGATCAGGTCTATAAAACCTATGTTGAGTCAAGCATTGTAGTTGTAGCATCAACTAAGCCTTTGACCAATGGTTTCTTGGGTCACATGACGCAATGGTCGGACCTATACTGTTATTGATGGTTTTAATATATGAACTTGACCCAATGGTCAAGATATAATGTTTATTCCTTCAATCAAGTGGAATGATGGCTAATGTAATATGTTGGTCGTAATAATGTGATTTATATGGTTTTCTTTATATGATCAACTTAAGGAGCTTACTTGTTGACAATGGATGGCTTGTTTTAAATGAACAGTCGATTGTGGGTTTTACCCTACTTTCAATGGAACTTTTTGTGTTGTTAATCAAGAAATTCCTAGGGTTAGAAGGTGACTCTTTCTAGAGAACAAATCAAGGACTTCATTGATGGCTTATATAAGGTGTTTACTTATGTAAACAACCCATGGCCTTACCTTTTAAACATCCCATGATTTCGGGTGCCATTGTGGTATGGTGATATGGGTTGAATGATGATGGAACAAATGGAGGGTTAACCTTAATAACGTAGTATTACCTATTCACTCATATGAATAGGAGGGATGATAACCATATTGTGTTGATATGTAACCCTAAAGAGGTATAGCTTGTTATACCTAGCTTTAATATAACTAAATGATTGTAATTGGATAAGAATAGTCCTTGAATGATTAATACAATCATGGAGTACTCTCTTATTGTTGTTGAAGCCCTAGTATACTATAACCTGATGGTTACACCTTGATTTATGTGCTGGTTCATACTTGAGAATAGAATGGAATGTGATGGTGATGCTTCACCTTATGCATCCATGATCCAATGGGGATGTCGTGAGTTAGGGTTTGGGTATGAGTGCTGATTAGTAACATTGATATAATTTATTATGTTGAACCTAACTCTAATGTAAATAGATAAATATGAGTATTCATGTTTAACATTCTTATATGATGGAATGATGATGGAATAACCTCCTTAACCTGATCATAACCTTAATGTGTTAATTGGTGGTTATCATAGCCACATGGTTGATACTTTATTATGCTAAATATGTGCATTATGAATATGATGAGTGTTAATAATATCTAGATTCCTTGCATGTTGATGTAATAAAGGAATGTTCTTAATGTTAATATAACCCTACTATGAATGTTTATGAATATTTCCTAGTTCTTTAATTAAATATTGTGCTGATCTGGTGTATTATATGTAAGTGATGTTGTTACGCCTTGTTATAAGGCATGCAAAGATAATGATGATCTTGCAAGGAATAGTATGATGGTCGTAATGATCTTTGGGCATGGTTGAGCCTTGAATGAGGTGTAATCCTCTTATGTTTTTTAAGGGTTGATACCTTGTGATATTGTGAAAAGGATTTATATCTTGTGATAATATGATGACTAGTGTAGTCCCATGAATGGCAAGTGAATAGTACCATGTGATGATGAGATGAGAAATTATGTTTCATACGTTTTATATCCTTTCAAGTTTTGATATTTATATGCTTGCTAGAAGTGAATTAGGGTTTGTATGTCCACTTGTTTGATGCATCCTTAATTGACCCAATTGGCATAACTAATCAAGTGCAACTCTAATCATGTAGTACCCTATGCAATAGAGCCATCTTTAGTGTCAGAACTTGCTGGATGGTGAAACGTGTATTTCTAAGGGAAACTCAGAACACATATTGTTGATTATGTAGGGGTGGCAGGTTGAGGATATATCCTTGTCATCCACAATGCAGATTGTGGAGGTTGACTATGGTCATGCCTCATAAATCTGATGGGATTGAGAATGACTATGGTTGTGTCTCAGTGATTATTATATGATGTGATTAGAGGACAACTGCAGTTGTACCTCAGTGATTGGGTTTTAATACCTTGGTTTCTAGTGCCATGACCTGTACAAATGTCAGACTAGTGGTTATGAGATTGACTATATGTCACTGTCGTGGCAGATTTGACTAATATATCACTGCCTTTTTACTGGTAATGACCAAGGGAAAGAGATCTTAGGATACTGGCACTCCTAGATCTTATATGGAACCGAATAGCCCTTCACAGGGGTCGGTTGGACTTTGAATGGTATGATTCAAATTCCTCAGGGTGTAATAAAAAATGTAATACAACCATGTAGCAAATTTGTTTAGGGTTATACACAATGTTTCACATTAGATGATAACCCTTGTTTGTTATCTTTACAAAAAGATGATGCTTAGAGCAATTACGAGATAGTAGATATACTTATGTTGTGGATATTCTTAAGATTGTAGATGCGTACATATAGTAGCCATGATTATGTTGATAACTATACTTCTACTAATGATTATAATCATGGTGCTAGATATCTCATCTTGTTAGTTATGTTTAGCATGCTAGCCATGCCTTTGAAACTAGAGATGCATATAATGCTAATCATGCTTATCTAGATAATTGTGCTTATGTTGTTAGATATTTTTATGATGTTGATATGTTCAACCTATTAGTTGTTGAGGTTTGCCAAGTGTTTCTTGAGGATTTACTAAGTAAATTGTTGGTTGTTTATTTATATTTTATTCAATTTATTTGTTTTGTTGTGTCAAAGATTTGTAGATGTGTGAAGTGGGATTTATAACACCTTACATGCGACACCAACAACCTCAAATACTCCTAATGATACTCCCTCTTTGGGTTGCAATGTATAGATCCAACTTTACCCTTAAGCGGCGATGAGCCCCTTCAATGGGGAACATTTTCTATGCCAAAAGCTTTAATTAGAGGGTTGTTGCATTATGTTGATCATAATGTCACTCCATACAAGACTTGTATCTTATGTCATTTTCCCATTCTTTTTGTACAAACAAGAGGCCATAGGATAAGTATATGAAAGTCATGACATAATTAGTTGCATATATTCCAATTTTAAGCCATTATATTACATGATACATACTTGAATAATTTATTACTCTTGTTTTTTTTCTTGTGAAAGGACTAACTGTGATTAGAAAATGACCTAGAATACCATTTGTTATTTTTGTATGAAGCCCCTAGTGTATTTGGACTTTATTGCAACACTGTTTAGATCCAAATTTTTATTGTTGGTGAATCGACCAATAAAACCATCATCAGTTGAAGTGTCTGGGATGGTGGTAAATTAAAATTTCAATTTAGTCAAGAATATTTCACAGAGTTTTTGAGTCTCAAAGATCTTTGGTAGTCAAACATTCAATGTGAAGACCACAATCTCATATCAGGTCTAATTTTATTCATGGTATTCAAACACACTTTGATAGAAATTGTAACCCTTGTGCAAACTGACCCTTGATTTTCTTCCATGTGTTGAAGTCCAAATTCCATTGAAGTAATATCTTGATTGAAGTCATAATTTGATGAAAAATGACTATTGGTTGCAGCCTACTAAAACATTGAAGCTCCTTCAAGACCTTACATGATAACTCTAGCCAGGTCTGATAGATAGGAGCCCTATAAATCCATTTACAGCACACTTGAGAAGAATATTTTCATTGTGATTTGTTTAATTGTTGATATTTGCTTTGATAATACTTTTATTACTCAAAATGTAAGCTTCTTTTGTTCTAGATTTTTCCCATAATCCTAGAAAGCTCAAAATCTAAGTCCATTATTCCTTTATTTTAGTTTTTTCTTCCCATCAATTTTATTTTTTATTGAGTGTGCAACTAGAGGTTCATCAAGGTAAGGAATTGACAACTGACTAGTTTTCAATGTATGGATATGGACCTTCCAATTAATAAGAAGTTCCTAAGAGTCTAGGTAGGGAATCAACATTGTTTTATTTTTATCCAATGTGGTATATAATAAGGATAACTACATTCCACACATACAAGAGTGGACAATGATTGATAACATATTAATAAGCCTATATATCAAGGTTTTACAATTCTTCTGAGTAGGTAAGTAGAATAATAAGAGAGAGATAATGCATCTTTGAAGTAAGGACTATAATTTCGTCATTGTCTACCATCCTAGTGAGGCATATTTTGTATCAGACACACTCAAAGGAAACACGCAAATTGTGATTCCATTTTTGTTCATTGAAAGGAGGATTATTGGAGAGTTGTTTATATGGGCCCCAAAATCCATTGTTAAAAAAATTAGGCTAGCCAATTTGAATGTGGTACTTGATCTTCTACAAAACATCTTATTCACACCACAAAATATTTCTAGTTGCAAAGTTATTGTGGGTCTATTTGAAAAGACTCAAACTCACCTTTCTGTTGGGAAGGATATAGTCATCTGGTATAATAAGTGTACATGCATTTGTGAAGACTCAAGTTGAAAGATACAATTTTCTAATAAGCTCACATGTACATAGATATTGTTTATCGAGGGTCTACTTATATGTATAAGGAGAAAAATTGACATTTCTACTGAATAAATATAAAGATTGATACAACCACCATTATCTCTATATGCTTGACCTACTAATAGATCAAGGACATAATAAAATTATAGGGGGTATCTTGAACCATACCTATCCCAAAATGGAACCTAGATAACGTGACAATGGAAGTGTTGGGTTTATCCAAGATGAAGTACTTGAATTCCAAAAGACGTGTTGTGATTAAATGCCTAATCGAGTCATCCCACTTCTAACTGATTAAGAAGAATATAAGGAACCATAGTAAGTTGAGGTGTATTTTTAAATGATAGTGGCATTGCAATGGGAGTCTTGCTCCTAT